>CM034151.1:63685500-63954696 GCA_019776745.2 Taxus chinensis
ACTATATATCTTTCCAATATTATACTCCTTCCAGACTTCTACTGTCCTGACATGTGCAAGTTATCCTTTGCATTTTCTTTAATCTTTTTGTTTCTTCCTTAATCTGCTCAATCATTATTTCATCTTTTTTCTTGAAAATGTGGGTTGACATCCATCCGAGGAAGCTCTCATTTCTCGGGACTACCAATGTCAGGAAACTCACCCATCTATAGAATAATCCATTTTTCATGCTGAGTTTTCTTGAATCGAAGATCTTCTAGCATGATACAAAGGATGATTTCTCATTTTCCTTCCATATGTTTTGTCACAGCCATCTAAAAGAAAAGAGGTAGCTTAATCCCTATCATATGAAATTGCTTGAGTTGTTACAATTATGTTTAATTTATTTTTGTATTTGCAAAATTATTTGATAAAGTGTTTAAACTTTGTGGGATAAAATCACACATTTGAATTTTACAAGTAGAGAGAGGAAGATTTTTCCATATTAAGATGTTTTTGTCATAACACATTCCAAATTTTCTTAAAATAATTATCCATTATCATCATCCACGATTGTGCTTGAAGCTAAATCTACGTCCACAATACAATTCATCATATCCATATCTATTTAATGCCATCACCCCAAATTAATACCATCATATCATTGATTCATTACAAGTGAGAGAAGAGATTTGAGAAGGTTTAAATGTGAAGAAACCTGATACAATAGTTCTAATTTTACAAGTGAGAAAAGAGATATTTACTGTATTAGATTGTCTTGGCCTAAGAATTCCAATTTTTTCTTAAAAATTATCCATTATCATCATCCATGATCATGCTTGAAGTTAAATCTTTGTCCACACAATTCATCATAATCCATATCTATTTTAATGTCACCATCCACATCTAATGTCATCATATCATTGATTCATTACAAGTAGAGAGAAGAATATTTTGAGAAGGTTGAAATGTGCATAAACCTGATACAGAGTTTGAATTTTACAAGTAGAGAGAAGATGTCTTTGTCCTAAACTCCTATCACACTCCAATTTTTCTTTAAAAAATGATCCATTATCATCATCCATGATCGTTCTTGAAGCTAAATCTATGTCCACACAATTCATCATCATCCATATCTATTTTAATATCATCTTCCACATCCAATTTCATCATATCATTGATTCATTACAAGTAGAGAGAAGAAGATTTTGAGAATTTTCAAATGTGAAGAAACCTGATACAGAGTTCAAATTTTATAAGTATAGAGAAGATGTCTTTGTCCTAACACATTCCAATTTTTCTGAAAACAATTATCCATTATCATCATTCATCATCATCTATATCCATTCTAATTTCATCATATCATTACAAGTAGAGAGAAGAAGATTTTGAGAAGGTTTAAATGTCTCTGTCGTACCACATTCCAAATTTTCTTAAAACAATTATCCATTTATCATCATCCAAATTCCATGATCATGTTTGAAGCTAAATCTACATCCACATACAATTCATCATAATTGATATCTATTATAATGTCATCATCCACATCTAATGCAATCATCATTAATTTGAAGAAACTTGATACAAAATTTGAATTTTACAAGTAGAGGGAAGAAGATTTAACTCTATTATTATCAAGATATCTTTGTCATACCACATTCCAAATTTTCTTAAATTAAATAATTAACCATTATCATAATGCCATCACATTCAAATCAAACATAAATACCATATACAATCTAGAAATTCTATATATATAATATATAACAAGATATAAAAAATCCAGATTATAAAGTATTTCAAATTTTCAAACACAGCCACATTCAAGTTTTAAATTTCAAATCCAAATTATAAAGTATTTCAATTTTTTAAATTTAAAGTTTCAATTTTTCAACCCTCGATCATGAAATTTATCTCTAGACAAACTAGCATCTTCTATACCCCTTTCTCCAATGGATTCCACTCTTATACTCCTTTCCCCAATGGCTTCCGCTCCTGTATCCCTTTTCCCAATGGCTTGAATAATCCCAAAACTAATTAGATCTTCTACAACATTTTTTAGATTCTTTACAATTCTTTGTTCTTCCTTTGTCGCATCTCCATGGGATAACAAACTAGGATCTGCAACTGCCTTAGTTTTGAATAAAATTCCAGGGTCGAAGCCATTCTCTTTAATTATCTTCTTTGGTGTATTGTTTTGGTTTTTGAATAAGCAATATTTTCTTTCAAATTCTTTGTTGCGGATAAACTGTTCTTTGCAGTTTCCAAGTGAACTTGGAACACCATTGCTTAACTCTTCAAATTTTCATATTTCAACTACAAAAAAAAAGTGAGCTCAATTAAACATATTATTAAAATAATAAAATTTTAAATTAACAAAAATATTATTTCAAAGTGATAATACTTACGACTACTCTATCTCTTTCGGTATTTGCAATTGCCACCAGATACTTGTCCTTAGACCATTTGTTAAAATATGTCTAAGCATCATCACTAATATTTTCCAATTTGTTTAATGTTTTATCTAAAATATCATCTTTATAATTGTTGTTATACGTGACAGTCCCACTTCTTACTTGGGTAAGTAAGGAATCTATCTTCGCAGGTTGATTCTAGACTACAATCTATAAATTGTCCTTTTTCCAATAATTTTCAAAACGACTTATTATCTCATTGATGAGTACCTTTCCCTTCTCTCACATTTTATGAGGTATAATAAAATCTTGGACATGGGATTGACAATCATAATCAATGATTCAATCAAGTTATCTAAAGGAAATGGTAGCAATTGTTCACCATCTGTATCTGAAGAAGATGATGTCGTTGGAGAGGTATGGGGGTTTTTAGGTTGATCATCGACTACTACCTCTTTTTGCCTTTGAGTGGCCTGATCCTATTTGCAATAAAATAAATGAATATTCAAATAATGAAATCGAAAGTGAAATGTAATGAAATTTGAATAAATTACGTTGAAATATAAGTATACCTACTGGCCTTGAATCATCTCACGTGTATTGAAAAATCCCGTTGGGTCATTGTTATCAATGCCCAAGTAATCTTCATCTAAATTTATATTATTTAAAAATAATATGCCTATTGCACTAGGGAATCCCCCAAGAGAGAGGGTTAGAATTCAAAAAGAGAAGGCAATGTTTAGTGTCCCACTAGGGGTCGAAGTAATTGGCATGTGTTTACCAATGTTCTTTTTTCCTGATCCTCTGGTTGGCATTTTGAATCGTAATGGTGGAGGTAGCGGTGTTGTTGTTTGTACAGATGGAAAAGGATTGCAATGTCCTAAAAATTCCAAGAAAAATAAACTAAATCATTACTAAATCAAAAGAAAAACTATTAAATTATGCAAAAACTACAAAATTATATGAAAAACTATTCAAAACTTGTGTTAAAGCAATAAAATCATACCTTGTTATTGAGGGGTAACCTATCGTCTTACTTGAGGTGTCCATGTTGGAGTAGAAATTATTTGTGTTTGAGCTGTGTGTGGCTAGGATTACTGAGAAAGGTGTTGAGAAGAGACAATTGCATGTGACTAAACTGAGTGAGTTGGAAAAGATGATTGACTTTGAGAAGCACACTTATTGTCTAAAGTCCCTGCAAGTGCAACAACAGTCGATTGCATGTCAATTCAATATGGTAAATGGTAAATTGAAAATAGAAAATGGGAATTTGTAAATAGTAAATGTTAGGGTATTACATCTCTGGCGTTTAACTAATATAAACACTTGGCAGTTCGGCGATGAGTGAACTTCCATTTCAAATTTCAAATTTGCCGACGTTTTAGCATGCTGTTGGCCTCTTCCTCTTGATGCCATTTTTTGTGGAAGGGCCTCCAAAAATCTTCTCTGCAAACGGTCAATATTTAGTCAAATTCAGAAGAACATAATGTTAGTAATCCATAAAGATTCAATCAAAAGTACATAATCAAGACAAACCATACTAAAATATAATGTCGAAATATAAAATTTATACCTGTTGTTCTTAAAATGGAATTGACAAATTCTTCATTGTCTCATCCGTGCAAGTAGGAATTGGTTTGTCTTTTAAATTAAAAGAGCCTCGTAATAAAGGCTAAGGAAATAGTTTATGGAGTGAATAACTAGTTTTTCTGAAAGTGATGCATTTGTAATGCCAATTTTTATTTTATTGGATAAAAAGGTGCACCAATCAAATTTTATCTTTCCGATAATTACAAGAATGTATGCAATATCGCAGTTTGGTATATCCGTTTGTCGACCCTGCTAAACAATTTTGGCTTGAAAGAAAGAAATCATGGCAGTAAGAAAGTGGTGTGCAATTCCTTGCGTATCCACACCTCATCTTGATTTATTAACATGAGTTGCAAAAAATCATTGGAATTAATATGAATTTGAATTGTATCAAAATAAAAACTGAAAATATCAAATGAAAATTGAAAACAGATTACACATATAATCAACTTGGAAACCGAAAGTAGATTTGAGGTACTTACTTATCATTTTCAATGAGGGTTTCTTTTGTTGTTACTGTGGGGATATTTTTACATGGAAGTCCTGTCAACCAATGGATATCAGCTGGATCAACACTAAATTGAAACATACAACCATTGTCCACAATAACAGTAAAAATATTGTCCTATGTATTGTATGAGGAGAGAAGGTAGTTCAGAATGTCATGATCAACTTCGAACTAGGGCATCTTAACGAGCCCATCAAAATCACATGCATCTAGCAAATTCTTGTATTCTGTATTCATTTGCAAAATTGTCTAAATGTGGGGGCACAACAAGTTCCTATAGAGTATCTTGCCATTTGATAGGGCTTGTGGGTTGACTGGATTTTTCGATTGATCTTGGTCTTAAGCTTGGCCTGCACTTGTAGTTTTCATTATACTTGAGGTTAATTAGAGAATCTTGATTGTACTTATGTGTGATTGGTGTAGCTTGATTGCACCTGAGCTTGATTCATGTAAACATGAAAATTTGGGAGCCAGTAAGTGTAAACATGAAAATGAGGGGCGAGAGGGTATTTATAGGACAAAATTAGGGTTCTCAACCCTTAGACACGTGATAACAACCCTTGTTGTTGTGTGTCAACAAAGCTTGTTGACACGTGACAACAACCCTTATTTTCACACATCAGTAAGCTTCACTGACATATGACAACAAGTATGGTTGTCACACGTCAACAAAGTTTGCTGACACGAGACAACAAGACTTGTTGTCACGTGTTGAAAAAGTAGGTATTTATAGGAAAAAATTAGGGTTCTCGAGCCTTAGATACGTGACAACAACCCTTGTTGCCATGTGTCAACAAATCTTATTGACACTTGACAATAACCCTTGTTGTCGCACATCAACAAGCCTTGCTAACATGTGAAAAAAAGTATTGTTGTCACACGTCAAAAAAATTTGTTGACGCGTGACAACAAGACTTGTTGTCATGCGTCAACAAAGCTTGTTGACACGTGACAACAACACTTTTTTCCGCGCATCAACAAGCTTCACTGGCACGCGACAACAAGTGTTATTATCACGTGTCAACAAAGTTTTGCTGACACGTGACAACAAGGGTTGTTGTCACACGTCAACAAGCTTTGCTACCACACGACAACAAGTCTTGTTGTCACACATCAACAAAGTTTGTTGGCACGCGATAACAACCCTTATTGTCACACATCAACTATGCATCAAAAATGATCATTATCTATTTTCCCTCATCTACAGAATTTTTTTCCCTTGGTATGGTCACTCTCACTCAAATAATAACAGGTGAAAATTTAGTTCTCAAAAATTAGAAAATTCACCTTTACGCGAAAGTGGTTCCAAGTATATTTGCCAAGGATTTTCCACCTCCATTTTACCAGAGGCCTCTTAAAATGAACCCTGGTTCTTGTTGTTGGGGTCCTTGTGTGGTCATGTGAATATCAAATTTTGTTGCCACGGGTAGTCTAGAACTCGTAGGCATTATCAGTCACAATGTTTAATACGTTGAGTTGTATTTTCTCAGCCTATTGATCTGGTGTTCTAAGGACAAGAAGACATAGTCCGGTATCTATATCCGTGAGTAACTCAGGACCGTTCAGTTGTGGCACCCATGGATTGCATTCGTAAGTACATTCTTGTTTAGGACTGTTAATGGTCATGAATTGGAAATATCTAATCTATTTAAACAAATATGGCTAATCTAATTGAATTGAAACTACCTTTATCTTTTTGTATTTTCAAGAATTTTAACGGAGTAAACAAATAAAGCCACTAATCTAACAAAGTAAATATTTTTGTTCTTTTCTATTTAAATGAATAAATAGCAACAAAACTTCTACTTTAATTAATTAAATCCTAAAACAAATAAAACACCCAAATGTGGTTATTTATCTATGCAATGAAGAAATCTATTTTATTTTAAATGAAAGCTTCACTAACTATAAATGTAAATCTAAACTCTATTCTGTCTCATAGGCAGAAGAAGAAATCAGAGCTTCTTGGAAGATTTTCTTCTCTGCAACTTCCCCGAAAAAATAACAGAGGATTTTTCTATATGGATTGATGTTTGTGTTTACTTTTAAAAGCCACATAAGCTTTCTTCCATATTTACTTCCTTGCAAATCTACAGAGATAGGCAACAGAAACAATATATCCTAAGAAAGCTTTGGGTCTAAAACAAATGATCTACTGTAAATTTGAATGATTCTAGCTATGGAAATGATTCTCTACTCTATTTGATAATGTGCATATAATTCAGAAATAACAAATTTGAGAAAATTAAGGAAAAAAAATAATTCCAACCTGGAATACAGAACAATGGCAATCCGGTTGTATGGTACTTGGTCCCCTTAGCTTATCTTTTCAGTCGCTTGTGTCCATGTGAGTCTAAGAGGTTGGAACAAAGTGACATCAATAGAGGGAAAGTGCTAGAGGAATGTCAGCTTGAATTGGAAATCTGGGAACGATGCAAGTGAAAGAAAGATAACGCAATGAAACTGAGATTTACTATGCAGTTTCCAGCAAGAAAGAAGGTAACTTAGCAATTGCAAGAATACTCAAAATGATCTTTGGCCATTTACTTGAAAATGAGAGATCAATTTATAGAAGGTTGGTTGGGCAATGGTTCAAGCCATCTGACAGCCATGGGGTGCCGCATCAACATTGAAGAGGGAGTTTGAACTATCAATCACAATCAATCACAAATTACAAGTGAAGAAGAGAATGCCACAAGGCATTTAGGCTTGAAATCAGCCAAAACAGGTAAGAAACATGTGTTCAAAGTGAAGTTAATTGAAATAATACACATCTAAAATCATGTTGGAACATTCTGGAAAATGCGCACAGGACCACCACCATGTGCAGAGAAATGGTTACATGACCACCACCCTACGTGGGCAGTGGTTACAAAACCGCCACCCAAGTAGTGTGGAAATTTTGACATTGAAGGTCAAAAACAAAGGAAAAATAAGCGGGAAGCTAAGAAAAAACATGCAAAGGCTAAGTAAGGAAAAGTAGGCTAAAAATATAAGTTGCAAGTAGGACTAAGAGCTCGAACACCTTCTGAAAAGATATGAATCATCATTGGGGACCTTTTGTAAATGTTTCCTGACAATGTAGCACATGCAAATTTGGGTGCGTACATGACCTTCTGTATGTATAACATGAGTCAAATATTCCATATTGGGCTGATAGTTAGGAAAAGAATCATTGTGAATAGTGACTATGTCAATAGTAAATGGGAAAGTGATGTTAGTGTTGTGTTTATTAATAGTACCATAAATACGTGCAACCAAGATCTACCAAAAGTAAATAGGGTAGGTTGGGGATTAAGAGTAACCCAAAATTTAGTGGTGATAACACGTAACCCAAAAGCTATCACAAGTATAATATATCCTTGAAACTTGATAGTAGGAGTGAGGGAGGGTGTAATGTCATATGGTGTGATTCCTAGAGTAGTCAAAGCCTCATGTGTACAAATGTTCTTGATTCAGTTGAAATTGAGAGGCACATGTGGCCAATATTGCTTATGGGTATACATAGTGCTAGTAAACATATTGAAATGAGGAATCCCATTAGGAGGAGTGGGTGTATTATGTAAGATATTAATTGTGTCATTATGCTTAAGAATGTTGAATATATCAATTAAAGTCTGACAAATATTAGTGCCATGACCAATAACACGATGGTAATCACAAAAAGGATTGGGCTGCATACAAAGATTGTGAGTAGAATGATGGCACTCAAAGGGGAATGGGATAAAACCTTGATCAAGTAAAATTGAAAGTAATTCATGTGGTGTATCAAGATGTTTTGTGATTGCAATAGATGTAACATGAGGTGAAGCATCCACAATATTGATAGTATTGTCCATAGGATCAGTGTGTGTATCACTAGAGTCAATTTAATTAGGAGGATATGAACTACTAGCACTGGGGGAAGTATCCTTAAGCTGATAATGTTTAGGCCTAGTGGATACAAAGAGAGAATGAAACATAGATTCATTTGCATCAATAGGATTAAAATTGAGCTTGCATAAATTATCATCCATGAGTGTGATTATATCATCATCACTATCAATAACATATCTAAGTACATTGGGATATTGTGCATCACCATCTAATAAATTGGAAGTATCAAGTGGTGGTGTGCTAGGGATAGAAGATGTCGGTAGATTCATAAAAGGAATGTCAGCATGCAACTCAACATGTGGAGGTGCATATAATGAATGCTTAGTAGGAGCACTAGTCTCCCCAACAACATATGTATCTAGCTTATCAATAGGAATAGGTTGTGGTAGAGAAGTGATTGAAGGTGCTCATGGATTAGACACATCTACATTGCAATATTGATAAGGATTAAGATCAACATGGACAATATAGTCAGTGTTATATGTACAAAATATGATGTAACATTAGAAAGCAGAGGAGACCACTTGCGTATATCATGGAGCTAGACATAACCCAAGAGTAAATTGTATTACAAATCAGTGTTCGTGATGTGAAATGTAGTGGGTGATGTCTTAGGACCAACAAGTATGTTAAAATTAATAGTGTTAAGTGTAAAGCATTTGATGTCATTAAAGCCTCACACAGTAATGAGAGAATGATTTATTGCAAGAGGATAAATACCCATTGTAGACACAAAATTATACACTTAGTACTATTACATTACACCTCTACTATGTCATTATATGTATGATTACTAAGCAAAAAAATAGACATTGACAATGCTTATTTTGATTTACATTGACATTTCTTTATATTTTCCATGCTTTCATCCTCTACTTTTATGGAATTATCCCTTTACTTTTGGACATCACACAATGTGTTACTCAGCTGATTACATCCTATTTTATCTTTGTAGCTCTTTGGACATTAGGACCCTGTAAGGGACTGGAGTGCTTAGGTGTTATTATTCCCTTTGGGTGCTTCTATCTTTTTCCCTTGCTTTCTTATGTTTAAAATGCCACATCGATTGTTATCTTTTCTAAAATTTCTACTTATCACTCTGGTTCAACTTTTAGTTGTTAATGATGAAATTTAAGCAAAGGAATCATATATACATGACCTACTAACTATTTTAAGGAGAAACTGGGAAATTCATAAATTTGGCTATTATTTTCTATCTACTACGTGGGAAAAAATAACACTTGAGGACTGCATTTGGGCTACATTATTCAATGGATAAGAAGGGTAGCTAGGGTTTGCTTTATAGGTACAACTACAACAGGAAAACTTTACTTTGAAGTAGATGTGACACAAAGTGAAATAAAGGTGACATGATAAGACCTTGAAAGAACTAGGGATGGATTAACTACTATAACACTAATTTCTAGGGTGGTATTGTCCCCTTTTGGGCTTTACCGTCAAACATACTTGCAAACCACTATCCTTCAGATGAAGCACATACAATCTAAATCTAGTATGTTCCACCATCATTCCAACGCATATCCGATACAAACAACAAGTTATCATATAAGTCACTCTTATCTCCTTATTACTTGTACTTGTTTGTGATTACATATTGTATCTTGTATAAATTTGATATTTATATGATTGATATCAGTCATATGATTAAGTTTTAATTTTAGTTAAATCATTTGGTGAACCCGGTCCTTAAACATCTTTTTTTATAAAACCTCTTTGTTTCATATCATGGGTAGCACCTCCCATGATTTTATTGTTGAGGATCTCAATAACCTAAATGCTTACATTGTTTACCATCGTAAGAACCTAGATCTCTTGTTATTCGCTACTCATTAAGAAT
Organism: Taxus chinensis; assembly: GCA_019776745.2. Taxonomy (NCBI): domain Eukaryota; kingdom Viridiplantae; phylum Streptophyta; class Pinopsida; order Cupressales; family Taxaceae; genus Taxus; species Taxus chinensis. The sequence goes on from CM034151.1 coordinate 63,695,726, forward strand.
CCCATTAGAACTTTGCTTCCAACCTCCAACCACTGATGTTATCACCATTGTGGCTCCAACACCCTCTATTTCACTCTCCTCCCCTCCCACCAATGTAGGGGCATCCAATAGCCATATTCCTATTTCGACACCTATCACTCACTTTTCTTCCCCCATCAGTTCTCATATTCAATATAGAACTTCTTTAGACACCCATACCTTAGAGTCCTTATACCATGATTTATAGGATCAAATTCATCAATTACAACATGCTTCTTCTTCTTCTTCTCCATCTCTCATTTTCTTCACTTATCCTCTATAGTCCTCTTGCACTTGAAGTTTCTTCTTACCCACTTCTCCCATTTTTACTTCAACTAAGTTTCCTCTTTTTTATGGCCATAGAGATCCACGAGAGCATATTAGATCATTTCATGTTGCATGTTTGGAATATGTTTATAATGATACATTATTGACCAATTTGATTCCTGATAGCTTATAGGAATATGCTTTGTGATGGTTTTATGATTTTCCTTTACACTCTATTTGATCCTTCACTCCTCTAGAAAATCTATTTTTGGATCAATTTTCTATGAACATTGGAACTAAAATATCATATGCACAAATGGCCAAAATGAAGCAAGGATCTAATGAGCATATTAGTGACTATGTTTTGCGTTATAAGAATAATATTACTAAAATGAAAAATTTCTTGGCTAAATCTGAATTGTGAGATCTATTTATCCAAATTCTATTGCCTCCTTTGTAATAAGGTGTGTTATTTGATTCTTTTCATTCTTTTGATCATTTATGTAATACTATTAAAGCACGTGAAAATAAGTTACTTTCTATGGGCAAGCTTAAGTATGGTGTTAATATTTCAAATCCATATAACATCAAATTTCAATGTAAAATTGCCTTTAAGAGCAAGCCTAATGAGCCTAATCCTATTGTTAATGTTGTATCTCAACCAACAAATCTCCAAATATAACCTACATGACACACTTTTACCAAATTGCCATATCCACCTCGTGTGTTATTGCCCAACTCATTGAAAACAATCTGATTTCTCTTCCATCTCCTCTTGAGCTAAATCCTAATTGTCCTTGTGGCAAGAGTTTTGATGAAAATATACATTGTGATTATCATATATGTAGTGTCCATTCCATTGATAAGAGATTTAAGCTTAGACATTTGATCCAGGACTTGATTGATAATAATGAAATTGAACTACTTGAGCATACTATTTCTATTTCTAAATCTACTAATGATAATGACAAGCTTAATATTTTCAATGATCCATTACCCAAACATGAAAAAGTGGTCTCTTGAATCTTCTTCTAATCATGCTTATCATTTGGTTCCACCTTGATCATCTTTTGATCATCCCCTTAGGTTTCTTGTTGGTACTATTGATATTCCTCTATCTGTTATTACTTTCACTGATGCGGATTTTCATACTTCTTTTTCATCACAAATACTTACACATTGATGTTTTTTTTAGTACTCATGTTGTTAACAATGTTATGGTAAATACTTACTTTCAAACGTAATACATGTTCATTATCTTTATTCATGAGTTGTTGGCTTTCCATTAAACTAAATGACACTTACATCACCTGACTTCTCATGGGCATGTGGTTTTCCAAATCACTATTGGGCCTCTTACTATCTCTATGCCTTTCTCTATTGGATATGAGGTTACACATTATGACATGGTATTAGGACTTCCTTGGCTTAAGGCTACCAAATTTGTCCCATTAATAGTTCATTTATGTCTTAAGTTTGTGTATGAGCATCACATTATCACTATTCGAGGCATCCCACCACAGATCCCTTTACTTTGGTACCTCTCACGGTCACATCTTCAATTGTTACTACCACTAGTGCACCTACTTCTATACCTACTGATGATGTTCCCATGGCTTTGGAATATACTATTACAGAATATAGAGCTCATATCATTTGTTTTGCTACTTCAACACCTCCACCTAGATCTCTCCACATGTGATTTATAATTCTCACACACGATGTATATATCATTTCTATAGCCCACCTAATAGGGATAGGTCTACACACATGATGCATACTACACATGGTATATTTAGGCCCACTTCATGATATCATTCTCCACGTGTACGATATATTCCTACTCTACAACTCTTAACACATGCACTATCCCATGACACTAGTTTTTTTCCCAAATTAAACCCATGGATTAATTTAGATAACTTACATATAATGGACTTAGGCGGGTCTATTTTAAAAATGTCGCGAGACATTCAAAATGCCCATCAAATTTAAAGATCTAATGAAGAGAGAGGGCACACATCGTGATTCTAATGCTCTCTAATGGAAATGGGCTCCATGGACTCTAAGTCTGTGGAATTAACCAAAGGCAATACAATTTTGAGTCTGTGCGGGCTAAGACTAAAAGACATAATGGATAAGCAGGTGACATATGGCATGATCTCAACACTTGATCGGTTGGACACGTGGAGGCATTTCGGTTCTCCTCAAGATATATGCATCCCATAGACTCCAAATCTACGGAATAAGTTGTATTAAATAGGCTTTCAGGTTTGGGCAAGGTCAAGATAAGTTAATGGGACACATGACGCAAGATCAAGGGATCAAAGGATGGACACATGTTGGCATTCCAGCACTCCTCAAGACAGGTGCACCCCACATAATTAAAACCCATGGAATAAACCAAATTCAAAACTATTTTGGGTCCAGAGTGAGGCAAATCACAAGTCAACAAGGTCAGTAAGAAAACAAAGGCCGACACATGGCATGATCTCAATGGCCAAATATAGACATGTGGTGTCATTCCATCGCCTTCTCAAGTGATTACATCTAGCGGACTTGAAACCCACAAAATAAGCCAATATTTAATGAGTTTTAATTTTTCCCCATCTCCACAACCAACATAAGGAAACACGTGGTGCAAATCCAAGGGCTAGACATGACAAGTGTCATTCTTCTGTCATAATCTCATGAAAAAGCATTTCATAGACCTCAAGTCTGTAGAATAAATTAAATTAAAGGGAATTTGAAGTCCACCCCATCCTTGTAACCAATAAGAGGAAATAACACGTGGGTAGGAAATTGGAAAGATAAAAGGTAGACACGTAGGTGATTCCCGCAACAAATCAGAGGTTGTCACGTGTCAATCAGGTGTTCCTCTCGAACTATAAAATTTCAAATGGCCATATCTTTCAATCTAGAGATCCAAATTGCACAAAATTGGTCTCATTTGAAAGGTATCATCAAGAAATCCATGTTAGAATCATCATATTTAGATGTTGATTAAGTTTTGTAGGTGAAATGGTAAAAAATGGGCTCATCTCATCATTTATAAGTTTTAAAATATAAGAACACATGCAAGAACAAAGGGCAAGTTGTTCCTTTTATTTTTGGGGTGTAGTCTTATTGTTAAACATTGAATTAGATTAAATCAAACTTTAAAGGATATTTTTGATAAAATAAAAACAAAAGTAAAGCAAACAAAGAAAACACACACTTGATTTTCCTATTTTTAAAATAAGACTTGCATGTTTGAATGCTCTCATTCTTTCTCTCTCTCAGATTTTATATAAAAGCTTCAAAACGCATTGTAAAAAATATTATGACTTCTTCATTCATATTTCTATAGAAATTAAATTTTTTGGGTGAGAAAGAAAGGATCCTGAGTGATTCTTTGTGCTTATTCCACCTCTTGGAACAATAAAGGAGTTGTTTTTCACCTTTCTACAATTTGTGTTTTGTGCATACTCTGTTTAGACTGGATTTATCTTATGATACATGTTTATCCTTGGTTTATCAGTTTAACCTTCATGCCTTTATGCATTTTTATGTCATATATTATGTTTAACAAGTTGTATGTAGGATCTTGTCATGGATCCATATGATGCCCCTTATTTATCTTTTCACAACTCAAGCCCGAACCCTTTTATGAAACACTTTTGTTCTGACATAGTCAATTGTAGTTAGTATATGGTGTGTGTGGCTCTCGTGATTCATTTGTGTGATTTAATTTAGTTTGAGATACACAAAACATTTTGGTGTATCATCGTCTTTTAGTTTTTTCCTTTCCCTCCTTATCTTTTTTCCTTGTTGGTTTTGGTAGAGTAGGGTAGCCTTAGGGGATAGAAATAGTTTAGGTGTTACACTGATGGAACCAACACTATCTGGAGACTCACTCCAACATACAGGTCACCAAAAACCTATGAGTGTTTCCATTTTGTCAATTGAAAGGATATTTATCACACCATTCTATAAAGGGTGCATTTCAAATTGACAACAACTAGGTCCCCAGATCATATTCACATGTGTTGCTTTCTCATATTAGTAGATAGTGGGCCTTCACCCTCTATCCTCATTGGATAGATCACTTTGGCATTCACACTTGGGGGGCATCCTATTACCCCTTGCTACCCGATGACACACTCTTGTTCTAGGTTAAAACACGACTGTTGAGGGTGCACTTACCTACATGAACCTCAATTTGCACACATACACACTGGGGGAAACATTTCTCTCATCCCCTACACATAGTATTTCATATTTTAATAATACAAAAACATTCAAATATTCACAAAAATACAAAACACTAGCTTAGATCTTGGTTGAATGTATATTTTCTTGCTTATACTATTCCATGTTACACTTTTCCTATCATATTAGGTTGATTCATAGTATGTTCTTTCCTTTTACATATACACATGTGTGTTCACATGGTACTTTTGGTGAAAGCGGGCTATCTACAGGTTATCACATGCTACATGATGCTTAACCATGTTCTCTACCAGTCCCACTGAGGCTCTTGGTGACATCTACTTTCCCTAATTTTCTACATTCAAGTGTTATCATTGGAGTATCTACTACTTTCATTCCTATTTTTAGCTATATATTGTGACATACTATCAATTATTCTAACATGCTAAGGGGTGCTTCATGTGTAGCATTTGTCTTGCAGGCTTACTCCCAACCATGGTTAAATGTTTTGTTTGTGTCTTTTATTTTATGTTTATGCCTTGTTTGCCATTGTTTGTTGGCTATGCCCTATGATTGATTTATTGGAAATGTTAGGTATTTGTTAAATCAAAGAGTGCACCTATGAGAAATGTGAGACATGAACTACACAAAGGAAAGACTAATCATACACACAGAACACTGTAAAACACAAAGAACAATGAGATAATTGCAAAACCTTCTCCAAACTCAAACTTACACTTCCCATTTGAAAAATAACCTCCTAACCTAAACCCAATAGCCATCCATCTATTGCGAAAAATCCCTCATCAAAAGAAATCTAAATCACCCACCTTGACCTTCACCTATGTAAAATTGTTTACATGAACCTTGTATTTCCCCAACTCCACAAGATTCTAATAAATTCCAATTATTTTTCATAGTGGATAGAAGTAGCAAGTTTTACGGGCCTAGTTTATATGCCTCAATTTCAAATGAAAACTAAAACCCGTAACTACTTATTAACCAATAATAGCAGTGTCTTAGGTACTTTTCAAATTCAACTCCCCTCCCAAACACTATAAATTCTAATGTCTCCCGAAGACATTAAGTGTTTGACAAACTACCCATGTACAATAATTGGGAAAAAAGAGTTACCATGGATAAAAAAACACCACAAGGTACCCAAAAACTACTAACATAAAAGTATAGTGATAACAAATGCCATACTAACAAACGATGACATCAAATATTTATAATCTCAACGACTTGTCATTGATGCAACTACTAGTAATTTTCATAATCATAACAACTTTTTTTAACCCATTTTGATTTGTTATTTTATTAATCTTTAACAAATTTTTGTTTCTTTACACTTACAACTTCCCCAAATATTTCAAAAACTCTAAAATTTCAATACAAGATTTCAGTCACCCTTTTTTGCATGTTATGGTGGAATTTCTCTAAGTTAGAATAGTTTTGCAGAGGGCCGACATACAAACATTCCAAACTGAGTCTTGGCTTATATTATGTGAACCCTTAGTGTACTTAAATATGATGTGCCAAGAACCAAGAACTTATCCTCCAAGATAAGATACATGAGACCCAAGTTATTCCCTTTTGAATGGCACTACTTGTATTAGATACCACACCCTCCCATATTGTTGAATGGGTGGAGTGACGCTACAAAATCTATACCACACCACTACTCAAACACTGATAAGTTGACACTGGGATTCACTAGAATAAATCCATAACAAAAGATAATTCCAATATGCCTGATTATTTGTTTCATAATAATTATCATTCATTTTCATATTATTTCTCATAGTTTTTATTAGATATTACACTAGTCATGTTTAATTATAAAATAGCTCATAGCTATTAGCATTTATTTCAATGCAAGACTGGTATAGAAAGTGAGGTATTTACCTTAGAATCATGGTTCAGCCATACAGGTAGTTTATTTACCTCTTATTGAATATTTATCCTCATTTCCACTTATGTGTGTGGATATTTCTTTTATCCTTATTTAGATACATATGGAGATATTATCTCGGTGTGAAATACACAATAGGTTCTTTCCTTGATATATCAGTATGTGACTAGATCCTTGATGTCTATGTTCTGATAGATGAAATCTCATGGTCTTGACTCAAGTTCTTTGAGTGACTAGCTGCATTTCCTTAATTTATGGCTCCTGATCCTACAGACCTTGACTCGAGTAAACTTAGATAGGTGCTTATTCCTTGTCTGATCCTAATGCAATTACCCATTCTTGAAAACCAATGTATTGTATTGAGTATACCACTTACCAAGTTGAATATGGGAAGCAATACTCTATGAATGTCTATCAATACCTCCACCAATGAAACCCATATTCTGGTGAATTGCTTTCATCTTATTGATCAGTGGTATTGTTCTGATTAGCATCTAGTGTATCTTGAGTACTTGGCACTGATCTGGGATATATCGAATGTCCTTATTAAAGATAGGCATATCTAGTGGAAGATGAACATGCAGTAAGCCCACCAGACATTTGGAGATTCATCATATTGTTGGGGAGGATGCTTGAGAAATCTAACAAGACAAGGTCAATGGGTACATGGGAATTTATCAAGTAAAAGTGGACTGAGGAGTTCCAGGAACACCTCGTCCAATCAACATTCCAACGACCATGTCGAGGACTCATTGGTATTTACAGTGATTTCAAGTGTTTGTTTTAGGGAGTATATATAGTTATATAATTGTCATATAATGTGATCTAATTTATTCCACAGATGTTTATAAACATGTATTCCTGCAGTCCACACACTTTCCAGAAAAGCATCTCAGGTTCTCAAAATCCATCATAGATTCAAGTCTGGAACACAAAAAAATGTATGAATGTCGGGCTTAGCCGAAACTACAGTATCAAGAACGACTCTTCAGCACCCCTCAAGGTATGTTTCCCTTCTAGGTTGAAATTTTCAGTGTATTTTACAAAATAAGTTTGAACTATATTCATTTGAAACTGAAGAAACTTATGAACTTTTTAAAATTTTACATGTGCTTAATTATGGGTTATCGATCAAAAGTTACCACTATCAATCACTTCGCTCTACGTCCTCAAGGTCCATTTAGAAACAGGATTGCATCTGCATCACAGCTAACAAAATACACATATAAGTAATGTTTTTATCAAAAATAGCCTTCTATACCACTTGTTGGAATTGATTCACAAAGTGTAGATTATATTTGTCATTTCATTTCTTGATATGATTTATAATTGGCCTAGTGCCTCATCCTGGGCCTCCACCCTTCATTCTTCGTAATGGTGAAGAAAAAATATGTCGTCGCAGCCACTTACCACCCCAAAATGTCAGGAAAAGGGGTATCTCAAATTGACATATTTTGTTTCATGTAGGCAACTACAAGTAGCGGTACCAAAAATTTAACATAGTTAGAAGTTTCCAACTTTTTCATTGGGAAATGTTTAGAGTGCACGAGGTCCACCTTTTGTAGGGTAAATAAAATTGATTTAGATGAGGAATTTAGTTGGGATTGAAAGTGGGGTGGATACCCATGGGACTTTCAATCCGCAAACCTATGATTCATGTTGTTAAGGTAACCTTCTCTGACCAAGAGAACCAGTCATTTGCAGGTCAACACACCTTCTCTCAATGAGAAATTTCCTGGATGTGGAGATGAAAATAATAGATCACTCAAACAAGTCTTTTGGCCATCGACAAGGTTGTTAAAGGCCATTGCCAATGATATGGTAATTGTTGCATCATACTGCTGGAAGTTACAGACCAAGTGTTGAAATTGACATGGATCAGCACCTGAATGTGAATGCATGTCAATGAATGAGATCACACCTCTCGAAGATAGGTAAACTCTCGTGAAACAATATATAACGCCCCTGAACAACTAACACTATTCCCTTCTAGACTACAGTTATTGATTTGCAGGGGAACCAAGGGGAAGGAGGAATGCCATGAAATGAAAATAAGCTAAGGGAATAGAGATGGCTGCAAGACATACAAAGGGCATATCTCTCTGTGAGGGGAAGAATAAGAAATAAAACTACAGTGAAGAGAGGGCAGCCATAGATAGTCACAGATCAATCTTACACAAACAATTTCTCTTCTACACATTTTAGGACATAGAGAAATGTAAATCCATGTAAATATAGTTCATATTACAATTTTAAAAATGAAATGAACATGCAGAGGAAAGCAGACAAATAATCTTAATACCAAATAGGATTTGATACAAGTTATCGGGAACGTCAGGGATCTATTGAATCAAAGAGTATACCGTGTGAGAAATGTGAGACATGAATTACATAAAGGCAAGGCTAAGGATACACACACAAAAAATTGCAAGTCATGAAGAACAATGAGATAATTTCAATACAACAAGAAATGACTCCATATCAATACATTGCTCTATATATTAGTTTAATAATCAGATGTACATATATACGAGGTAAGTGCAACTACCACCTAGATCAGTAGTGAATGACTCTCACTAACTGATACTGGTAGTAGAGATGACTTCACACAACTAGTAAGCTAACTCAACACAATTGGTAAGCTAACTCAACAAAACGGGTAAGCTAACTCACCACAACTAGTACACCTAAACAAGCTAACACAACAAGTGTAGAGCTAACACAAGTGCAAAAATTGTCCTAATAAACAAATAAAAGGATAAATAATAACGTAAATTAACATGATTTGCTTGTTTACTTATATGGCCTTGAAGGCCTTGAGTGTCTTAAAACATCTTGAGTGGTGTCCCATATTTTCCACCAGTTACTATATTATTCCTTGATATGAGTTTGTGTATTTAACTAGTTTATATTACATTGTGTTATTCATGTTTGTCACTAACACTTGTTGTTGGCTATCTTCCCATCTTTTTGCATGTGTCATGGTTGTTACCATGCACATAACCCATTCACCCTGCAAGAGTTCTTATTCAAATGTGCACATCAGCTTTATGTTCCCTCATTTGAACTGCGCTCACTTTAATCCATATCTCGCACCCCAAACGAGTGGTGAAAATAATCAAGTGATTATTTCACCCTCTTGATAGTCCAGAAACAAGACACAAAATGGTACATAACAAAAATTGGCCAAACATGAGCTAAGAAAACGGTTTGAAATAAGAATTGGGCCAAAAACAATAGAGGGAAAAAAGTGCCTAGATCAAATAAGAACAATGGGTGAGAGTGTCTTGCCTATGCATATTTGTCCTGGGGAAAAACAAGTATTTTACAGATGCAACAGTTTCTCAGTGACAGGTTTTTTTCATAATCCAACAAAAAATACTCAAATATAGTTTATTATCCAGTAAAAAGGAACAAAATCAGTGGAATGTTTCACACTTTGAGCAAGGGAACTAATTACTCTTATTTTTCGGTTCACCAATTTTCTACCAGTATCAAATAAGGAGTGATACCTAGGGCATATGCAGAGACAATGATATACTTGGAACAATGTGTCATCCACAGCTAGTTATTATTGGGTCCATGACTATCTACAGTGGAATTTATATATGGGGAAGTGTTAATGGGTGGAGAGAAAATCTGATAGCTCTCCCAACACTCTTCCTCTGATGATAGGTGCCTGAATCCTTAGTATATTCACATCAATTTGAGAATTGATCATTCTCGACCCTTCCAACCTTTTCAAAGGAAACAAACACAAAGGAATAATTATATCCTCTCTCTCGTGACATTCAAGTGATTTCTATCCTTAATTAATATTGTTATTATAATTTCTCTAAGTTAAAGTTCAATTTCATATAACATTGACTACACTTTTATTCTTTTGCAGGTCCATCCTTATCTTGACAAAAGGAAACACAAATGGAACAAGGAGAAATCTCAAGCATAAAGTGCTTAGGTAAAGGAAATATTCAATTACAAATGCAAATATCATTTCCACTATATGCATAGGTCACCCCTAGGGTTCTTATCCCCTCTTAGACTCCACGATACACATCCTATAACTTCCATTTGACACGCTATCGGTTACAACCTCCTTCAACTCTCCATAGGGTACGCTCTTCCTCTCTACTTTATGTTACCAAATATTCATTCACCAACATAAAGTGGGGGGAAATGTAAACACAAAATTATGCATTCAATATTTGTTACATTACACCTCTAGTATGTCATTATCTGCATATGATTCCTAAGCAAGAAAACTAGACATTGACAACACTTATTTTTCTTTACATTGAAAATGTTTTATCTTTTACATGATTTCATCCTCTACTTGTATGTAATTATCACTTTTCTTTTGGACATCAACAATGCGTTACTCAACTAAATACTTCTTGTTTTATCTTTGGAACTCTTTGGACATTAGCACCGACTAAGGGATAGGAGCACCCAGGTGCTAATGTCCCCTTTGGGTGCTTTTTTCCTTTTCCCTTGATTTCTTATGTTTAAAATGCCACATTAATTGTTATCTTTTCTAAAACTTCTACTTATCACTTTGGGTCATTTTTTTAGTTGTTAATGACAAAATTCAAGAAAATAAATCATATATATACATGACCTACTAACTATTCTAAGTGGTAGCTGGGCATTAGGCAATTGGGCTATTATTTTTTATCTACTGCTTGGAAAAAAGGAACATTTGAGGATTGCATTTTGGTTGCATTATTCACAACATAGAAAGGGTAGATAGGGTTTGTTTTGTAGGTACATTTACGACGGGAAAACTCTATAGTGAAGTGGATGCGACACAAAGCTAAATAAAGGTGACATGATCAAATCCTGAAAGAACTAGAGATGGATTCACTACAAGGACACTAGAGCCTAGTGTAGACATGAAATTACACACTTGTTATTTACATCATGCACCTAAGTATGTCATTATATGCATTATTTGTAAGTGAGAAAACTAGACATTAACAACACTTGTTTTGCTTTTACATTTCTTTATCCTTTTAATACTTCTATCATTTGCTTTTCTAAAATGAATACTTTACTTTTGGACATTAGAAAACATGTGGCCCATCTCATTATTTCCCATTTTATCTTCTAAGCATCTTGAACAGTACCACCCATCAAGGACATGAGTACATGTTATCCAAAATTATCCCCTGGGTTATTTTGGCTTTAACAACTTCAAAAAGAGAATTAGCCATTTTTCATAGAACTGTGACGGTCATATGGCCACCAAACTCCCGAGCCCAAAAGCACCGGCCATTGGCATTCAAAAAATCCACTTGGATTGGCTTTTTATTAGCGGATTATGTTAAAAAAAGGTGTTTGACGTTCAAATTCCCATCAAATTTAGCATCAGCAGGAAGCGTGAACACGTGGCAAAAGATTAGTGGTCCAGGCCCATGAGACAACTGGCAGAGGATCAACGATCGAGACGGGCTACATGTCAGCATTCCAGTAATACCTTAGAAAATGCGCCCCATCTAGACTGCAAGTCCCAGAATCATTCACAGTTCATATTTCATCTTGTCTGGAAAGTCATACAAGGTCAAAGGGACAGGTGATGGCCAACTTTAAAGCCAAAAAGTTTCTAAGTCCCCCAGACATAGAAAATGTGATGTGAAGAGCTACGTGGAAGCATTTCATTAGCTCATGTTTTGCAGACTAACAAACGTAAAGGCTTAAGGTGGATTTGACAAGTTTGAAAGGGACATAGGGGCAACGTGGAGCCATTTCATTGGCTCAAATTTTGTAGGTGTCAGAGGAGCGTAAAGAAAATACTAACAACATGAAGTGCGTGGAGCTTTCTCATTGGATCACACTTTGTTATTGTTAGAAGAAACTATCAAAATTTTGACAACGCGTAAAGGAGTGGAGCTTCCTCATTGGCCGATGGCTCACAAATGTCAGAGAGGCAAAAATAAAAAGGAATGACATGCAAAGTGAGTGGAGCCTTCTCATTAGCTCGCACTTTGCAATGGTCAGTCAAAGGGTGAATTACGAAGGAAGCGTGGTTGTTTCTTATTGGCTCGCAACAAGGTCTAAAATGCGTAGAAGCGTGGAGCCCTCTCATTGGCCCACATTCATAATTGACTAACAAAGAGTAGGTACAATCTGAATCCCCTAAAGAAGGTGGCAAGATCTCATTGGTTCTCATTTCAAAGGGGGTAGAAGGAGAGAAAAGGACAATTTGTCAGTGCGAAGAGGTGTGGCAAGGTTTTATTGATCCGTATTTTTTAATACGGATGATCTTTTTAAAGCTGAGGAAAGAAATGGAAGACATGGAAGTAAAATCCCAAAACCCGTCCCAATGGGAGGTAGACACTTGGAAAAAGGTGAAGCAGTGCACACATTGGCAGAATTCCATCCCCAAACCAATCAGAGGCTGCCATGTGTCAAATTCTTGTTGTTCCCAACAGATAAATCTTCAAATGGCCTTATCTTTTGATCTCGAGCTCCGAATTGGACAAACTTTATATCATTGGAAAGCTGTCATCAAGCCCTTTAATCTAACATCATCAAAATATGATTTTGGTGGCTGTTGATGGGTCAAAATAGAAAAAAACTGATTTTTGAGGCAGAAGAGGATTGTTTTTCATGTAAGTGATCAAATCAAGTTGCTCGACCACCAGACTTAATGAAGTATGGATTCATTTGCTTGTGTATGATGTAATAGACTAAATGATGGCTCTGTAAGGTGCCCATGTGCTTGGTAGAATATTTGAATGTAGACTGTTGGTGGTCAAAGTTCAAAAAAGTTGTTCCCCTTCACTTCTCTCTTTTCTCTCTCTTTCATTCGAGCTATATATTATTAAATCTTTCATTTGAAAGAGGATGGACATTTAAAAATTGTAATGGAACTCTGTCAAATTTTTTCTAAAGCATATGTGAATTTTAAAACCTCCATTTTGGACTCAGTAATGCTTTTATGTGTCTTCTTTTGTAACTGCAATGGACAATGCATATTTCTATTGCAATAAAGCTTAGTTTTGTGATACATTTGTCCATCCTAGCTTGTTTTATTTGCAACCTTGCCTCTCTTTTACTTATTGGATTATGTTGTGCATGTATTTATCCTTGCAAGTTCATTTTGATGTGTTTCATGTGAGAACAGATGGTAAATGAAACTTGAGTCCATGTCACTTATGTTTGGACTCTCCCTTCTCCATTTCTCTCCATTTCTCCCTCACTAGAGTGTCACTCACCCCTTTTTTGGTGCTATCACCACCTTTTAGCATAGGATTTCCCTTTTATGCATCTTTCTAACCTTCTCTCTCCCTAGTCCATTGGAATGGTTAGTTTAGGATTAGTTAGCTACATTTTCCTTTCTATGAGTAGTTTAGCATTAGATTTAGGTAGAGGAAGCCGGCCTTCTCTAGAGGTTTGTGTCAAGATGCAAGTCCCACACTTGGAGACAGTCCCATGTTAGAAAAAAGTAAGGATTTGTCATGTGTAATCCTTAGGGTACTAATTTTTTGACATAACAATTTTGGCACGCCCGGAGGGAGAAGTATTGAAAGCTATACATTTCACACGTGTGTATCCTAGTTTACATCTTCATTTCACCAAGTTTGATGTGTTCTTGGTGAAATCCATCCTTTGGAGGTAATTTCAAACACATATTGTGACTCCACTGATCTAAACAAACCCATTTCTCATCAGCAAACCCTTCGCCTTGCCTTTCCATCCATTTTCCTTTCATATCTTTCCATTTTCTTCATTCACAAAGTTATACAATCATGACTTCATTTCCTTCCTAGGATTCTTATTTGTAGCAGAAAAACCAATTCTCTCCATCCCCATAGTTTCAAAATCCTCCTCCAAATCATTTTTATGATCCCCATCATGAATAACCTACCAATAACCCAACTCTAACTAAGTCACATGGTTATTCTTATAACCAAAATGTTTATGAAGACCAAGGTTATGGAGATGATGGTGGAAACTCCATGGCAAATGTTAATTTCAGGAGGAAGACTCAAAAAAAGGAGTTAAACATGGTGCAAATGAGGATTGAGAAGACTACCAAAACAACCAAAATTGGTTTGAGGGTCCCTTGTCCATGGGTTGGCCCTATGCCAAACTAGTTTATCCCTAAGCAAAAGTTGGATTTTATGGTTGAAATATTGCCCCAAATTGTAGAGTGGGATGAGTTAATGGAGGCTTATCAACCTATGACACAAAACCTTGTCAATGCGGCATTCCTACACTACCATCTTATAGCCCTCCCATTCCTCCTCCCCAACCTATGCCATCTCAACCTAATTTTCATGTTCTTATATTTTTCTGCATGCTCCCATCAATAATTTCATTTCTCCATCTTCTTCCCTTCCATACCTCCTTCAATTCTTTGTCCTCTTCCCTTACAAACCTACATATCCTCCACAAGAATTTTATGCACCTTCCCTTCCACCTCAGCAAGTGCAAAAATTAGTTAAAATTTAGTCCACCCCTTCTCTTGCATTCCCAAACCCATTTTGGGAAGAAGAAAAGCAAAAAATGAGTCAAGGAGGGCAGCAACCCATACTCAGCATGTTCCGCCCAATTCCCAATCTAAATTTAATCCAGATCTCCATATACAAGGTAAGTTACTCTTATGTCACTATTGTTTACACTTACTTGTCATTTTGCATGATAGATCTTATTTGTTATTGTTATATATGTTTGATCTCAATCCTCTGATAAAGACTTAAAATTCATTAAATCATTTAGTGGCCCTGTTTATTGATCGAACCATAGATTGCAATAGGCTCCCTCATTTTATTTGCTTCATTATATCCCTAACCCTTGTAGCCTTAGGGTTTTTTTTGTTTGGTTGTGGATTTCAATATATTTCATTCACCATGCCGACTCATGCGTATCATTATCAGTATCTATATAGCTTGGCCACATCTCCTAGCTATCATAGCTCCCATGCATCTTCACCTACTACACAAGCTCTTGAGTATATTTCTCACTCACAAATAATTATTGTCAATGCCCCTTCATTGAATATTCAGGTTCACATTCGTAATGTGCTTTAGTTGATAATGGATCTGATCTTAATATATGCAACATGTCATTTTTCCATCAAATAAGACCTTTTATTATTGATTTAATTCCATCTACTCTATTTTTCATGGCTTTCATAATACACCTAAACAAGTATTGGGAAAAATATCTCTATCCATTACTGTCTGATCTTGCACTCTTGATGTTCTATGTCATGTTATGTATAACAATCTCAATTACAATGTTATGTTAGGTAGTCCTTGGTTACATATTATGCATGCAATCCCTTCTACCAATGTCATAGCATGCAATACCCTTGTTACACTTGTTTCCATGGATAATGCTAAAATAAAATCCATACCTCATGTTATTATTATTTTTGATATGCCTCTCATATGTGATGATGAAGACTCTACTTACATTGCACGTCATTTGCCTCTTGTGATGGACTATAGTGCTACTAGTTTACATGATCAACTTTCTATCGACATCCATGATACTCCTCCCATTATGTCTCACTCTCCATTCACTTCTACTAATCATATGCTTAGTGATTCCAATGTTAAATCCCTTGCTACACATTCCTCATCACAAGTTAGAATGCATTTTTTTAATTTAATTCTTTATGCTCTTAATTCACTCACTTTTCAAACTCTATACATGACTCATATGCTATCCTTTATCGTATTACATCCAAGGGGAAATTGTTGGGCCTTGGAAATGTGACTAAGTATTGAAGAGCGCGAGTGCGCAAGATCTACAGAGGAATCATGCATAGGATGGAATATGGTGAGTGTGTGCATGGATGTCACTATTCACACGTGGGAGATAGAAAAGGGCACTCAAGGATTACTTCAAGAGAGTTGAGGACTTGGTCAATTTTGGGCGAGATGTTAAGTATAAAGATGGAGTAGGAGACATGTAAGGGAAGATTCCATGTAAGAAGAGACTAATTTTGGAGCAAGGAACTAGCAATTTGAACTAGAGCATGAAGGCTTGTAGGCTACATAGGGCTATTTTGGGATGAGTGGAATGTCAAACGACATGCAAATTTTTGGGCTAAAAATAGGATTGGAACTGAAGTTAACTATAGATGATCTATTGTTAGAAGAGCTTGCATGCTCCCTTGTTATCTTTGTAAGTGGCACATGGCTATTCTTAGCATGCAACCTATTTTGAGGATGCTTAGGCGGTGAAGGGAAAGTCCCCACCCCTATATATATGTATTGATTTGCATGGTTTTAGTAGTTCCACTTTGTAGTAGAGTTATGTTGTTGGTTTATGAGTGTGCATGACTTATGGTGATACTCTTATGTATGTATTCAACTTCTGTGTTTTACAGTGATTAATACAATGGATCTTTGTGGATGGATATTATTTATTGACTTATCTGTAACTGGATCTTGCATAGTAAACTTGATCTTGATTCTTGTTTAGATTATTCTTGCATATGGTTGTGATCTAGATCTAGTTGTGGTTTATCTTTGCATGGTTGTTATGGATCTTGATTGTTATGATTATGGTTCATATGCCTTTTCATACTAAATCCTTGACAAATATGCCATAAAAGAGGGACCTGGTACCCTTGCGTGCTTCAGGTGAGCACTCAGATCTGTCTGAGTGATGTGCCAGCGCACCTTGGGTTGTTCTTGGTAAAATAAAAGACTACATTTTGGTTATGTTGTCAGGACCTCTTTTTAAGTTATTACAAGGATGTTGCATGATGAAGATGTATCAGTTGACTTTGGCCAGTATTGAGAGTTGGGTAGAAAATTTAGAGGAAGAGTTTTCTCATAGATTTAACATTGGACCTGATTTTGATGTGTGCACATGGGTTGAAGAACATTTGTATCATGAACTCTATGAGATGTTCTTTTGTTGTTTCCCTATAGAGTTGTACGAGTGGATGGTAGCATATGCATCGAAGATAAATTGGAGGTATAAAACAATTGTATGGACTTAGGAAGATTACCAGACTTTGCATGATGTTGATTTGGCTTGGACACACGCTATAGATCATTGGTGGGGTGGTGTCTTGAATAGTTATACATTAGAGTACATTGTTTCTACTTATTCATGTCTAGAGGTTGTTGAGTTCTAGTTCTTGTGTGAACCCAGAGGATCCTATTTGTGCATTATCCCTTTAGCGATTAAGATCTTGATTGTAACTCTGGATTTGGAAGAACGACCTATGGCTAGCTAAATCCCACCACGTGGGGGAAGGAGCAGGTGTGGTGAAAGATGGAGGTTCTGGTGGTAGAAAGGAAAAGAGAAGAAAGGTGGCTTAAGTTTAATGAAGTGTGTGAGAGGGACTTAGTGAAGAAGCGTGATGTTGCGGAATAAATGTTATTGCAGAGAGAGATGGCTCGTGAAGGATTTGGAACTCATGTGGAAGATGTGGATCTAGAGCATCTAGTACTCCCATCATTTGGGTAAGCATGGTAGAGAACCCTCTTCGGCTTCAGATGATAGTGCGTCTGAGGAAGAAAAACTAAGATCAATGGGTGTGCATCTGATCCTACCTAACAACCTAGCCCTTGCACTTGGTGTTCCAGTTCCTGAGACAATTATTGAGAATCAAGCTAGTGTAGGTGCTTTAGTAGTGACAGGTAGATTTCATTTTCCATTCAATTTAGGAGTTAATCAGATAGCACATTCATCTATGGTGGCACAAGACTTATCTTTGTTATTTGGGGGTCTGGTTGGAGGTATATTTTTTGGTGTGTCATCTGCATAGAACATGGGTGTGTAGAATGTTGGTAACACGTCTGGGAGTAGCAAAACTTTACAGACCATGGGAGTTCAATTTAGTATAATTTTTGGAATAAAAAGCAGCACATCCTCTGGTCTGGTGCCCACTATAGGAGGAGGGTCGGGAGGATCAGGAGGTTCAAGATCTAGTTAATCTAGTGGTTTTAGAGGTGGAGGTAATATTGGAGGTAATATAGGTTATGGATCTGGTGGGCACGGTCCACACCAACTGAAACAAGTTT
Organism: Taxus chinensis; assembly: GCA_019776745.2. NCBI lineage: Eukaryota > Viridiplantae > Streptophyta > Pinopsida > Cupressales > Taxaceae > Taxus > Taxus chinensis. The sequence continues at coordinate 63,714,113 of CM034151.1, forward strand.
ATTATGATATGTCTCTTCACTTACCAGAAGTACAGAGGAATTGAAGATGTAGTTGAGCATGTGCACATGTGTGAGATACTATGAAACACTAAGGGGATCAAAACTCCTGAGCGTAAGGAAATTCATTTTTCTACTACTTTGCAAGGGCACACACATAGTTGGTACAGGAAGTATGATTTGAACCAGACTTGTGTAGACTATAATGTGTTGCATGATGATTTCTTAGCTGAGTTCCATATACCTAAGTTTGAATAGAAAATCATCAGTGCACTTAAGGACATTAAGAAGGGCATGGCTGAGAGCATAAGGGAGTATGATACACATTTTAAAACTTTTCTATCAAATTTGTCTTATGATATTCACCCTAGCCAGCATGCTCAGTGGTTTGTTGGTGGTTTGATCACACCTTTTCAAAAGGGTGCTTTCTCATAAGACATTTACAGATCTGTGTGAGGCTTTGGAGGTAACTTTACATGCTGAGGCAGTTGGAAGCATAGACACTAGAGTTATCCCATTTTTGGAAGCACAAATTACATCTATGGAAAAATAGTTGAAAACATTATCAGCTAATTCAACCCATGAGACATGTGCAGTGGTATTTGGTGTATGGATTGTGAGGTGGAAGGACATACTAAGGATAGTTTCCCTCGTAAATCAGTGTGCCATGTTGCTGGATTATGAGATTTGTCATTTGGATCATGATTCAAGTAGGTTCCCTTGTTACAGTGCGTGATAAGGAAGAACATGTCTCTTTATTGTAAGATTTGTAAGTTTACCACACATGATACAGAGAATTGCAGATTGATTGATCAGATTCATGATGCCATTAAAACTGGTGTATGTCAGACCAATGTTGCAAACAATTCTAAGGAACAAGGTGAACATCATAATCATAATCACAATGAAGGGTGATTTGATGGAGGTGGTAGAGGTAGAGGTTACCATGGAGGATTCAGAGGCCAAGGTTGTTGTGGTGGAAGAGGTGAATTCCCATGAGGAACATGTTATACATGTGGATCCCCTAATCATTATAGGTGCAATTCCCTCAGAACATTATTTTCTCCTGGTGTGGAAAGAATCACAAGTTTGAGGAATGCTCAGATTTGTATGAGCATATGAGCAAACAACACAAGCAAAGGATAAGGGCGCAAGAATGGTTAGAGTACAATGTGTTGTGGAAGATCAATGGATGTTAAAGATAACACTTGACCCTGAGGTGATACATGTGTTAGTGACTATACACGTTGAGGTTGCGCTCATGAGACTCTGAAGCAGAAACTTGTTATTACAAAATAGGAGGTATTGCATGCAAAGTATCTAGATCCTTCCCATCAGAAGGAATTTTATTAGGAAACTATGGAGGTTATTAGAAACTTGTAGGGTGAGATACAATGCTTGAAGGAGCAATAGTGCAAAAGTTGGAGCAGGAAAAATTAGTTGACGTTCCTCAGAAATACATTGATGACTTAAAGGAGGTTTGTAAGATGTTGCGCTAAAAAAACATCATTCCTTTGTTAGGGGAATGGTTAAGGGAGAAGGTACTGCATGTTAGAGTTGAGTGTGAGAGACATATATTACATGCAAACTTACCTCCTCATAGTATTGAATATGATAAAGAGATCACTTTGAATGCAGTTGTTGATGGATGGATGTTGAGTAATATATTGATTGATACAGGTGCAGAAGTGAATGTACTCACCTTGGATGTGTGGAATTAGATGGGGAGGACACCATTACAACCATCTTCAAACATGTTGTATATGGCGAACATGACTAAAGCCACACCCATTGGAGTATTGAAGGATGCCACTATTACTATACAAGGGGCCAAGTTTACTAGGGAATTTGAGGTCTTGGCGCTTGCCGAAGAAGATAGTTTTCCAGCATTACTTGGGCACCCTTGGTGTTACACAAATAATTTTGATTTATGCTTTAATAAAGGTTATATCATTTTTGAAAACAAGGAAGAGTGCATGATTATTCCATTAACAGATGGGAAAGTTGCACCTTATGTGGAGCCATTAAGTGAGGAGGATCTTAATAGAATTTATGTGTGCACCATTAGAGACCCTGAAGTGCTTGAGCCATCAAAGGAAGGTGTTATTCAATGGGATGATGCACATTTTATGAGTGATACAACCAAAAATTCTTGTGACAACTGGGCACATGGGACTTATAAAAAGGTTGGGCATGAGATGAAGAGTACAGTTACTGCATAAGTAATAAGGTCATGTTGTGTTAGGTGCTTGGGCAGTAACCAGGTACCAAGGTACATTGGCGAAGGGAATCCTAAAATATTTCTACGCACTATGGAAGCTTAGTGGATAGATCAAGTGGAGAGAAGGAATATGCTGGTATATACCTTGTGTGGGACAACAATGTGTTGGTGGATTACACACAGAGATGGTCTTTTAGTGTGGTGAGAGGTGAGAATCATCTTCTCTACTAGATTTCTTAGGAGTAATGTGCCTACCAAGACATGTGAATTTCATGGGGGGCTCAATGCTTCACATCACATTTAGGAGTGTGAGAGACTCTGGAAAGAGGGGCAGGAGGCCTTACCACCTTCACTATGGATGCATAAGTTCTTCTACTTCACCTTGTGAGGTTACATGCATGCATGGTATGTTTATGTGGAGTTGAATAGAGAAACAGGGAATTGGAAAGAATTGACTGTAGGTATGATTCAGACCTTTGACTATTTTTCTACTAAACCACCAGTGAATGAGGCATTACAGATTATGAAGCACTTGACTATGGGAGATAGTGCAAAGGTTGAGGAGCTCATTTAGGAATTATTAGGTGAGTCAGATCTAGAGGTGTGATTTGAAGAATAAGAGACAGATGAAGAACAACTTGGGCACACCTGGCTAGAAAAAGAAAAAGTAAAGTTGGTTTACATGATTGATGAAGAGGAAGTCGATAATATAGATGTTGATCATACTGTAGGTATGCATGAGGTATTAGATAGTGCAATATGAGAAGGATGCAGTGTATCATGAGCCTATGAAAATGAATAAGGTCAACATTGGGATAGATGTAGAACCTAAGGAGGCCATCATTGGTGATTATTGGTCTGAATTGGAGGTTACAAAAATAATTGAGTTGTTGCGTGAATTCCAGGACTTATTTCCTAGAGGCTATCATGAGTTAAAAGGGGTACATCACTCTTTGGGTGAGATGAGGATCAAGTTAAAGGAAGGTGCATGCCTGGTTAGGAAGAGGGACCTTATATGATGAATCCTAATCTACGTGTCAAGGTAAAGGAAGAGATTGATAAGATGTTGAAGTCTAGAATCATTGAGCCCATTGAGGAGTCAGAGTGGGTTAGCCCTATGGTGATAAGCATAAAGAAATATGGAAGGATAAGGATCTGTGTGGATTATAGGGAGTTAAATGTTGCTTGTGTAATAGATCCCTTTCCCACACCATTTACAGAGGAGATTTTGGAAGGCATTGCATGGAATGAGATTTACTCCTTCACTGATGGATTTTTTGGATATCATTAGGTATGGATTACTAAGGAAGATCAAGAGAAGACAACTTTCACCACTGAGTGGGGAAGTTTTGCATACACAGTTATGCCTTTTGGATTGAAGAATGTGCCTGCAGTATTTTCACGCATTTTACAAGAATTTAGGAATTCATTCATAATTTTTTACAGGTTTACTTGGATGATTAGATTGTTTATGGGCTAGTAAAAGATCATTGTGATAATTTAAGACTTATGTTTGAGAGGTGTCGACAGTTGAGCATCTCCCTAAACATCAAGAAGTGTGTCTTTGCTACACCCTTTGGAACTCTATTGGGACATATCATATGTAAAGAAGGCTTGTTGGTAGATCCTACTAAGGTTGTTGTCATTTTGGGCTTAGAGGAACCTACTAACTAGAGTGAGGTGCACGGATTCTTGGGGCACATAGGTTATTATAGGAAGTTTATCAAGGGTTATGCTAGGATAGTCATGCCCTTAGAGAATTTTTGAAGAGTAAGGGAAAGTTCCATTGGGGTGAGGTGCAACAGTGTGCATTTGAGACATTGAAGGAAAGGCTTACTTCTGCACCTATTGTGCACTTTCCTTCATGGACCAAACCATTCCATGTGCATGTGGATTCCTCTGGCATGGCCATTGGCACCATATTAGCCTAGCCTGGAGAGGGTATTGTTTATCATCCTATTTGCTTTGCAAGTAGGAAATTGACCCCAGATGAACAAAATTATACAACTACGGAGCACAAAGAATTGTCCATGATTTATGCATTACACAAGTTTAGGCAATATTTGTTGGCAACTCTGTTCATATTTTATACAGATCACATGGAACTTAACTATCTGGTCAATAACCCCATTTTGCAAGGGCACATATGCAGGTGGATTCTCTTGTTCCAAGAATTTGACTTTACAGTAGTGGTGAAGCTAGGAAAGAGTAACTCAGGACCAGATCATTTATCAAGGATTAACTCAGGTGAGGATGCGCAGATTATTAAGGATACAATGTAGGATGCCCAACTTTTCAGATTGAACTGCACACCCTCTGACATAAAGGATATTGTTGTATTCTTGCGTAAAGGTGTGGCACCTGAGGGGATGAAGGATTTGGAGAAGAAACAACTTGCTATATGCACCACACCTTACATGTTAATTGGTGGATATTTATACAAGTTAGGCCGGGATGAGGTTTTGCACAAGTGTTTACTTGAGCATGGCTATACTTCCATTATGGAGGAAGCTCATGGTGGGATTATAGGTGGACATTATAGTAGGAAATACTACTGTGCACAAGATTCTATTATACATAGGCCTTTGGTGGGAAATGATTTACAAGGATTGTATAGAATATTGTAAGGCATGTGACCATTGTCATCACCTTGGAAAGCCTAGGCATAGAGATGAAATGCCTTTGAGGCCTATTGCTAGTGTAGAACCTTTTGAAAAGTGGGAAATTGACTTTTTGGGTCCTATTTCTCCACCTGCGTAGGACTAGATCGTGCTACATTATAACTTGTACAAATTATCTTACAATGTGGACAGAAGCAGTGCCTATAAAGGATTTCATTGAAGCTACAACATCAAGGTTTTTGTGGGAGAACATAATCAATAGGTATGAATGTCCACTGAGTCTGACAAGTGATAGGGGCATTCATTTTCTTAATGAGACCATCAGGATACTATTGGTAGAATTTATGGTGGCACACCATAAAACAACACCCTATCACCCACAAGCCAATGAACACTACTGAGGCTTTCAATAAGATATTGGGACATACATTGACAAATATTTGTGATGTTGGAAGGAAAGAATGGGATGATAAAGTCTTTGTTATACTTTGGGCATACAGAAAAAATTACAAAAGGTTGAACAAAGCCACACCCTTTCAGCTAGTGTTTGGCGCAGAGGATGTTTTACCAAAGGAATTAATGTTACCCTCCTTATGTATTGCACGCACAAGAGGATTGGATGATGAACAAGTACTTGAAGAACGTATAGATAAGCTGATGCAGTTGGATGAATGACACATAATTGCTCGTTGGATCTAGAAGATAGAAAAGGCTAGGCAGAAGGCATGGCACAATAGGAATATTAAAAATAAATAGTTTGAAGTTAGACAAATGGTTCTTCTATATGATTCCAAGTTTTTGTGCCATCTTGGAAAATTCCAAGTGCATTGGTTGGGACCGTATGTTGTGACTTACATACTTGATTCAGGCTCTTGTCAGTTATAGTCATTGGATGGGACATGGTTTCCCAATTATTTCAATGGGAGTAGGCTGAAGCCCTACTATAAATAAGTCTTCTTGGTGTTTGTAATAAGGAAGTATTTCCATTAGATTAGATTTTATTTAATGCATTTCATTTATATGTGTTTCCTTTCAATGTTGTTATGTTTTGTCAATTTTAGTTCAGTGTTTTATTGTAGTACACGTGCTTGTATGCCAGTTGTTGATTACTATCTATATAAGTTCATGCACAGAGGACCACACATATATTTAGTGTGGGGTAGAAGGAAATCAAGAGCATGTAGGAGAAAGTAGAGATTTACAAAGGCCTAAGTACCATATAGGAGCGCATGTGTTGTTGGTGATGATGGTTGCAGAAGGATGGTGATAATAAGGATGATGCCAAAGGAAAATCCATGTATAGTGAATGAGTGCACAGTGTAACATGAGGTAGGAAACAACATGGATAACTACTTGGTATAAGGCATAGAGGTTGATGTACTTTGGTGCATGGTGCACATGTAAGGAGGTTTGCGATCAATGAAGTAGTTATGTGCCAGAAGGTTGTAATTGGTATGTGTATCGGATGTGTGGTGACAGCGTGCTTGGAACTGTAGAAATAGTGGGAAAAAGTGGGAAATCCAAATTTAATGTAGTCGTACGGTGGTAGTTGGAAAGAAATTAATGCAGGTAAAAATTAAAACACTATAAAAGGAGTGTCGGGGTAAATCATTTTTACCTTACCTTGCATGAAATTTGTGAAGAGTTATTGCGTGACCTAGGGAAAAATTTGATGATCAAGCAAGAAATCGAGTGCAAAGTTGAAGGGTTTCGAACCAGAAGGTAAAATATGACATGGACAAGAGGAGTGTGAGTTCTAGTGGGTAAAATCTTATAGGTTGAGATAGTGTGGTGAGATTTTGAAGGAATCACGACTTCTCTGACTAGGGTTTCAAAAATTAGGGCACATATTACAGAGTTTGATTGAGGAAGTGTATCAGTGTTGCAACTAAGGTTTGTAATAAGGAGTGTAGGGAAAGGGAGAGATAAAATCTTGGATGTTGCATAATTAAAATAGCACTAAAGAAAGTAGTAATTGATGTCACCAAAAAAAAGAGGCAAGGGAAAAAATAAACCGACACCCACAACAGATGTTCAAGAGGAATGGTACTCAGAAATTTAGTACCTAGATGAGGTGTAAATGCAAAAAGAGTGGACATCCCATGTTAGAAGCATGACAAGTTAGTGATTATAACCATCAAACTATACCTAACCACATGTGACATGGAAAAAGAGCTTGTTCAGTGACAGAGGAAAGAGCCCCAGATGATAAGCCAGTATATGATGACAAGGTGAAGAGGGTATTGAAGAATGTTGAACTATTATAGCTGTATGAACTTCCATTCTTCAGGAATCCTGAGAGGCTATATCAGTGGTTAATGTCATGCATGCATGGGGAATACTTATATTTTGCAGGAAGAAGGATGCGCATCACCGTGCAGTTGATTGAGAAATATAATGGACTAATCAATATTGGTAACTCCTTTGATGATGACTTAGCTAATGATGCCGAGGTGAAGAAAGTGGCAGTAGAGTTTGAGTACAAGAAGGGAACAAACACATTTGATATTGTAAAGTTGAATGATCCTATCATGAAGATGGCCACATTTTTTCTCACAAAGCTAAGTGGGCAGGAGAGATGGAAACATGTGAATAAAAGATGGTTGTATATATGCAAGAAAATATCAGAACAAACCATATATAATATTGCCTCCTTTATAGCAGAAGATATTATTGATGCCACATGTGATGGTGATAACATCATGTTTGGGAACATCTTCTATGGTCATAGTGTTCTCTGAGATTGGGGTGCCTGATGGGCCTAAAGACAAGATATGGGAGTATCCTGCAGAAGATCCCTCCCCTACAAAATGATTTGCTAAGTATACTTATGACATAATGACACCAACATACAAGGCATGAGTGGAAAAATGGTATAAACAGATGTGTGATGTATTCGGTGCTGAGTGGAGGATCCCAAAATAGTTTCCTGCTCTTGTGGATGGAGTTTCTGATTTTTTTGTGCATCAAAAATTTTGTATTCAGAGGTTTATGTTGATTGATGACACTAAAAGCCCATGGTGTAAACTCCCATTTTATTTCATGACACAATACTTTCAGAGTGTTGTGAATAGGTTCAAGGAGAAGCACAGAAGTTGAGATACAATCTAACAGAAGTGGATAACGAGCACCATGATATGATTCAAACACTTGTCTACCCCAAGAAGCACGCATATGAGGAAAATTATGTTTTAGAAAGTATACATTTGTTGAAACTAGTGACATTGCTGATAGCTTCAGTTGATGCATCTAGAAAATATATTTATCTAAGGCCTCAATTTATTGATGGAGCATTCCTGAAGTACAATGTAATAATTCCCAAGGATCCCTCCATATGGAAGAAGTTCGAATAAAAGAAGTGAGCACGCGAAGAGAATCCTTCTGTCAGTAGAACTAAAGGAGTAAGCAACGATAAAATTCTAGTTTTATGCACGCCCACAAGGAAATCTTCATAATGAAATTATATAGGAAAAAACACATGTTAGGAGGTAGCCAGTTAGAAGAAGGTCCCTGGTGCAGAAGAAACAAAAGATATTCCATATCTCAAACTCCGAAGAGACAAAGAGCCAACATGAAGAGGAAGAATATGGAAGTGGGGATGATCTGGTTAAGAAGTTGTACCCACAAAAGCATACTGTCAAAGAATCAGATGAAGAAGGTCAAGATGAAAAATTCCAGGATACACATGTAATGGATGTGGATGAAGAGGGTGTCAGTGCAACCAATGCACAGGTTATAAAGGAAAACTTGAACCCTACTGAAGAGCATGTGGATAGGTGCACACCCAACCCTGAACTAGAGAGCAGAGTGGAGAAAGATCTTGCAGAGTTTATTGAACACCTAGCAGAGCATGAGGTTGCGTGTAGTGCAAAGGAAGAAAAAAATGAAGAAGAAAGGAGTGAAGGATAGGAAGGGATCATGGGTGGAGAATTGTGCCTTGTTGTAGGTTTCCCAAAGGGTGCTCACGGAAAGAGACAAACATACATCCCCCAACGACCTATCATGCAGGGTTCATTTTAAGAAGCAGTTGGTAAAATGGAGGTGGAAAATCACTGGTGAATATACATGGATCCACTTTCGCATAAAGGTGAATTTTCCATTTTTTGAGAACTAAAGTTTCACCTACTGTTATTTTGAGGGAGAGCGATTACACAATGCACAAATGGAAATTTTTTTATAGATGTTGATGCCTTGTTGTTGTGCATCAAGAAGCCTTCCTAACGTGTGACAAAAGGCTTGTTGCTATGCGTCAAGAAGCCTTCTTGACATGCGACAAAATTTCTTGCTGTCACATGTCAGGAAGGCTTCTTGACGTAAAACAACAAGGCCTTCTATCATGCGTTAGGAAGGCTTCTTGACACATGACAACAAGCCTTCTTTCATGTGTCAGGAAGGATTCTTGACGCGCGACAGAAGGTCTTGTTGTCGTGTGTCAGGAAGGCTTCTTGGCGCGCGACAGAAGGTCTTGTTGTTGTGCGTCAGGAAGGCTTCTTGACGTGCAACAAAAGGCCTTGTTGTTGTGTGTCAAGAAGCCTTCCTGACAGGTGAAAACAAGACCTTCCATCGCGCATCAGGAAGGCTTCTTGATGCATGACAACAAGCCTTCTGTCGCGCATCAAGAAGGTGTTAAAACCCTATTTTTTCCTATAAATACCTTCCCGCTGGTCATTTTCATGTTTACACTCTTCAGCTCCCGAAATTTCTCGTTTACAGTAATCACTTTCAGGTACAATCAAGCTCAAAGACAAGTACAATGATGACTACAAGTGCAGCCCAAGGCCAAGATCAAGACCAAAATCAATCAGAAAATCCAGTTAACCCACAAGCGCTATCCAAGGGCAAGATAATCTACAGGAACTTGTTGTGCCCCCACATTCAGACAGTTTTGCAAATGAATTCAAATAATAAGGATTTGGTCGATGTATGTGAATTTGATGGGCTCATTAGATACCCTAGTTTGAAATAGATCATGATATTCTGAATTACCTACTCTCCTCGTACAATACAAAGGATAATTTGTTTACTATTACTGTGGACGATGGTCATATGTTTCAATTCGGTGTCGATCCAGCTGATATTCATCACTTAACAAGCCTTCCATACAAAAATTCCCCCCTTGTCACAATGAAAGAAAACCTCGTCAAAACCGATAAGAAGTACCTTGAATCTACTTTCAGTTTCCATGTTGATTGTACTATAAACTATTTTCAATTTTTATTTTATATTTTCAATTTTTGATATTAATCTGTAATCTGTAATTTGTAATTTGTTTTCAATATTAATTCCAATGGCTTTTTGGCCTTTTTAAATTTTTAGTTTTCGATATTAATCTATAATCTGTAATCTATAATTTGTTTTCGATATTAATTAAATTGGATTTTTGGCCTTTTGTAGCTCATGTCAATAAATCAAGACGTGGTGTGGATACGCAAGGAATTACACACCACTTTCTTGCTATTATGATTTCTTTCTTTCAAGCCAGAATTGTTTTGCATGGTTGGCAAACATATATACCAAACTGGGATATTGCATACATTCTTGCAACTATCGAAAATAAAAAATTTGATTGGTGCACATTTTTATCCAATAAAATAAAAACTAACATTACAAATGCATCGCTTTTGTAAAAACTAGTTATTCACTCCACAAACTATCTCCTTGGCCTTTATTACGAGGCTCTTTTTAATTTAAAATACAAACCAATTCCTACTTGCACAAACAAGAAAATGAAGAATTTGTCGATTCCATTTCAAGAACAATAGGTATAAGTTTGTATTTCAACATAAGACTAACATTATGTTCATCTGGAATCTGATTAAATATTAACTATTTGTAGAAAAGGTTTTTGGAGGCCCTTTCGCGAAAAAAAGTTGCATCAAGAGGAAGAGGCCAACAACATGCTGAGGTGTCAGCAAATTCACAATTTGAAATGGAAGTTCACTCATCTCTAAACCACCAAGCATTTGAATTTGTTAAATGCCAAAGACGTAATGCCCTAACATTTACTATTTACAAATTCCCATTTTGTATTTTCAATTTACCATTTACCATATTGAATTGACATACAATCGAATGTTGTTGACATTGTAGGAACTTTAGACAATACCCGAGCTTCTCAAAGTCAACCATCTTCACCAACTAACTCAGTTCAGTCGCATATAATTGTCTCTTCTCAACAACTTGCACAATAATCCCATCCACACACAGCTCAAACGGAACCAACTACTACTCCAACATGGCCACCTCAATCTCCACAACACGTCATCCCTCAACAAGGTATGATTTAATTGCTTTAATACAATTTTTCAATAGTTTAACAATTTTTCATATGATTTTTCTTGCACTTTTTAGCACATTACAGTCCTTCGCATTCTGTACATATAGTAGCACCGCCCCCTCCATCAATACGATTCAAAATGCCGACCAGAGGTTTAGGGAAAAAGAACATTGGTAAACACAGGCCCTAGTGGGACACTAAACATTGCCTCCTCATTTCGAATTCCAACCCTCTCTCTCAGTAGCTTGCCCAACGCAATGGGCATATGAATTTTAAATAATATAAATTTAGATGAAGATTACTTGGGAATTGATAGCAATGACCCATAGGATTTTTTAATACACGTGAGATGATTTAAGGCCAACAGGTATACTTCAATTTCAACTTTCATTACTTTTTATTTTATATTTATTTATTTGAATATAGATTTATTTTATCATAAATAGGATTAGGCAACCCAAAGGCAGAAACAGGTAGTAGTTGATTATCAACCAGAAAGTCCCCATACCTCTCCAGCGACATCATCTTCTTCAGATACAGATGGTGAACAATTGTTACCATTTACTTTAGAGAACTTAATTGGTAATGATTGTCAATCCCATGTCACAGAGTTTATTGTACCTCATATCAGTCAGCTTATAGAATGGGAGAGATGGGCTAAATTACTAATAAATGAAATAATAATTCGTTATGAAAATTATTGGCAAAGGGAAAATTTGTACGCTGCAGTCCAGATACAACCTGTGAAGATCAATTTCTTACATACCCAAGTAAGAGGTGGGACTATCACGTATAACAACAACTATAAAGACTATATTTTGGATAAAGCATTAAACAAATTGGAAAATATTAGTGTTGAAGCCTAGGCATATTTTAACAAATGGTCTAAGGATAAGGATCCGGTAGCAATTGCAAATGTCGAGAGAGATAGAGCGGTTGTAAGTATTATCACTTTGAAACAATATTTTTTGTTAATTTGACCTTTTCTTATTTTAGTAATATGTTTAATTGAGATCACTTTTTTTGTGCAGTTGAAATATGAAAATTTTAAGAGTCAAGTAAAGGTGTTCTAAGTTCACTTGGAAACCACGAAGAATAGTTTATTCGCAACAAATAATCTGAAAGAAAATATTGTTTTAGTTAACAAAAAAACAATACACTAAAGCGGATAATTAAAGAGCATGGCTTTGACCCTAAAATTTTATTCAAAGCCAAGGTAGTTACAGATCCCATTTTGCTATCCCATGGAGATGCGACAAGGGAAGATCAAAGGATCGTAAAGAATCTAGGTAGTGTTACAGAAGATCTGATTAGTTCTAGGATTATTCAAGTCATTGGGAAAAGGGGTACAAGAGGAGAATCCATTAGGGAAAGGAGTACAACTACAGGAGTGGAAGCCATTGGGAAAAGGGGTACAAAAAATTGAGGGTTGAAACTTGAAAAATTGAAACTTTAAATTTGAAAGTTTGAAATACTTTATAATCTATATTTGAAAATTTGAAACTTGAGTTTGATGGTCATGATGTTTGAAAATTTGAAATAATTTACTATCTGGATTTGAAATTTGAAACTTGAATGTGATGGCGTTTGAAAATTTGAAATACTTTATAATTTGGAATTTTATATCTTCTTATATATTATGTATAGAATTTCTAGATACATTCATTTGAATTTTATGGCGTTATGATGATGGTTAATTATTTGTTTTAAGAAAATTTGGAATGTGGTATGACAGAGACATTTAAACCTTCTCAAAATCTTCTAATGGATATGATATGATGACATTAGAATGGATATAGATGATGATGAATGATTATAATGGATAATTGTTTTAAGAAAAATTGGAATGTTAAAATAGATATGGATGATGATGAATTGTGTGGACTTACATTTAGCTTCAAGAACGATCATGCATGATGATAATGGATAAATAATTGATTTAATAATAATTGGAGTGTGTTAGGAGTCTAGGACTTACATCTTCTTACTACTCGTAAAATTTGAACTCTGTATCAGGTTTCTCAAAATCTTCTTCTCTCTACTTGTCAATTGAACTAGGACTTACATCTTCTATGATGACATTAGATGTGGATGGAGACATTAAAACAAATATGGATTATGATGAATTTAGTGGACAAATATTTAGCTTCAAGCATGATCATGGATGGTGATAATGGATAATTTTTGTAAGAACTTTGTACTTGTAAAATTAGAACTTTGTATGAGGTCTACATTTAAACCTTCTCAAAATCTTCTTCTCTCTACTTGTAATGAATCAATGATATGATGACATTAGATGTGAATGATGACATTAGTTCAAGTACGATCATGGATGATGAATTGTATAATGGATAATTGTTTTAAGAAAAATTGGAATGTGTTATGACAGAAACATCATAATATGGAAAAATCTTCCTCTCTCTACTTGTAAAATTCAAATGTGTGATTTTATCCCACAAAGTTTAAACACTTTATCAAAGCATTTTGAAAATACAAAATAAATTAAACATAATTGTAAAAACTCAAGGAATGTCATATGATAGGGTTTAAGTTACCTCTTGTCTTTTAGATGGCTATGACAAAGCATATGGAAGATCTGCGTGCTAGAAGATCTTCGATTCAAGAAAAATTAACATGACAAATAGATTAGTATATAGATGGGTGAGTTTCCTGACATTGTCACTCCCGAGAAGTAAGAGCTTCCTAGGATAGATTTCAACCCACGTTTTCAAAAAATAAATGAAATAATGATTAATCAGATTAACAAAGAAAGAAAATATTAAAGAAAAATTCAAATTAAGTCTAAAAGAGTATAACAGTGGAAGAATATGCAGATCTGAACTCTGAATGTCTTGCAAATTAGTATGTGACAAATGCATGTAACAAATAGATTTTTAAAACATAATTTCATATTCGAAAAATCCAAAATAGTAATTATATAAAATAGATTTTTTATAAATAATTGTATTTAAATAAATGTAAATATATATACCTGTAACATCTTTAATGATAACAAGAGCTGAAACGATAATTTACGAATAGAACCATTTGAACCCTGAGCCCTAGCTCCTACTGTTGCCTGCTATTTCTCTGGTGTTAGCTCGGATGCCAGACCCTTCTGGTCTGGATCAGGGGTCCCTCTTGTCAAGGGCCCTTTCCCCCAAGCCTCCCGACTCCTAGAATAAGATCGTGGAGGGTTCCACCTCCGCTCCTAGTAAGGACAAGCTTTCTCCTTCTCTGACAGATGGGTCCTTCTCACTGCGCATTCCCTCTCACATCACTGATGCTGCTACTGCTTCACGTGACCTTTCTTTGGTGGGAAAGTTGATGGGCCCTAGGCCCCCTTTAGAGGATATTAAAAAATGGGCCCGGATGAAATGGCACCCATGTGGGGCACTTGAAATAACAGCTATGCCCAACGGATTCATTCTATTCTCCTTCAGCATGAAAGAGGATTTCGTGAGAGCTCTTCTTGGTGGCCCTTGTTTTTTTGGTAGACATGGCTTCTACCTTAGGAAATGGTCTCCGGGCTTCAACCCACATACTGAATCCATGACCCAAGCTTCAATATGGGTTCGCCTCTCAGGTCTCCCCCTGGAGTTCTGGCATCATGCAGTTATTGAAGGTATTGCTCTCACCATAGGCTCTTTAATAGCTATTGATCAGGCTACTAAGGCTAAAACTAGATTCATCCATGCATGTTTTTGTGTTAATGCCGATGTCAGTTGTCCTCTCCCAAAAGAGATAGAGCTTATTTCTGACCAAGGGAACTGGAAGCAGAATATTGACTATGAATATATTCCTCAAGCTTGCTCCTTCTGTAAAAGAATTTACCACCAAGCCTCTGGTTTCCCTTCCAAACCTCAGCCTAAACCTAAAGCCCATATTCTCTCCCCAAAATCTAAGAAAATCTTTATACCAAAATCGTCTTCTGTAGAGATCCCGATCATTCCCAACTCTAATTCCTTTTCTCTCCTTGAAGAGGGGAAAATAAACACTACCACATAATTGGCCTATATTACTGATCCCCCCCTCTCCCCCTCATGTCCCCCACCCTCTCGGTGAACCCCTCGGCTCTTCCCCCCCCCTCCTTTGAGGAAGTACCCCACTCCTTGGTTGTACCCTCCTCCCCACCTCATCTTTCGTCATCTCCTCTCCCCCTTCTCATTCCTCCCCTTCCCCCCCTTGGCTCCTTTTCCTCAAATCCCCCCTCCTTGATCCTCCCCCCTGGCCCCCCTTTTTCCCCCTCCCTTGGACCCCACCATCTCGCCTACGGCCCTTTCTTCTGATGATAGCTTTAATCCCCGTTGTACAAGAAGCAGCAGCAAAAAGCCTGATATTGGCACTGAAAAAGTCAGGGGACGGACTCCGGGCAATATCAAACTCCAGCGAGAAGCTGCTCTTAATGTCGCTCAAGGAACACAAAGCACAATCCCCATGGTGGTGGGGAGCAAATCAAAATCTAAGAAATGAAGATCATTTCTTGGAATATAATAGGTCTCAACTCTCTTCAAAAGCAAAGAGTCATCAAAGATATAAAGTTTCAGAACTCTCCTTATATCATAATGCTACAGGAAACTAAACTTAAAAAAGATGATCATCTCCTAAAAATTTGGCTTGTTGCATCCTTTGAATTTCAACCATCAGCAGGGAATTCTGGAGGCTTATGCACCTTATGGAATCCAAGAAGCTTCAAAGATGATTGTCTGCTCAAACACCCGAACTTCCTGTGCATGCTCTTCCAAGAAGTTGGTTCAAACTCCACATGGATTGCCATCAATGTCTATGCTCCCAATTTGAAGTCCCAATGTGGAAAATTGTGGAAAGACATCTCAAATTTTATCAGCACTTGCAGTAATATTCCTATATTAATAATGGGAGATTTCAAATGCCCCCTTTTTCCTTCAGAAAAACAGGGAGGCACTTCTACCATGTCGCGCATGCCAGCATGGAAGCTCTGGCTAACTTCATTAGGGAGAATTCCCTTTTTGACATGGACCTTCACAGCTCCTCTTTTACGTGGTCCAACCATAGATTGGGTAGGAACCATATTCAAAGCAGACTGGATAGATCGTTGGGCTCTTTGTACTGGATCTCTCTTTTTCCTGATTTTTACCTCAGTTCCCTCCCTCAGGCTGCCTTTGACCACAACCCTCTCCTACTCAGTGCTAATCACAATCTGAATATCAAGAACCCTCCCTTCAGGTTCGAGCTTACCTGACTTGAGAATAATCACCTGAATCCTCTTGTCGCCAAATGGTGGGATATCAATGTCAAGGGCATTGACATGTTTAGGTTTTCCAGCAAGCTCAAAAAAATTAAAAAACAGCTCAAAATATGGAAGACCACGGTTTTTGGCAGCATCAAGCTCCGCAAGCAAAAGCTATCATAAGATATTGCCAGAGTCTCTGCTTAAATGGAAATCGATGGGAGATTGGATCACCTTCACCAAAAATAAACCTCCCTCCTCAGTGAATATCACAATACACTTCAAGAGGAGGAGACCTATTGGAGGCAGCGTTCTAGAGCCCTTTGGCTTGAACAGGGGGATCGCAACACCAAATTCTTTGACATCACTGCCTCCAAGCACAAAAGCAGAGACAAGATCAGAGAGTTGTTGTCATCCTCAGGTATCTTATTAACCTCTGATTCTGACATTTCCAATGGGCTTGTATCCTTCTATTCTAACCTCCTTCAGGTCGATCAACCACCTTTGAAGCAATCAATGTCCTCTATGCTCCAACATATTCCCCAGCTTGTGTCTGCTGAAATGAACAATAGTCTGATCAAACCTTTTGATATGGAGGAAATCCACAAAGCAGTCTTCGCCATGAAAGGGGACAAAGCTCTGGGCCCGGATGGTTTTCTGACTACTTTCTTCCAAGTCTTCTGGGAGACCATCAAGAAGGATCTCTTCAAGTTCCAGAATAGTAACAACCTTCTAAAAGAATGGAACACCACCTTCTTATCCCTTGCCCCAAAAGAGTAGGGCTCAAAAGATGTTTCCAACTTTAGGCCAATCAATTTATGTAACACCACTTACAAGATCATCACTAAGATGCTGGCTTATAGGCTTAAACCCCTAATGAACGTTCTCATCTCTCAGAACCAGAACGGCTTTATTAATGGGTGGCTCATCCAAGGAGGTATCATTTGTTATGTTTGTGGAGCCTATTTGCATGCTAGAATGTGGTACACCTTCTATGTGTTACACTCGGGTATTTTCATGGGTGGTTTATTAACCCATGGGTAATGGGTAACCGTTATGGGCTATTTTTGGGCCCATGGTTTTTTCGGTCTTTTGCCCATTGTTTTGCTACCCACAGTTTTTTTGCCCTTGGTTTTGATACCCATGGTTTTGTATCAAACTACTTAAGTAGTTGTCTATTTATATGGTCTTATGCATATGATAGATGTACAAGCAAATGTATTGCAAATGTGTTTTGAATTCGGGTGTGAATTCTGTAGAGTTTGTTGAGCATAGCTCCAAATGGATCTGGGTATTGTATTGAGAGAGTGGAGACTTGTAATAAAATCTGAGCAAGTGATTCTTGGTGGACGTAGCCCAAATTGGGTGAACCGTGTTAAATCTTGTCTCTCTGTATTTTGTTATTTATTCTAAACTTTTATTTGAGATCTTTAATATTTTCTACATATTAGTTTCTACTGTTGCGATTCTATAAGGGATTATTCCACATATTTTATCTCTTATTTCCTAACATCATTATGGTCCATGAAGCTATCCACTTGGCCTATCTCTCAAAATCCCCTGGAATGATCCTTAAGCTTGACATGCAAAAATATTTTGATAGAGTCAGCTGGCCTTTCTTGATCAGGGTTTTGGAAAAATATGGTTTCGATAAAAGATGGTGCAGTTGGGTTTTCTCTTGTATTGTGACTCCTTGCTTCTCTATTCTTATAAATGGCATTTTGGCGGGCTTCTTCAAAAGCAACAGAGGTATCAGACAAGGTGACCCCCTGTCCCCCTTCCTTTTCATTCTCATGGATGACTCCCTCAGCAGAGCCCTTGAGGCTGCTAAAAGTCAGTTTCTCATATCGGGTATGAAAATCACCTCAAGCTTGCCTTCGGCCACTCATAGCCAGTTTGCGGATGACACTTTGCTGTTAAGCGATGCCTCTATGATTAAAGCCCATGCTCTCATGGACATCCTAACTCTCTATCAAGTTGCTTCTCAGCAGATCATTAATTTCAACAAGAGCAACATCTCTTTCATAAATACCGCTCCTAGGACTCAGAGGAAGATTGATGATATTTTTGGCTACAAAATTATGGACCTCCTGCCTCCTATTTGGGCATTTTTCTCTTCTAGGGAAAGCAAAAAAAAATATTTGGAATCTTGTCATCAAAAGATATCAAAAAAATCTCACTTCCTGGAAAGGGGCCTTGCTTAGCCAGGCTGGCAAACTCCAACTGGTTAAAGCCACCCTCCAGAGTCTTCCTACTTACTTCATGTCCCTTCTCAAATTTCCCAACTCGATGAAGGTGGTGGTGGAAAGAATCCAAAAGCACTTCATGTGGTCTCGGGTGGAAGAAAAAAAGAGGATCCATCTGGTCTCCTGGAAGGAAGTTTGTAAGCCAACCTCTCTTGGAGGGCTCAGGTTAAGAAGGATGGTTGATATGAATGTGGCCCTCCTGGCTAAAATTGGTTGGGAAGTTGCTAAAGGGAACTCTCTTTGGGCTTAGCTCCTCAAAGCTAAGTACCTCGCTCATAATGAGGATTTTATTACCTCAAACCCAATGCGAGGTTTGGCCATTTGGAATTTTGTTATTAGTTCCCTCCCCATTATTTGGGCTGGCACTAAATGGAGGTTTGGAAATGGTAGGCTTATTAACTTCTGGCACGATCACTAGATTGGGGAGGAGTCGCTAGATCGCAATACCTCATGGGATCTTATTAAAATAACTCTCATTAATAGGCATGGAAGGTTAGTTTCCGGCTACTGGAAGGTGGTGAACTCCATCCCATCCTGGAGTATCTCGGATTGGGCTGGAATAAGAGATCAACAAAGGCTGCTCCTGATTTCGCTTAAAAGTGAGCTCTCCTCCATCTATATCCCCTTTTCCCTTCCTGAGGATGAGCTTATCTGGACCCTCTCCCCTTTTGGATCTTTCTCGGTTAAAGCTACTTATCTCTCCATGCATTGTATCGGCTCTAGTCCTCCTCTCAAAAAATTCTAGTTGAAGGAATCAATTCCCAAAATTGGCTTTTTCTCCTGGCTCTCTTCTAAGAATGCTTTCCTCTCTGGAGAAAATTTTAAAAGAAGGGGTTTCTCTCTTCCCACTAGATGTGTGCTATGTGCTAAGGAAGTGGAATCCTCTTCCCATATTTTGATCCACTGTCCCTTTTCACATGATATTAAGCATTGGTTTTTATCGCGGATGGGAGTGCTCTGGACCTTTCCAGAGTCCATTTAGGTTACCCTCTCTCAATGGTGCTCCCCCTTCTCATACCCAACCCTGGTTCTAGGTTGGAAACTTCTCCTCCTGCATGGCATCTGGGGCATCTACAAGGAAAGGAACAGAAGAATCTTTAAAGACCAAGGTCTTGAACCTGATTGTGTGGCCATCCAGATTGCTCTAACTTTCCAAGATAATCTCAACTCTCAATTCTAGGCCAAATATCAGCAAAAAATTCAAATTTGTAACTCTCAGGAATGGCAGCAGTTGTTGGCAAATCTCCCTATAAGGCAAGCTCCTGCTTCTGATCAGGGTTTACTGGAATGGCTTCCCCCCCCGGCTGGAGAAAAATTAATACAGATGGTGCCTCAAAAGGTAATCCTAGTAAGTTAGGTGGGGGAGCCATCCTTTGTAGCTCCTCTGGTTCCATTATCGTTGCCTCTTCCCACAATCTTAGCTTTGGCACCAACCATCACGTGGAAGCCATGTCCATTCTCAAAGGGCTTGAGTTGGCTATCAAATTCGGCAACGATCCTCTCCAAGTTAAAAGTGACTTCCTCGAAATCATCAATCTCCTAGAGTCGATGGACACTGGTCAATGGTCAATCCAAAATATTATTGCTGATATCAGAATCTTGAAAAGGATTTTCCAGCAAATTCAGTTTCATCACATCCTTTGAGAAGGAAACAAAGCGGCGGACCACTTGGCTAACATCAAAGTTCTCCTTGAAAGCCAACAATGCTGAAAGGACAACTTCCCAACCGATCTCCTCCAAATTATCAAGAATGACCTCTCTTCCTAACTTTGGCTGGTGGAAGGGTGAGCTGACTTGGGTGTTAGCAATGTCTTTATGGCCTCCCCAAAAGGTGGCGGTAGTAATTCTTCATTTATTATGAAAAGACCTTTGGCGCTGAAACAATTGAAGGGGGAGATGTGTCATGATTTTGTGGATTTTCTCACGCATGGTGCAATTCCTCCCAATAATTATATTATGTTCTGGTGGGAGGGTAATGATATTGAAGTGGATGGCTCCCATGCTCTGGGTGGGATTTTTAAAGACCTCCAACACCCCCTCTTTCGCACTCATTCCAAACTTCTCAACAGTATGGGTGGCCAACTGAAACGAATTGATCCTGCTTCTTGCAACACGGTTAAGGATGACGAGGAGGTCTGGAACATCTTGTTGGAAAATGGTATCATCACTTTTCTTGAGAGAATGACGAGCTACTCGGCCCTAGTCTCATACGTTGTGATGGCTTCCTGGTCGAGGGAGCGTGTTCAGATTGGTAATACGTATTTTACTATCTCCACAAATGCAATTGCTGATGTTATGGGTCTCCCAGCCACCGGCGATATTTATTTCAAGCGCTCGCTCCATGCTGAAATGTAGGATTTCATCACTCCATGTGAAAATCCTATCAAATATCTCTCAGGGTATACTCGAGATTCTCTGCCTCCCCCTTGGGATAGAGTTGCCAAGGTCATCATGCGATATTTCACAATTGACTGCTGTTATCTTCTGGTCTACAGCCCTAACTTTTTTATTCTCTTGCATCTACATTGGGGTAAAAATATCAACTTGGTTGCCTTCCTCTATCAATATTTAGAGCATTCTGTTCAACTGGCTCGAGACAGGGAAGGAGCAATCCTTCATCAGGGCTTACTGTACTTATTATTTTTTACTGCTACTTCACATGCTGATTTTTTCTACTTTCCCCCCAAGATGGGTCTCCATCACTGTTCTTCGTCACCTTCCCCCTGTCCCTCCTCCACCTCCCTCCACTCTTCTAGACGCCGTCATCTCCTGTCCATTTCCTCTGATTCTGACTCAGATGTCGCCATCCTGGGCCCTTCTCACAATGGCTCCACCCCCTCTGCTCCCCCTGCTATCCCCCCGCTTCCTCTTGTACATTCGTGCCTGTTTCTGGAAGGCGCTAACACTTGTAATAAGGTGGTTTCCCATATCTCTAGCCTTGACACTTCTCTTGTCGAGGACATCCTGGGCCTTGCCAAGCTTTACCCTGACTCCCTTGTTACGGAGCAGATCGAGATGTACTACCATGTTGAAGACCCCAACACTCAGAAAGTTGGGAAAAATCCAGATTTTGTTGACAGTGAGCCTCGTGCTGACATCCTGAAGTCACCTTCAAATATTGATGCTAATCTTGCTGAGCCTATGGTTGCTGACTCCCAAAGGGATGAACGCAGAGTTGAATTGGTGTCCTCTATATTAAACAAGCTCTAGCACGCCTTCAATGCCCTAAAGGCCTGGGAGGATTTCACTGACACTACCAGGAAGGCCATTTCCAGAAACTGTTCAGAGCTCATCACCCTTGTGGATCAGCTTGCTGAGGATTCGGGCTCTCCTAAGCTAGAAATGTTGTTGCTGAGCTGAAAAAGCTCATATGATGTTCTTCTCTTTTCTCCTGCTATCTTTTCGTTGTCCTTTTTTGGAATCTTCGAGGGTACTTTTGTTCTATGTTGTTATTTGCTAAATATTGCCTAATGGGCCTTTTTGTATAAGGTTGTGGGACCTTTTAAAACCCTCCTTTTACCCTATATATTCCAAAAACAAGAGCTGAAACAAAATTTGATAAAAATCCTCCTCAATCAATATTTACATCTGTAGAGTTAATATGAAATTGAATAAATAACCACAGTCAATATTAACATCTGTAGAGTTAATAAATGAATAAATAACCATATTCAAACAATAAAAGTAAGGTCAAGGAGATACCTATTTAAAGTTGAAACAACCCATTATCAATAGCTTCTTCAAAGTCAATGTTCCCTTATGTAGATTGTGACGACACACCAATTCCAGTCTCATCGTTGGGAACAATTGTACTTGTACCTATATTATTTACACCTCTTCTTTCGGAAAGGGAATTCCAACGAGCAATTGCTCTGTTGAAAGGAAATATTTCCACAGAGTAGCGAGAAACATAACACCTCATGCAACTTTCCAGATTTGTATCTAACCTATTTCTCAGTTTTGATTTTATAAATTATAAAGGATTTAAAACCCTTTCGTCCTCCACAGACCCCAAAATCATTGTTTGGCATAACTCATAGAATCTAAAATATTCACTGATGTCTTCTTGTAAGACAATACTTTGATAGATTCATCGTCAGAGCCTTGTAATAGCACCACTCTTGGAAGGTTCTTCTAAATTTTTATATTGGTTCCTCATTGTTGTTGAAATTTTTTTTGATTGAGACTTTAATAAATGAACATTCAGTATACTTTTGATTTCCATACCCTTGACCTCTGAAGTCTTTATGAAATGTTCCATTATTGTACCCATGGATTTATGGAAATGCTTTCTTACAAATTCTGCACAAGCACCTTCAATATTCCAAAAATTAGTATTCATCATACCCATTGCTTGAAGAATTTTATCTTTGGAGAAACGTTCTCTAATTTCTGATGATAAGGATTCTGAAATTTTTTTAAGCTTTATTCTTGTTTAAACTATAACAGACTCAAAGAGATTACATGTCACAGGAACATCTTCTTGTTCCAATCTTATAATATCTTGACATTAATTGTAAAATGTGCAGTGGTATGTCCCTCCCATTAACATTGATGTAGAGGTGATCGTGGATATTAAATCTCAAATAGTTACTGGGATTTTAAGATCTAATAAAGCTTTCCAATTCTCGAAAATAGGTGTATAAAATCCACAATATAGATTAATCTCCCTTGTGCATGCTTCATCAGTGTATTGATCTCCTGCAACATTGGAAGAATACCAACCAATGTAAGTAATGTCTCCAAATCAGTTAAACGAAACATCGAGTCCCTTGCCCTGTCAACTTCATGACGATATTTGTGCATGAAACTAACCAATGAAGGATACTCATCATGAACTCTGCATGCAGGTTCATACAAAAAAAATCCATCTCGTCTCAACATCCTTCAGAAGTTTTTTGCCATCTGTAATTCCAATTACAAATTTTTGGAACTCAATAAATCGCTTTGGGTTGCTTGATATATAGGCATGAAGTTATCTTATAAGGTCTTCTACTTTAGAAACATTTTCATAGTTGTTTACCATTTTATACGCTAAATTCATTATGTGAGCCATATAGTGAATTGCTAGCATATAAGGGGCCACTATTATTTGCAATCTAACACACAACCCTGTACGGTGACCTTGCATGAATGATGCACCATCTTCTTTGATGCATACCAACTTCATAGAAATTTCATAATTAGTCATTCCAGTAATATCTTTCAAATGAGAAACAACTATTTATGTAGGTTTTCGGCATTACAGTTTTCAACCATTTTCATAACACCCAACAGATGAGGTGTCCTTATATGATTTTCTATTGTATAGATGTGGATACATACCCATGCCGTATTGTTGACTGTTGTCTTCATCAATTGAAAGAGACATAAATTTACCATTTTTTACATTCTCTTTCAAATCTTCCTTCTCTATCATCGAAAGGCATTTTACCATTTCCCATGTACTACTGTCAGACTAATGAGACTGAGGTACATTGTGTATTCCATTATATTGATACAAAACTTTGAGATCAAGGAAATCTGAAATTGGTCTTCCTTTCTTTAGTATGTGAAATAAAGTAGAGAATTGTATGAGTTTTGCATGTAGATTTGTTTGATTCATCTTACCAATTTGCGATGTGACCGTTCCTCCCTTTTCTATGAGATGACTCTGTTTTTTTTGTTCTACTTCATACTCTGTTGCATATTTAACATGCATGCATTCTTTTTCAGTTTTCCACTTGTGTGTTTTGATTTTCTGGCCATCCTCCCCCGTTATAGTCAAATATTGTTTTGCACAGTGTTTTTCTATAGTGTCCAACTTCAACTGCATTTTTTGTTGCTTTCCCAATTTCCATGTACATTCAGATGGGATCTCTTATGAATTAGATGGTTGTACAGGTTTGATAAAAAAGAAATTTGGTAGCCTAATCAAACTTGTAAGTCCTCCCAATTGTCCACATATTCTTGTTTGTTTTCAATGTTTTAATTTTTTGAGTAGAATTTTGAGAAATATCACAATCACTTGGTTTCCTCTTTTGTGAACCAAAATTTGAATTTGATTTTTATGTTCCATTTTTTGAGTATTTGTACGTGAGATATCTTGATGCACTCTTGATTACACCCCAACAGGAATAATATCTTCAAGATCTGGCATCTCAACAAGTATATCTTCAAGATCTGGCATCTCAACAAGTATATCTTCAAGATTTGACATTGTATCATCATAGGTATCATTTGGTTGATATTGTGTAGAATGCATGTCAACCTCAATATTACCTTCCACACAGTTAGTACTTTGATTCTTTCTAGTGGCAGCTATATGGGTGCTAGTGGTTGTGGTATCTGTAGCAGAAAATTTCCAAAATACTTGAACAGGGATTTCTGATATTTAATTCTTACTTTTTGGGTTTTCCCATTCTGAGCACTAGCACCTTCCATTATTCTGAATTGAGTCATGCATTAGCAAAAGCACAAAGTCACACGTCAGAGAAAATTGAGTCGTGCGTTAGCAAACTCAGTGAGTCGTGCTTCAGAGAAACCTATGTCGCGTGTCAGCAAAAAATTAATTCGTGCATCAACAAACTAAGTCCTTTCGCACGTTAGAAAATGCAATGAGTCACATGTTAACGAATATCCTTGTTTTGCATCAACAACAAACCCTTTGTCGCCCATCCACATAAAATATTTGTCTCATGTCATCAAATATTATAGTCATGTGTCAACTAAGTAATCAAATGATAAATTTGTATTATGCTCTGGTGCTTAGAGTATACAAGTTCACAACTTCACAGTATTGGTAAAGTACTGGTGGTAGTATACTTCTCGATGAATCGCCTAGGTTTTTATAGGAGATGTTTTCAAATGTAGGCAAAGCTGACCCCCAAAAAAATATATGCTATAAATTTTAGGCGAACAGGACACTGACCTGCTTCGAAAAAATCACCTTTTCAAATTTTCCTAAAATGAAATTATCACCATATTACGAATATTCGCCACTAAAATTATCCCTACTATCATGCAATATGTAGAGAATCCCAACAAGATTCTGCACATAAGGTACCAGAGCATGATACCTGTAGATAAATTGTTTTGTTGGTCATTATTTGATAAGAAGAGTGCGCTACCATGCATAAGGAAGATGTTATCTTAGGATTTTGAGTCACACATTGAGGAACCAAAATTTAAAGTAAGCCCACATTCGTTACTAGATACCCATGAATCAACAGTGTTAAGAGACATGTACCTAGTAGTAGATTCTCAACCATTAATAAATGAATAAGTGTGTAATGCGCTTAACAAGCCATCAAAGGAGGTGGGTTCCAGAATTTTGGATTAGAACAATAGTATAAGGTTTATGCAAAAGGATGTGGAAGAGAAGAATAAAGAAATAATTGAAAGGGATCAGGAGATAAAGGAGAAAGAAGAAATTATTGTGCAGCTAAGGTGAGAGTTAAGGGATGAGAAAGGATGGATGCGCACACTGTAAAAAAAGGTAGAATGCATAGCTGATACAATTTTAATCACGCGCCTGAACCTAGCACTCCTAGATAAGACACCATATGAGTCCACCTTTAATTTTCTTGAGGATCAAATGTGCATAATTACTTCCCAATTGACAACCCTTGCTTTAGAATCTGCATAAGAAGACATGGTGCAACATAAACAATAGCAAAAAGAACAGATTGAATACACCATAATAGAATACAGTGAGTTGATGGAATTGGTAAAGGTCGTTTCTCAAATGGAAGAGGTCATATATGACAATTGTGGAGGATAGGGACCATGAGGTGGGACTGCTTGTAGCAAAACATAAAGTAGATCTCAAGGAGTTCCAAGCCAAAACTTGTTAAAATATAACACTGCATGTAAAAATAATTATGTAGTTGTTCGGTTTGTAACTATTCGACCACCTCTTCACATATAAATAAACCTCTACTTGTTTCATTCCAGCAATGCAGTCTTCCTTCTGTAGTCTTTCTTCTCTTTGCATATACTAACATTGGTATTAGAGCGATCGGTTCACAATTCGAGGAAGCCTTGTAAACAGGAACAAATTGGAAGTTTGGGGAAGCCCTGGTATGGCAAAAACTGAAGATACTTTGCCACTTATTGAAAAAGATTCATGTGAAGAGAAAATACATCATGTGCAAAGAACAAATCGAAAAATAATGGAATCCTTAGCAAAGGAAAACGATGACCACGAAAATCTTGACACGGGCAAAGTCGACATGGAACAGTCGTGACAAGGAAAAACGACAACGAGGGCAAGATTCATTTCATTATCATTTCTTTTCCTGGTCGCAAGGGAAAATATGTGGGTTCCTATTCACGAGGGTAGAATATGTGGTATAAGAAGGTCATGAGGGCATAAAAGACGGTCGTAAATCCAGTTCGAAGGCAGATTCGTTGCAGTTCGAAGGTAGAGACCCTGGAGAAAGAAATATGAGGGTCATCATAGTAGAAGTCACAGTAAATCCACAATTCACAGAAGGCAAAAACAACAGAAATCGTGAAGTGTTTCTGATCCTGCGTTGGGACAAAGAGAAACCACGGTTTACTGAAGTCGTTGAAATAATATTATTTTTTCAACAAAGGTAATCACCTTTGCATAATTTATTTCATATGATTTGGTGGAGCAATTACTTTTAATAGTACTTGGAGGAATAAGTAATAATATTTTTAATACAAACAAATATAGTTGGGTGATCTACATAATTTAATATTACTTATTGGAATAAGTAATACTTGGTGCGATAATACATTATTTTATTGGTGTGGCAAACTTTTATTTTATTATATCTGTTACTTTGGAATAATAAAATGGCAAACATATCACACTTAACTTTGTCGGAGACAAAAATTAATGGGCACTAATTTCAATGTATAGAGCCATAAGATTTTAATGGTCGCGGAGATTCATGATTGTGATAAAATAATAAAGGGTGATGAAAGTTGACTAGCGAAGAACTTTGAGGATTATGACAAACGTCATAAAGAAGCATTATTGCTTCTCAAGTTGTCGGTGTCAGATGATTTGATACCGAAAGTATGGAATGCCACTGTGGCAAGCACGTTGTGGACCAGTTTGAAGGATAAATATCAGACATCAGAAAAGAATCGGGTTTTATACCTGAAAAATATGCTCTTTTCTGTAAAGTTACAAGAAGGTGGATCACTGTCTGAGCACCTACTTCAGACGAAAGATCTCTAAGACCAATTATCTTCCATCAACAAAAAGGTGGACGAAGATGATATGGTGGCTTTGGTTTTAAACAACTTACCTTCTTTGTATGAGTCATTTGTGGAGGCACCCCATTTAATTGTTGAAAGTCAAACAATCACGTTTGACAAGGTGAGTTCCCACCTGCTGTAAAAGGAGTGGAGATAACTTCAGGCATAATCTAATTGTGACCATTCAGAGAGTGCTCTTGTCACTCAGTCAAAGGGAAAGTGGAAACGTCAATCTGGTGAGTCTTCCACTCGATATTAGGTCACATGTTATTACTGTCACAAGGTTGGGGACATACAGAAGGATTTTTGGAAGTGGAAGTATGATCTTTTGCAATAAAACAAAAATCCATGTAATGAGGAACATGTGGCAGCAGTTGCAAAAGAACAGGATTCAGATGACGGGTATGCTCTTTATTGTCTTACAAAATCATGCTCGAATGAAAGTGGTACCAATTGCTGATCATTGACTCTAGTGCGTCTACACACTTTTCATGTCATAGGGACTGGTATGTTTCATTTACTACAAGTATCTATTTTGAATCAGTAATACTACCTGATGGAGAATCGCTTGCAGTAGAAGGCATAGGAGGTATATGCATTGTATTGGATAATGCTCATAAATTGTTGGTACATAATGCTAGATTTGTACCTCCTTTACAAAATAATCTTCTATGTATTCATCAATTGATTGAAAATCCCAATATTTCTGTGGATCTTTGTGGAAAGAAGTGTGTTGTCTCTCATGTGAAACAGAGATGGATAATTGCCCTTGGTATTGGGGAAGGTGGTCAGTATCGGCTTGTTGATCTGGTTGTGATCAACATGAATGCACGTGTGGAGGGAAACTCCACCATTCAGGTAGTGCAGGAGGCTATAATGCCTTGGGAGGAAGCCATTCCTCACAAATCTGTTAACTTGGATACAATCAACCTACATGCACCTATTGTGGAGGGAATATACACTATACTAGGTGTACGGGAGGCAAACATGCCTTGGGAGGATGGATTTCCTCATTTTGAAGAACAATTTGTTGTGGATAGAGACTCCACTATTCCAAATGCACTAATGATGCATGGTGAGATGGCATGCCCAACCACTCACTTAGAGGTCCTTGCTTGAAGGACAATAGAGCATGACCAGTTTGCTCATTGTGTTGTGAACGATCTTTCCCAATAGAGGGGGACAGATGAGCAAATAGATAAGACAATAGATAAGACGAAGGAGTTGGTTCTCACTCCTACCACTATTGAGATGGAGACCACTGCTGATACAGAGATAGTTATTTCTCCTACTATTGCGAAGTTGGTTCTAACTCCTACTGCACAGATGGTCACATTTCTCTTATTGAGAAAGTTGGATGAGCACTACATGGTGGTGCAAGGACGTGGTCGAGGTGACTTCAATTTTAGGATGATTAAGTCTTTGTACATACTCCAGTAGGCTACACAAGCCTGGAACAGAGTTTTCAATCCATATCTCTGAGGTTCTGATTTTTGCACTCTGGAGATGGGGCTGACACTCTCAGCCATTAGTGATTCATCATTAGTTAATGAATCGCGTAACAGAGAACCAGTGGACCACTTGTCATATCTTTTGTTCATGGGACCAGATTTTTGTTTTGCAGTTCTTCTTCATTCGACAACCGCAACACAGTCATGGACTGTTATTTTTAAAGTACAACCTATGGCACGGTCTATAAATGTAATGACTAAACATATGGGTTTTAGGAAATTTGTAAAATTTCGGGACAAACTTTGTCTTGTTTCTAGTTTAGTCATTAAGAGGGGGTGTTAAAATATAACACTTTATATAACATGTAAAAACAATTATGTAGTTGTTCATTTTGTAACTGTTCAACCACCTCTTCACATATAAATAAGCCTATGCCTGTGTCATTCTAGCAGTGCAGTTTGCCTTCTGTATTATTTCTTCTCTTTGCATATGCTAACAAAACCAAAGGGAATAGGCAGAACAAGAGAAAATATTGGTTGAAGATAAACAAAAGAGGGAAGCAATTGATTCATTAATGGCTTCAATTAAAAATAAGTTGAAGGAACTCTACCTACAGGTCACACACAAGATGGATGTGTTAACAAACATGGGAAAACAATTGGAGACTCTAGTGGACACACTGAAGGCTAAGGGTGAGGAGCTAACATTTGAAGAAGTCACTGCTATGATATGGGATGCTTTTACTCAAGCACACATTGAACTAGAAGGGTGGAAAGCATTAGAGGCATTGGTGAATAAGGAATTCCCCCTTCTCTTTGCCCAGTGATATTCAATTTTTTTCATTCTTTGGCGCAAGCCATAAGGACATTCTTTAATCTTTATTTAATTAAAGGATTCTTTATCTCTAAACATGAGATTAGATAGAGTGTTTCTGAGGACGGACAACATACCTAGTGTGGGGTAATGTTGGGCCTTGGAAATGTGACTAAGTATTTAAGAGTGCGTGCGCGCAAGATCTACATCGAAATCACGTGTAGGAGGGAATATGGTGAGCACGCGTATGGATTTCAGTATTCGCACGTGGGAGACAGAAAAGGGCGCTCAAGGATTATTTCAAGAGAGTTGATGACTTCATCAATTTTGAGCAAGATGTTAAGTATAGAGATGGAGTAGGTGACATGCAAGGGAAGATTCCATACAGGAAGAGTCTATTTTTGTAACAAGGAACTAGCAGTTTGAACTAGAGCATGAAGGCTTGTAGGTTACGTAGGGCTATTTTGGGACAAGTGGAAGGTTAAACGACATGCATAGTTTTGGGCTAAAAATAGGATTGGAACTGAAGATAACTATAGATGATCTATTGTTAGAAGAGCTTGCATACTCCCTTGTTATCTTTGTAAGCGACACGTGGCTATTCTTAGCATGTAGCCTATTTTGAGGATGTTTAGGTGGTGAAGGGAAATTCCACACCCCTCTATATATGTATTGATTTGCATGGTTTTAGTAGTTCCTCTTTGTAGTAGAGTTATGATGTTGGTTTATGAGCGCACATGACTTATGGTGATACTCCTATGTATGTATTCAAATTCTATACTTTACAGTGATTAATACAATGGATATTTGTGGATGGATATTGGTTATTGACTTATCTATAACTGGATATTACATAGTCAACCTCATCTTGATTCTTGTTTAGCTCATTATTGCATATGATTCTGATCTAGATCTAGTTTTGGTTTATCTTTGCATGGTTGTTATGATTATGGTTTATATGTCTTTTCATGTTAACTCCTTAACAAAGTTACCATAAAAGAGGGACTTGGTACCCTTGTGCACTTCGGATGAGCACTCAGATATGTTTGAGTGATGTGCTAGTGCGCCTTGGGCTATTCTCGGTAAAATAAAAGACTACAGAAATCAATTCTCATCTTTTTACATTTATGTCTATGATCGTAGAGGCTAGTACATACAACTTTAATGCTTCCAATCTTCCCAAATTGTCCCTATTTCTTATCACGAGTCTTGTGTCTCTCCTCCCATTACTTAAGGTTGATATTTCCAAACTTCGTAGAATTACATATGTTACCCATCTTTTGACTCGCACATTAATCCTTATGTTCAAATTTACTTGTTCCACTATCGCCAACAAACTCAATGTTCCACCTATTCAGTTTTCTCCTAATGGACACCCTCTTATTGTTTGCACACTTCCTACTTATACAGTTGGAAACTTGGAATCCATAGGGTTCTCCCCTCACTATGCCTGCATTGTTCTATAGTAGCTCTTGTGTTACCCTTACTACCTGATGACACACTCTTATTCTAGGTTCAAACATGCCTGTTGAGGGTACACTTACCTACATGAACCTCATCTACACACATACACTTGGGGGAAACCCTAATGCCCTCTCCTAGCCATCATACTTCATATTTTAATAATTCAAAAATATTCAAATATCAGTAAAAATTCAAAAATGCTAGCTTAGATCTTGATTGGATGTATCCTTGCTTGCGTATACTATTCTATATTACACATTGCTTATCATGTTACTTAGATTCAATTTATGCTCTATCCTTTTTCCATATACATATGTGCATACACATGGTACTTTGAGGTGAATACAAACTATTTATAGGTTATCATATGATGTATGATGCTTGACAATGTTCTCTACCATTACCATTGCAGTTCCAGGGACATCTACCTTTCCTACTTCTCTCTATTCAAGTTCTAGCATTGTAATATCTATTACTTTCATTCCTACTTCAAGTTGTATACATTGTGGCATACTATTAATCTTTTCTAACATGCTAATAGGTGTTTTATGTGTAACATTTATCTTGCAAGCCTACTTCCAACCATGGTTCTCGAATTTGCTTGTATCTTGTCTATGCTTATGTCTTGATTGTTATTGTTTGTGGGCTATGACCTATGTTTGATTGTTTTTTTCTTGAATGTTCGTGAAGGCCTTAAGTGTCTCGTGACATCCTAAGTTGTGTCCCATGTATTCAACCAACCACTCGCCATGTATTTTTCCAAATTACTGCATGTTGTGACTAGTTTCTATTACATCATGTCATGATTGTTTGTGACTAACACTTTCTTCGAGCTTTTTCCATTATTTTGCATGCGTCATAGTTATTCCCACACCATTCCCCATTCCCACTGCAAGAGTTCTATTTTAGATGTGCACATTAGTTTCAACTTTCCTCTTTTGGGACGTGCTCACGTTCACTCATCTCACACTCCCCAAACAAGTGAGGGAAATCATCGAGTGATTATGTTTCCCTCTCAGCAGTTTAAAAACTTGACAAAAATTGGTACACATTAGAATCAAAATAAACAAGAGCCAAAAAAACTAGTTCAGTATCAGACTTGGGAAAAAAACACAAGGACAAAAACACCCAATACAAATAGGAATGGTGGGTGCTAATGTCCCACCTGGACAGTTCTATCCTGGGGGCAAAAATAAGTAAAATACATGTTTAAGAGGTTTTCAATGACAAGTTTTCCAAATTCTAGCAACACATACTTATTTATAGGTTATTATCACGTATAACAGGAACAAAATCAGTGGCAAGTTACATACTTTGAGAAAAGGAATTAATTACTCTATTTTCTTAATATCAAATAAGGAATGACACATATGGCATATACAAGACTACAATATGCTTAGAACAATGTGGCATCCATGACCAATTTCTATGGGTTTTGTGACCATTTTCAATGGCACTTATTTGTGGGGGAAGCACTAATAGTTGGAGGGAAAATCCTACAACTCTCCCAATACTCTTCCCTTAGTGATATGATGCCTAAATCATTGATATAGAGACAAGATGCCTAAATCCTCAATACTATTCCAATCATCTCCAAGGCAATAAACACATAAAAATAATTTTATCTCCTCTCATGACATTCAAATGTATTTTATCCTTGATTCACTTATTTTTTCAATACACATTTTCATTCTCGCATTCACTAAGTTAAAGTTCAATTTCCTTTATCATGAGCATTGAATACACTTATCTTCTTTTAAAGGTCTGATATTACTCCGAAAAAGGCAATACACAAATTGAAGGAGCAATCTCAAGCATAAGACGTTTGGGCAAAAATAATATTCAAGGAACAAACACATGCAACATTTCTACTACAGACACAAGGTCACCCCTGGGGTTCTCATCACCTCTTATATTCCATGATACACACATTACAATCTCCATTCAATTCGTTATCAATTTCCATCTGGCATGCTATTAGCTACAACCTCCTTCCTCTCTCTACATGGTACACTCTTCGTATCTACTTTATGTTACCAAATATTCATCCACCATCATAAAATGGGGGAAAATATAGATCTAAAATCACACAATTGTTATTTACATCATGCATCTAAGGAAGAAAACTAGACATTAACAACACTTATCTTAATGTCATTATATGCATGGTTCCTAAGTAAGAAAACTAGACATTAACAATACTTATTTTTCTTTTACATCATTTTACCCTATTTATACTTCTATGATTTGCTTTTCTGGAATGACTACTTTACTTTTGGACATTCGACATTATGTGACCCATATCAATGTTTCCCATTTTATCCTCTGAGCATCCCAAATGGTACCACCCGTTAGGGACAGGAGCACCCAAGCGTTATTGTCCCATTTGGGCACTTCTGTCCATTCCTTTTTTTCTCAAATTTGAAATGTCATATTACTTATTATCTTTTTAAAAACCTTTCTTATCACTTTGAGCCAGCCTTTTTAGTTGTTAATAAAAAAAATTCAAATAAGGGAATCATATATATACATGACTTAATATTATTGGGGGCTAGGCAATTTGGGCTATTACTTCCTATCTACTACTTGGGTAAAGAAAAACACTCAAGGACTGCATTTTGGGTTACATTATTCACTATATGGGAGGGGTTATTTTTGAATTCCATCTCACACATTTATCTTGGAGTAAAATTAGTTGTAGCCTGCTATCTTCGTGCGACTAACATAAGGGAAACTTAGCTTCAAGGGACATAGTTCTATCACACACACACTAGAACTACATAGATTATGAAATGTAGTGTAATGCTCAGTGACAATCACATTGGGGTGACAACTGAGGTCAGAACAACTCAAGCATATGCATTATTTGTTTCATCTAATGTTTGCTTGAGCCTAATACATATAGCTAGGGTTTGTTTTACATGTTCAAGCATGATAGTGAGACCCTACATTGAACGCAAAGCGACAAAGAGTGAAAGGAAAAAGATATTATCAAATCCTAAAAAAATCAGATCTAGAGCAGTTACTAGACACTAGTGCCCATTTCGGACACTGGTGCCTAAGGCAGTTTTTACCCCCTATGGGCGGTTCTGTTTGGAGGCCTTTCAGATCACAATTTTCTAGACAACACATGCATAACACAGACTAAGCCTATTCCACCTAGTTCCCAATCCAAAATCAACCCAAATCTCTAGATACAAGCTAAGTCACTCTTATCCTACTATTACTTACACTTGTTTGTCTTTTGTATGGTAGATCTTGTTTGTTATTGTTATATATGTTTGATCTCAATCATCTAATAAAGATTTAAACTTCATTAAATCACGCAATATAGACACTAGCACTTGGGGCAATATTGTCCCCTTCTGGGTGTTACCGTTCATTATACTTGCAGACCACTATCCTCCAAACGAAGAACATACAGTCCAGATATAACATGTTCCATCATCATTCCAGCCCAGATCCAATACAAATAACAAGTTATCAGATACGTCACTCTTATCTCCTTATTACTTGTACTTGTTTGTGATTGCATATTGTATCTTGTATATTTTTGATATTTATCTAATTGATCTCAATACTTTGATTAAGAATTAATTTTAGTTAAATCACCCATTTCTGTAAGTAATGATTTAGGACATATGTTGAATCTGGATCCATTGTTTATTAAAACCATTTTGAAAAATAAACTTTGAATGCATGCAGTGATGAATAAAGGTAGATATCGATTCATATCAAATGAAGTGATAATAATAGCTTTGTCAAATGCCTTAATTGTATCCAAGAGAGAAGCAAAGGTAGTTGGATGGGTATCATTCTAAAAGAGTGTAAAGTATCTGGTAATATGCCTTTGTAAATAGGGTATTTTTGAAGTAACTCAAGTATAGATATCTTAGGAGGTGTATTGCTAAGTTGTTCAATTCAATCACACCCTTTAGATGGAACATCAACTTTAAGCATAGGAGTAGAGGGTGGGGGAGGCAACAATAGATTTCCCCCAATAGGTTGTTTATTGTGTCGTGTGGTTACCATATTCACTGTAGCAGAACGAAATCAGGGTAGATAATCAGTAATAACAAGAGTGATCTCATATTGAATATCGATGTAAGCAGGAGAGGTATCATCCATATAACAAGTAGGGTTAGCATAAGGACTTTCGTTCAAATGCATAATATGGACATGGACATGGTGAGGAGGATAATATCCCTACTAGTAGGTGAACTAGGAACCCTATGTTGAAGATGAAGATCATAGAATTTTGTAGGAAGTGATATGATGAAGAAAATTTTAATACCACAACCAAAGAATAAAACCCTAAAGGTATTATGAGTAATGTTGTGATATTCAATTAGAGAAGGTCAATTTCACAAAATGATTTCACTTTTTGTGAATCTATTTCATCCCCTTTTAATTTTTTAGAGTGTTTGTAATTAATATAAAAAGGATGAAATAATGCAACATGTGGATATTCTGATTTAATTAACTTCCAACGTTAATTGCACAAATATGAATAACGCTTTTCAAAGTGACTATTGATCTAGCAACAATAAAAAACACAAGGGATAATTGCACTTAGTTGATTTTGTGTGGATCTGGAAGAGTTTGGGTGATCTGCATGCATGAATAGGCTGATATGAGATTGAAAATGCTTTGTTATAGGAATTGGCGCCTGAAACAGAACCTAGTCAAAACTGAACAACTAGGTCAAAAGCATCTATATACTCCTAGCCTTTCTATACGGACTTGGACCTACTTGGAATCTAGGATTATAACTTCCTGAGTGCCTCACTAGCCTAGAAGTGAGTGTCTTTATGTGTCGGTCTTCTTCTCTTGCCTTCAAAATGGTTTTGTGAACTCTGCTCAAACCCTAAAACCCTTGTAGTGCAAGGAGTTCCTACAAACCAAAGTTAGGTGGGTTGCAGGCATCCCTGTGCACTGACGACATCACCACTACTCTGAAGAGGGATCAAACTGCATGACATTCTCCCAACATGTGATATCTATCGTAGTGTAATCAAAACTTGACAATCGTTATTTGGTAATGCTTCGCTTGAGTTTCACACTCGCTCAAATACTTGGGAAGGGTCATTTTCTTGCTTGTAGAAAGAAGATGGAGACTCTTAGATCTAGAAGGATACTTTAGACCTGTAGAGGGTGCTTCCCTAATGGATGGGCATGAATTATTTCATAGTTTAGGGAGCTTAGAGTGCCTTTTGTGTTTGCTTTTACATGAGGAGTTCTTAAAGTGATAGGTTTCTAGACGAGGTTTGATTTACTTTCTTATATATAATTTAAAATATTGTTATGTCATGAAAGGTTGACCAAGGAGATATATTTGAACATAATAATGTGATAAAATCGAAAGAATTAGCCCAAAGCATGTTGGTCCAAAAATGTGCAATAGGGTCAACTTGTAGATTTGTACAAACCAACCGAAAATGGTGGTTTTGACTAGGAGAGGAAAAGCATGTTTGTAGTTTATGAGTTAGGTGATTGATGTTTCTAAATTTGTTTTATGTTGGTAAACTTTAGAAACTAACGATAGAGGGGTGTGTAAAGACAATCAAGTAATCAAATAGATATTGAGGTGTGCTAAGCAAGAGTGAGGAGAGTGCATTTGTATATGTAAGTGTGCAATGTCAAGATCAACATTGTTAAAGGATAGATTGTCAAATTTGAGTGTTTACAGTCTATATGATAGAAGTAGACATTTGATATCCCTAGCCCAATAATTGTTGTTACTTTTAGATCTCTAGATTCCTATTTGACTGCTTCATTTGCATCCTTTGGTTTTGGTGATTTACCATTAACAATCTCCTGTAGATATTTGTTAATCAACAGCAATTGGGTTCTTACTTGCAGCCAAGTATGAAAATATTTGCTTTCAAACTTTTCAATACAACTCAACTTATCCATGATGATTTCCCCATAATTTTGTCAAACAACAAAAGATGTCAATTTCAACCGAGAATGGATGCAAATACAAACAAAATAAGTTTCAATTTTTACGTAGAAATAAGACAACATAAAACACAATTTTGATACTTGAACTTTGATAATACTATTATGACACAACAATAAGCCTACAACATTGACTACTACAAAACATTGTTAATAATATTAAGATGGCCTAGAATTGTAATGGAAGACAAATACGAATCCATACATTCTACTAAATAATACAAATCAGATCGATTTGACATAAGCACAAAAGACAACAAACTAGTAGAGAGAAATTGACAACGACCAATACCTCAAAGACCATTTATACATCTGACCGTTCAAACATCACAACAGAGCACATGATCATCTATTATGTATAGTTTTCAGATCTCTACAGTCTACACTTCGTAGTGAGATCAAAGTGGGTATGAGACTATCGAATTATCAATGCAGGGACGTCACATGAATTTTGATAGAGTCGGTTCATGGTTCCTTCTGTTGAGATTAGATGACAACCATTCCTCTTCTGGTGGATCAAGATCCTATTATTCAGCGTGCTATTGTAACAAGACAACTTTAGTTAGAATATGGATAGGAACGCATTAATGAATTCAGTTTTGTGAGAATGCTATAAATCCATGTATACCCATTGAGGCTAAACACACAAAAAAATAGAGTTGTAAGAGGAAGAGCTGTGCTGATTGTAATTTCCAGATTTGAACAATAAGAGAATCGATACCGTTGCTCCGTGGATGTTTCCCTCTTGAGGGTTTTACCACGTAAATCTGTGTTTATGGTTTGTGTCTTTTTTTGGCTATTTAATTTCGTTTACTCGCTTTATATTTTGTTGTGCTTAATCTTTTCGTGGCTATATAAGTTTCCAATAAGTGGTATCAGAGCAAGGTTGGAGGGAGGCCACGAGGGGCGAGTTTGAAGGGCGAATTCATTTGCTGCGTTGAAGCGTGATGGCAAAGACACAGAGTACTAAATTCAAGATCGAGAAATTTGACGGTAGCAATAACTTCGAGTTATGGAAGGTCAAGATGCGGGATATACTGTGTGTGCAGGGTGTTGTGAAGACACTCGCAGGAAAGGAAAAGAAACCCACGAGTATGGAAGATGATGACTGGGATGAGATGGAAACTCGTGCTCTCAGTTCTATTCACCTATGTTTGGCCGACGATGTATTATTCAACATCGTGTCTGAAACAATAGCAGCAGGACTCTGGATAAAAACTAGAAAGCTTGTATATGACTAAATCCTTGACGAATAGAATCCTCCTGAAGCATCAGCTGTATACCTTGTGTATGAAGGAAGGTATGACAATTTCGGAACATTTAAATACTTTTAATACTCTTATTTGTAAATTAGACAACATGGGTGACAAAATTTCGAATGAAGATAAGACGGTAACATTATTAAGTTCTCTGCCTGAATCTTGGGATCATTTCGTAACCTCTATTAGTTTTAGTTCTAAAGATGTCATTAGCTTTGATGTTGTTGTTGGAGCTATGATATCTGAGGAAACTCGAAAGAGATCTTCTCTGGAAACTTCGACAACAGAAGTTATGATGGCCAGAGGC
This sequence comes from Taxus chinensis, assembly GCA_019776745.2. Lineage (NCBI taxonomy): Eukaryota > Viridiplantae > Streptophyta > Pinopsida > Cupressales > Taxaceae > Taxus > Taxus chinensis. The sequence goes on from CM034151.1 coordinate 63,753,156, forward strand.
AGAACTACTGAGAGGGGACAGCATTCGAAGGGCGCAGCTAGATCCAAGTCGAAGGGCAAAAAGAGCAAGTTGAAGTGTTGGTTCTGTAACAAATTAGGTCACCTCAAGAAAGATTGCTGGAAACGTAAAGAGGCATCTAAGGAGGAGGACTCTACAAAGGAGGCTAACATAGCCGAGAAGGACTCAGGTATGGTTGATGAGGTATTATCTACGTCTATTGTCTCACAGTACCATTATGACTGGTTAATTGATTCTAGGGCATCCCATCACATGTGTCTGCATAGGAATTGGTATTCTACATATCAATCTATTGATGATGGGGTAGTTTACATGGGTAATGATGTTACATGTAAAACTGTTGGGATAGGGAGTATCAGAATTAAAATGTATGATGGGATTGTTAGAACACTAACAGATGTGAGACATGTGCCTGACTTGAGAAAGAATCTGATATCTTTGGGAGTTCTGGATTCTAGTGGACATAAGGGTTCAGTTCAAGGTGGAGTTTTGAAGATATCAAAAGGTATCTTGATAGTCATGAAAGCTAATAGATTTGAGAACCTGTATAAACTTGAAGGAAGGATATAAATTGATCAAGTAGGAGTCGCATCAGAGGATGCAGGTGAATCCACTCGCTTATGGCATCAACGACTGGGTCATATCAGTGAGAAAGGAATTAAGGTACTTTCTGATCGTAAACTTCTTCCTAGTTTAAAAACTGTAGATTTAAAGTTCTGTGAGCATTGTGTTTATGGGAAACAAGCTAGACAGAAGTTTAAACCTGGAAAACATACAAGTAAAGGTATCCTAGACTATATTCATTCAGACCTATGGGGTCCAGCTCCGAAACTCTCATATGGAGGATCATCATATTTTGTTAGTTTTATAGATGATTACTCGAGGAAAGTTTGGATCTATTTGTTAAAGAGGAAAGCTGATGTATTTAACACTTTTAAACAATTTAGAGCTTTGGTTGAAAAGAGCACAGGTAAATCCATTAAATGTCTTAGAACAAATAATGGAGGGGAATTTACTTCTAAGGAGTTTGAGAATTATTGCAAGAATGAAGGGATCGACAGGCATAAAACCACTGTGTACACTCCACAGTAGAATGGCATTGCTGAACGCATGAACAGGACTCTTCTCGAGAGAGCAAGGAGCATGCTCAGTAATGCAAAGTTGCAGCAGGAATTGTGGGGAGAAGCTTTGCTTACAGCTTGTTACCTAGTTAATCGATCACCATCGACAGCAATTGACTGCAAGATTCCACAAGAGGTATGGACAGGTCAACCATGTAATTATTCTAGTCTTAGATTTTTTGGTTGTGATGCCTATGCACTTATTCCGAAGACTCAGGGTTCCAAGTTAGATCCTAAGTCATATAAATTAGTCTTTGTTGGATATGGTGATGGTGTGAAGGGGTATAGATTATGGAATCCTACTGCCCATAAGATCATCATAAACAGAGATGTTATATTTGATGAAATTTCCCTCATGAAATCAGATGGAAAGAATGTTATGAAACAGGTTGATGTACCACAGTCACAGCAAATTCAATTTGATATACATTCATCCACAGGTGAAAATCATGAAGATGTCCGTGAGTAGGATATTCATGAGGAAATCACTCAGGAGGATGAGCAGATTGAAACACCTCAGGAAATTGAGGAAATACCACAACAAGCTCTACGAAGGTCTACACGGATCAGATCAGTTCCAAGCAGGTATGATGATTTTGTCACTTCTGTTGCTTTAATTTCTAATGAAGGAGAACCAAGTTGTTACAAAGAAGCAATAGAGGTTTCAGATAGTGACAAATGGAAACATGCCATGAAAGAGGAAATTGATGCTTTGATTAAAAACAAAACATGGGATCTGGTGGAACTTCCTAAGAACAGGAAATCGGTTGGTTGTAAGTGGGTATACAAGTTGAAGAAAGGTGTTGATGATGTTATTTCAAAGTACAAGGCGAGGCTGGTCGCAAAAGGGTTTTCTCAGGAAGCAGGTATTGACTTTCATGAGATTTTTTCGCCAGTTGTAAAAATTGTTTCTATTCGTATGGTGTTAGCACTAGTTGCATTGCATAATCTTGAATTAGAGCAACTAGATGTTAAAATTGCATTTCTACATGGAGATTTAGATGAGGAAATTTACATGGAACAACCGGAAGGGTTTGTTCAAAATCGCAACAAGAGGTTTGTTTGCAAACTCAAGAAATCATTGTATGGCTTGAAGCAGTCTTCAAGACAATGGTACAAGAAGTTTGATTCCTTCATGGTGAGCCAGAATTTTACCAGGAGTGAATATGATCATTGCGTTTACTTTAAAAAGTTAGATAATGGCATGTTCATTATATTGGTATTGTATGTTGATGATATGCTTGTTGCAAGCAAGAGCATGGTTGATATTAGCAGGTTAAAGGCTCAGTTGGCTAGGACATTCGATATGAAGGATCTAGGAGCAGCAAGAAAGATCTTGGGCATGGAGATACACAGAGACAAGATGAAAGGCAAGCTGTGGTTATCAAAAGAGAAGTATGTGGAGAAAATACTTCAGAGATTCGATATGGATAAAGTGAAACCAGTGAATATCCCTTTAGCTTCAAATTTTAAACTTTCTTCAGGTTTGTGTCCTAGTAATGATGAAGAAAAGGAGTATATGTCTCGTGTACCGTATGCTAATGCAGTAGGAAGTTTGATGTATGCGATGGTTAGTACTAGACCAGATATTTCACATGCAGTTGGTGTTGTCAGTAGATACATGGCAAAGCCAGGTAAAGAACATTGGGTAGAAATGAAATGGGTGCTTCGGTATCTTAGAGGCACAAGTAGTTACTGTATCAATTTTGATGGTTGCAGTGATAATGTTTGCGGTTATGTTGATTCTGATTTTGCAGGTGATTTGGATAAAAGAAGATCTACTTTAGTTTATGTCTTTACTCTTGCAAGTGGTCCTATTAGTTGGATGTCAAAGCTTCAAATCATTTTTTCTTTATCCACTACTGAGGTAGAGTATGTATCTACTTCACATGCTTGCAAAGAGGCAGTATGGTTAAAAGGTTTATTGGGGTGAGTTAGGACAGTTTCAGAAAAGTGTAAAAATTTTCTATGATAGTCAAAGTGTAATTTATTTGGCTAAGAATCTAGCTTACCATATTAAGTCGAAACATATTCCAATTAAATACCATTATGTAAGACATGTTGTTGATGAAGGACAAGTGATTCTTGATAAGATCCACACTCAAAAGAATTGTGCAGACATGTTCACGAAACCAGTTATATTAGAGAAGCTGCGGTGGTGCTTGGCTTCTCTTGGCTTGCAAAAAATGTGATGAGCAATGAGCAAGGTATCAGGTTAATTGTTGTCAAGGTGGAGATTAGATGACAACCATTCCTCTTCTGGTGGATCAAGATCCTATTATTCAGCTTGTTGTTTTAACAAGACAGCTTTAGTTAGAATATGGATAGGAACGCATTAATGAATTCAGTTTTGTGAGAATGCTATAAATCCATGTATGCCCATTGAGGCTAAACACACAAAAAAATAGAGTTGTAAGAGGAAGAGCTGTGCTGATTGTAATTTCCAGATTTGAACAATAAGAGAATTGATACCGTTGCTCTGTGGATGTTTCCCTCTTGAGGGTTTTACCACGTAAATCTGTGTTTATGGTTTGTGTCTTTTTTTGGCTATTTAATTTCGTTTACTCGCTTTATATTTTGCTGTGCTTAATCTTTTCGTGGCTATATAAGTTTCCAATACCTTCCAACTTTCGCAACTACACATTTTGGATGACGCCAGACAAAGCGTTAATGGATCATCACTGCATCTAGATCTAGGTGCAGCTAGTTGCGGTCGCACTTATGTTAGAGACAACGTTTTTATATAAAATGCCAAAACACAGTTTGTTACTTCAGATTTGACATGTTTGGAGGGAGTGACATATGAACATGCCACGCAAGTGACTTTTCCACGGTCACATCCGATAAGGGAAACACTGCTTGAAAAAAATAGTGGTAACCAACAAGGTATGAAATCACTGCTCTAAACCATCGATGCTCCTTCAAACATTTCTGCTGTGCATGATGATCATGCACACTTTAAAATACTAGATTGACACTCATAACAACGCAAATGAAAACACTACCATTACTCCTACGAATATCTGATCAGACAATTACTCAATCAACCTATTACTCTTCCATCAACCTGCTCTAATACCAAATGAGATCATTTGGCCTGATTCACACAAATATGATTCATAAGAAGCCTTCACATTACACGAATAATAGTCTTCATTGTCTAATTTTATGAAATAATATAGACTATTATATAGGAGAGAATTCCTATATTCGAGGAGGCTGCTGCAACTGCCCCTCTCACAATCTCCCATATTCTTGAGTTGGTTGAATATGATGATCATGCACACTTTAAAATACTAGATTGACACTCATAACAACACAAATGAAAACAAAACCATTACTCCTACGAATATATGATCAGACAATTACTCAATCGACCGGTTACTCTTCCATCAACTTGCTCTAATACCAAATGAGATCATTTGGCCTGATTCACACAAATCTGATTCATAATAAGCCTTCATATTACACAGATAATAGTCTTCATTGTCTAATTTTATGAAATAATATAGACTATTATATATGAGAGAACTCCTATATTCGAGGAGGCTGCTGCTACTGCCCCTCTCACAATCTCCCATATTCCTGAGTTAGTTGAATATGTCAGATACAAAATCCTTCACAACCATATTAAACAAACTTATACTATATATTAGTTGTTAATAATAACTCATATCTAATTATTACCTCACTTACTATTTATAACGAAATTTAAACAAGTAGGTGATAAGTGAGACATTAGCGTATAAGAGTATATAAACACTAATGGAGAAATAAAATGTTATGTGAGAGAAAATATTGAGGGTAACCATATGAACAAAGCAACACAAGTAAAAGAGAGAATACCATGTTAAAGACTTCAATCCCACCTATCACCATGAACATAAGTTACATAAAACTAAAATAAAATAGAAATAAAAAATGTTGACAATTGAAGACTAACTTCCACCATTTAAAGTGTAAGAGTACGGGTGAACAAATGCTTAAAAGAAATTGGGGAAAACAAAATGATTATGAGACCAAACAGTCTATGGGACCAAAGCCACAACCTTAAAATATTTCAGACTTCTTTCAATATCGGACCTCCTACAATGGATTTTGATAAAAAAACCAACAGTCTTGATAAGCCTTGCTACTTCAAATAACTCGTTTAGGCTGTCCACTTTCAGGTTGCTTTCGTATTGGATACGAATATCATCATAAGTTGTACATTCCATGAAGAAGTGTCATCTCGTCTCCACCACCCCCTTACTACAAAAAAGATAGGTTCTCCCCTCCCATTCATCCTTAGGAATAGTTCATCTACCAGTCTCACATCGAAGATGATGTAATCCATTCCTCAGTTGAGCAACTAACATCCTTGCTTTGCCCTTGATGGTCACACCTAGTGATGTTCCCAAGAGGAATTAATTTTTTAAATGTAATGAGTTTTCTTTCGACCAATTTGCCCTGTCCACATGGCAGTCCTAAATTTGTCCATCACAAAAGATTTTATTTCCTCATTGGTATTAGGACACTCTTGAAAGTTGATGCCCCATTTTCTCATCCACTTGTTGTTCTGCTTCATCCAATTTTCTTTCTATGTCCTAATTTTAATTTCTCCTCCATAACCGTTTTGGGTTAGCGAAGGTTATCCATGCTTTCAACCTTCTTCACATAGCTTATGATCTAAGTTATTGTTGATGCCTCCATCAGAAACATCCCTACTTTAGCCAGTATAATCTCGTATGGGACCATTGTTTTGACTTTGAGGGTGTTTGTGATTAGATGTTTTTTTATTCTTTCCAACTGCCTCCAACCATGATTAGACATGTTACTTCCCCAAAATTCATAACCATATAGGGAAATTGACATGACCAACAAGCCAATAAGGGTTTTCTTGGTTTTCTAATCCCATAGCTCATCTTTCCTGCACCTGTTTTGAAGTAAGTAAGATGCTTTCCAACCTCCCTATACTCTTTTCGCTCTACACATCTCCCAACTGAGTTTTTGTGAAAATAAATCCCATGGTATTTGTATTCTTTCACTATTTCCAATGGGCTCCCTTCAAAAAGAAAGTTATCCTGAGTCTCTTTCCTTTTTAAAGAAAAATTATGACTTTGGTATTGTTGATGTTCACTTGCATCCCAACTTCTTGGAAAAATAGTTCTAAGACTTTTAAATGTTCTACCAACCCATGAGTTGTTCTTGAAATTAGGACAATATTGTCGGCATATAAGAGTAACTTCACCACATAGCCCATCAACTGGATACTCCCCAATGGTCTTACTTCACCATCATTCAATTTTGTCAATGTATAAACCAAACAAAGTGGGTGAAAGAGGTCAGCCTTGCTTGATACCAATGTCACTACCAAAACATTCAGATGTATACCCTCTTTAGTTTTGATTTTAGCTTTGACATTTTCATATAATCTATGCAATGTTGTTTTATACTCATTCGGAATACCAAGTTTTTCCATCCTATTCTAAAGTTTGTCTCTAGGCACCATGTCAAAGGCTTTTTCAAAATCCACAAAGCAACAAAAATCTTCCTCTCCTCAAGTGTCCCATATCTTTTCAATCAAGTGTCTAAGGGTGATACAATGGTCGATGGTTGAGTGCCTCAGCCTAAAGCTTGCCTACTTGTGGCTTGCCTTTTTGCTCTTTTACCCTCTCTTTCGGCCCAACTACTGATTCTACATTTTATCATGCTCCACAAAAGTTTATGTTGAAGAGGATTTACCATAATAGTGCGGTAATTGGATGGATTATTGATATCACCGCTTTTATAGAGAGGAATAATGACATTAGTCGTCCATTTGTAGGGAAACCACCCTGGGTGATGTCATTGAACATTATTTTGATGTGTGGAGCAAGGGCCTTAGCTCCCCATTTAAAAATTCAGCTTGTAGCCCATCTATATGTTGTGTTTTACCACTTGCCAAGTTCTTTATGCTATGTTTGATATCTTCCACCGAGAAGAGCTCAGCTGATGTACTAATTGTGGGAGGAGTGTCCTTCAGTTGGGGCCACTCATAGAGGAGCCTCACATACTCTAACCAATGAACATCCGTGATATTATTCTTTATGTTTTTTTTCATTTGTTGTAACTCCTTCCAAAAACCTTTGGGATTGTGTTTCCTCAGGAAAATTAATTCTTTCCTTCTTGTGTTCACATAACTTTATTTTTTGGATTGTACCAATTTCTCATAGTTCATGTTTTCTTTGTTCATCCCACTTTCTTTCAAGAATATTTTGACAACCTTACACTCTTTGTTATACCAAGGGTTCATCGGGAAAGTATTTGCTTCTCCCTTCCTAGGCCGAGATATTTTGCAAGCACTTAATGCCTTGTGAATTAAAGGGATCAACAAATTACTAGAAACACAACCACTTGCCTCCTTGATTACCTCATTTCCTAAGTTATTCCTTGTCACATGAAGGTGTTGTTCAAGGGTTACGAAAAAGATTTCCTAATTTTTTTTTGTTCAAGATTATTTTACCTTGAGGTTGAGTCTTCATTTTCATGTAGTAAACCTACTTGGATTGTTGTTTATTTGATATAGTGCCAAGTTTGATGAGGAGAGGTGTATGATTAGATTTTAGCCCGATAGGGCAGTGCCCGATTTCAAACTCCCATATCCTAGAGATAGATCCCTGGGAGCAAATTACATAGCCCACTACACTTTGAACATTGTATGATTTGCAAGTAATACTTCCTGAATTTGGCCATGCTCTCATGCCATTACAAATAATCATGTTGTATAAGCTACATAATCCTAATAGGTCTGCCCCAAAGTGTGTCACCCCTCTATTGTGATCCTAGGATGCTCTTTCCCAAAGCTGACCCTCTCCTTTTTCTAGCCATAATGGATTGTAATCTTCTCCTTCATCATTACTTAGCTCGAGAGATTGATTGTTTTGTCCTCATATTAATTTCACCCATCAAAACCATTTCTCCTTACGTGTTGAATATAGAAATGCCTTTTTTTAGTGAGGCATACAAATCTTCATCATCTAATTTTCTCCTTTTGTAAGTCTTTGAGCTCTTCGATGTAAAGTAGCAAACAATAATTCTGATTGTTACCTCATTATCAAATATTTTTTAGCCATATGTATTGCTTATTTGGATCCTCTTTTTCAACTTTCATGGTTTCGTGCCATATTTCCTTGATTAGCACTATGACTCCCCATGACCTTTACATTTTTGAGTCCCCTCATTAACAAACTGATATTTTCTTGTATCCTTCAAAGCTTGGGACTTTACAACCCTCATGTTCACGTGTTTCTATAAGAATAATATATTTCTCCTCTACTATGGGCCTCAATCTAGGTCCTCTTCTCCACACGTAACCCCTATAATTCCAACTTACAATGTGTATGAACTCATGTGGGGCCCTGATTCCCTAGTTCTTACTTGCTCGTTGATCACTGATTTGGGCTTTCCCATTCTTCAACCACGTGGGCACTTTCCCGCAACTCTTGCCTCTATCACTTTCTCCCATTCCTTCTTTCTCTCTTTTTGAGCAAAAGTCAAGTCATCATCTAGGTATATGTGTGTGCCTCTAAGAAACCCCATATTCTTTAGGACTGCATTCTTGTCTTATGCATTTCTCATGACAACCCTCACATGTCAGTCCCTTCCTCCATCTATTCTCTTTCCAAACCTATTTTTTTGGTGAATATAACTTGCCTATTTCATCTCGTCTTTAAGGAAATACCTTACTAAAATATTGGTTCTCTCCTTTTCACCGAATTCCTTGAAGCCTATGATAATAAAGTTTACCATTTTGTCTTGTTCGTATCTTTCTTCTTTTATTTGCATTTTAATGTGTTTCTCGATTATCTGCTTTTGCTGGTTTTCTTTTATTTCCATGTTCTCAATTTTTGATTGAATCTCATTTACCTATGTTGTGTCACTTCCTTTTACCATTTATTGGTTTTTCATTCCAGTTGTTTTCCGATGTTCTAATTCTTGTTTTCTAGAGTGACTAGCTCTTGCTACCCTCTTTCCATGTTATTTTTTAGGTTTAATACTTGCTCTTTTAGTATTTTGTTTTCCCTTTCCAACTTGCAACTAGATTCTGCAAATGCTTTCCTCTCGTTGTCTTCTTGTTACCCCTTTGATTCTAAATTTTCAATCCTCTTCTTCATGTTAATGAGCTCATTTACATATAACCCTGATGACCACAACAATGATGTAGACATGTGGCTATATATCTTTAGTGTCTTGAAATGCTCTCTCTTTCATCCATGTTTGCTGTGATCAGTTCTGTTTTACTCATTTTTGACTCAATTTTACCTCGAAAAGGCAAGGCCATTTTCTTATTTCTTTTAGCCTCATCTTGCGTTGTCTGATATCCTTCCAACTGGTGTTTTTTGATAGAAAATTTTACCTTGCTATTAGTTGTTTTCAATAAAATCATAGTGAAATTTTTCTTTTGAGTTTGTCGTAGCTTTTTGGCATGTCTGTGTCTTATGATCCCCCTATATTGTTTTGCATTCACAAAGACTGTCTTTTTATCTGTACCCACTGAGTTGGCTGAAAGTTTCCTACCTTGATTGATCCCCATGTCCTAGTTGGTTTCTCTATGTGTGGATTGAGATATGAAGTTTCAGGCTCATTTGAGAATTGGAGAGAGTGAATCCAAGGGGAGTTCAAACCCTCTTGATACGAAAACCTAATCAATGGACTGCTCAGCTGCATTTGCAGACCATTTATAGTTTCAATGCTATTCCTAACAAACCTCACCACCTCTAAGATTTTTGGGAGTTTGTTTTCCATTGATATGTGTGTTAATATCTGTGTATCTGATGTGATAGACCTCAAAAATCCCAAGGCTAGGTTGCATTTCAAACCCTCTTGTTTAATAACCATGGTTTGAACTGAAAGAGACACTTTGTTCTTCCTTCTTTTGTTTTATTTTGTTCTGTCACTATTTTAAATGATTTGTGTTCTTGTTGGCCTACTACATCGGGCCCACTCACAAAGGGATTTGTGCTTTGTCTCCTATTCTGAAACCTTTAACTAGGAAAGAGAGAAAGAAAAAGAAAAAGACACAGGATGGGAAGAAAGACTCATTGTATAATTTTAAATTAGAATTTGTGAATCCTTTGCCCTAGCTGCTTATAAGGGTAAGTTGTTATGCCGAAAGGCATATACATTTACATATACTAAGTGAGATTGTCTCATGTCCTACCTTGTGTCCTGAAATAAAAACAAAAGTTAAGAAAAAAATAAAAACTTTTATAACTTCTTTTGCGCTAGCAAGGAGTGCGCTGGCAAGGGGTGGTGGCGGCTTTGTTTGCGCTAGTAAAGAGTGTGCTGGCAAGGAGTGGCGACTTGTCTTCACGCATAGTTCCCTGAAACGCCGAAGTATCACCACATGCATTAGGTGGATTAAACAACGACCGATCAACACAACACAAGACCGCATAAAAAAATTAACAGGTAACAACTTTATAACTGTTCGTCCATCCGCTGTAGTTAGTGTGGAAGGTGATGCACATGTTGAACGTGGGGCGTTTAAGGAAGGCAAAAATGGTCTGTCTATCCGTGGGGAATGTGAATGCGATGAATAAGGACGACAATACTTTCTTGGATCTCATATATATATGAAAGGATGGTTCGCTTATTTTATGGTAGTTCTGGCGCCATTTTTCCAGACTACAAATTTAATTTCTAATTTTAGAGGAGAGAATAGGTTGCAAAAGCGAAATAACTAGAATGTTGCCTCCACTTCTCAAATGTCAGATGGATCCATACAAAAGTTGAATGAAACGCTTTCCTTGATTGCAGTTCTCAGTTAGTTATGCAGCTCCCTTCACAATTCTAGGGGGCTTTGATAGCCAGAGAGGCATTCCTGCTTTGATGCATGCACCTGCACTCAAGGTGTTTATAATATCAGATACGTTAGCTATGTGTCTTTCAATCAGAGCCTTGTTTACGCTATTGTGGCGATCAACTTGCTTACTGGACCACTCCAACCTCGTAGTCGTGCAAAATTGGAGACTTCATCATCACTTGGGCTCTGCCTAATCTTTCTTGCATTGTACCCAACGTTGGTGTCATTTGGTTCGGGGATGTATGTTACGGTGACACCAAAATGTTTGTGGTTAGCCATCTTGGTGTGCTCCATTTCCATAATCTCACTCAGCCTTGTCGTCATTCCTATTTCTGTTCCTAGAATTCTTTTGGCAGTATTTTTCAAAATATCAGGCCTGGAAATTGAGATGTATCTTGGTGTGTATTTTGGTATTTTATCTATAAATTATGAGATTAAATTATAATATTAGATCTACGACGATAAAATATAGAAACTGTATATTTGACTTGCATTAATTGCTAGAGACTTGTAAATATTTATAAAGCACAATTGCAAATATGTTTATAGATAATTATGTTAGAACATTTGATATATCTGTATTTTCCACCGTTGTTTCAAAGTTTTGTGTAGATTTGAGCAATTTAATATCGTTCCTATATTTGAATGGGTGATTGAAAGATTCTTTTGGAATTGCCTTGATCTTCTTTCAAAATTTGAGACATTTTGTGGTTGCATATGATTAAATGATGGGATATAATTGGGCGATGATTAAATCGTGATAATGGAAGGAAAGCTTATAAATGGTAGCTATTAATTATGTTCCTTTAAGTTATTGAAGGCTTATAATAAATAATTTATTTAACTATTAATTTAGGTAGGATTTTAATTGTGTTTTTAATATAAATGTTGTGTAGTTATTAAAACTTTAAAAATCCGTGTTACAAAAGAAATTGGAGTCGTGAAATATTAAATGTTCCGAAAGTTTAGCAATAGGAAAGAGCGGAGCATAGAAAAATAAAATACAATAATTTGTCTCATTATTTGATTATACCCACCCTCATTTTAGTTTTACCTACCTCTAGAGACCAATAGGAAAGAGCAGAAGCATAGAAAAATAAAATACAATAATTTGTCTCATTATTTGATTATATCCACCCTCATTTTAGTTTACCTACCTCTGGAGACATAAGTACATTTTTTGGTTGAATAATCCAAGGACATGTTATAGAAAGGATTAAGAATCGTTCTCAAGAGAGATGTTGGTAGGTTATCTCACATATTTTTTAAGATCATTTTTATGGAATTTGTCGTTATATTCATATAATTTACATTGAAGGCTAGTATCTCCTGAAGTTGCAATGATTTAATATTATCATTCTACATTCTGGCATAGAAAGATTGAGCTCACTTTTTTTTATTTTACTTAAGAGGATTATCAAATAAAATTATTGAAAGATTGAGCTCACTTTGTTATTTCCAAATAAAGTTATTGAAATCGTGTATTTTTATTAAATCAGAAGGCCACTGGCTTCATAATCCTCCCTTTTCATAATAGCTTCATAATACCCCCTTTGTAGGAAGTTGTGTATTTTTATTAAATCAAAAGGCCACTAGCTTCATAATAATCCCTTTTCGTAATAGCTTCTTAAAATACTCCCTTTGTTGGTAACCCAAGGTTATAAGGATTGATTATCATATATTTAGGTTTACATTTTTACAAACCAAACATATTAATTAATGTAGGTATATTTTTTGAATAAATGAGGATTTTAGAATCATGGAAGAAATTCCAAGATACACTAAATAGGCATATGGGACTTGGGGTAGTAAGAAATATATTTAAATATAATAAAGGAAAAAAACATATTCATCAAGTGCAATTAATCAATAACTAATATTGTGATTAATATTAATACTAATATTATTGATGATGATGAAATTTTAATTTTTAAAAATATTGAAATGCCTTAGTCTATTGGTGATTATGTTGGGTCTCATTGAGCCCACCAGGGATCAAGTCTTGATGGTGACAATATTACTATTACTGATAACAAAATTAACAACACTAATATTAATAGTAATAATGATAATGATAATAATTTTTATTTTTTATAAATTTTGATAATTATATAAATATTAGTAATAAGATTACTATTAATGATTATGACGACGGTGGTGGTGGTAGTGGTGGTGATGGTGATGACGAGGATGACAACAATGAAGATGACGATGATAATGATGATGCTGATGATTATATTGATCGTGACAACGACGACAATTACTATGATGATGATAAACAAGAAATGAGAATAAAACAATAAACGAAGAGTAAATGTTAATCCAATGCCTTTAACACTATTAGTTTTTTGTTTACAAAATTACATTGGTTATTAGTGATTTCCATATGAATTCCTATTTAATATTTTTTTTATGGTGATTAGGTTTTAATTTGGTTGTTGAACATGAACACTTATTTTACACCATAGACCACGAAACTTGAACATGAAACACATAACACTATACCAAGAAGATTATACTATTAAGGAAGAATGTACCACCTTGAACACTCATGTGACATGCTAAGCGCTCGTGAAGAAGATTTATAAAAGTATTATTATTTTGTTAATTATAGTAATTATTATTTATTGTTTGTCAAAGGTAATAATCTTATTTAAATATTTAATATTTACTATTCATTATTTAAGATTTAATTTTTAATACTTAATGCGGAAATAATAATAATTAGGTTTGTAGTGGTTGTGGTTGTCATCATCGTCATCATTTATGACATCATCATCATCCTCATCATCATCATCATCATCATCATTGTCGCCTTCATCATTTTCATCATAATCATTTTCATTATCATCGTCATCATTATGACAATGATAATGATGATGATGACAAACCTAATGATGATGATGATAACAACTGTTGGCTAGATTTTCTACATAGCTGAAAACCTAGGCAGTCATGAGATAAATCTCCCTCATTTACCAGTAAGGCTCCCGTGTCAGATTTGTCAATTAAAATATGCTAGTATCTATATGGGGTTTTACTTTAACTATTCAGCTCATGAACCATAGTTGTATAGTTCTGTAGCAAGTAAGCAGTTGTTTAAGAAAGGAAATATTTATAGAGGATGAAAATAGTAAAACACAGGGAAGAAATGCGGAAGATGTGCATCCCAATCAATAGATAACAGAGTTGATTGCATGCACATAGAAAAAACCAACAGATATCAACGCACAGAATTATAAGCAAAGGCACTTCAAATCTAGATCTAAAATAACACAGAGTCTATTAGAAGATTTAAGATAGAAAACTATAAACAAATTGCACTATGACACAAAGTTCTCCAGAAACCTGCTCCTTTATATTCCTTTGCTTTAAGTGGCTATCAGGGGTTTTAGCACAAAGTCTAGAACACAAGAATGCTGCGTACAAATTCTGATCCTTAACCCGAAGGTTCTTCCTCTACTTATAGAATGTAGAGGGGCAATTACAAGTTGGAAGCTTTTAGTTGAATTGAGCACATGTGGAAGTCGGAAAGGAAACAACTGACAATCTCCCTCCTAAAATTTCTCTTTGCATGACATGCATGATTTGCAACTGAAGATAGAACCTTCTATTTTGCACGTCTGCCACCTGTCTCCAAGTAGTTGACTTCTTCAAGTAATGGCTTTTAAACAAATCACTTAAGTTTTATAATTTAATTGATCGCTCAATTACTTTTTCGGAGGAAAGAAGAAGAAAGAGGAAAGCTGTAGTCTTGTTCTTCTTTCACATTCTGCATGCAGTTGATTCTTTTGCCCTTGATTCTCACCATGCTGGATCTGGAAGCAGCTGGATCTGGAAGCGGCTGGATCTGGAATGTTGCTTACGGGTGTTGTCTTCGCCTTGTCTTCTCTTTTATCCTTGAAGCTTTTGCAGTTCTTCTCCTGTACATGCATTAGTGCAATGTCTGCCGTAAATGACTCATCATTTCTATTTTTAATTGCATATGAGCAATTAAAAATTCTGGAAAGCACTCCGGGTGAATGCAACTTCAATGAAGTCTTCAACTGGAAGATTGGAAGCACATGCACAAGATCCTGGAAGGAATTTTCCACGCACTGAATTCTTCACGGGCTGCGTTCGAAACAAGAGGATGAAGCCTTTATGCCGGAAACTTTTGCAATTATGAGATCTGGATTTGGATCTGGGCCTATTGACTTCAAAAAATCTAGAAGCTACACATGATTTCGCTGAACTTTCTCTTTCATCCCGCTTTGCCATGGCTGGAGCAATCTTTGTCTAAACAATTCTTTTCCTCTTTATTCGGTCTGGAATTCTTCACAACCGGTGAAGATCTGGATAATTCTTCAGATTCGGAGAATATGTTCAATTTATTGGACATTGATTTAAGCTCTCTTTCTCTTATAAAAGCACCTGTAATGAATTCCTACAATTAATTCAGACAAAGATGGCAACCGGAACATGAACAGTGGATTTTAATCATAAAAATCTGCATAATTCAAACCTGCTGCCCCAAATTTGATGTTTTATTTGCATGCAAAGCAAGCATGAATTTTACCAACTTCACCTGAGGACCTGTATCACTTATGCAAACAAGTATCCAGTACACAAATCAACCTCCTTCAACCTGTGCGCCAATTCTGGAAGCTTTTAGCATTAATTTCACCTTCTTTTGAGCAAAAATCATCTTCAAATGGGGCGCACTTTTCTTCTGGGCTGCACTTCTCTGCTTGTGAATTAATTAATTCATCCTTATGACAGCCCTTGCTTATATAATCCTCATGATTCTATAATTAATTAATGTCTTTCATATTCCTGGCAATTAATTAATTAATTAATAAGTTTCACTCTTCAAATGGGGCGCCTATTTTGTGCATGCTTATGGCTGCCATTAAATAAATTAAATTTATTTAATTTTAGACTTCTGCTTCCAGTTAACTCAAGCCTCGCAGTATGCTTTGACCTTAGCCACTGAAAATAGGAATTAATTTAATCATTTAATACTTTAAAAAGTATTATTTCTCTCCCAAACGGGGCGCACTTTTTGACATAAAGGGGGCTGCATTAAATAAATAATATTTATTTAATTTTAGAACTGTCTATTTCCAACTTCCTTTTGTCCACTTTCCTTTGTTGACTTTTCCACAAGCCTGGGCGCCAAAATTGGGTGAATAAATATTAACAAATATTTATTTGATGCATTATTATTCACCCAAGGGTGGATCGCACTTTTTAGAATAAGGAATTTCTATTTTTAAAAGTCAATTGGCAATGGGATTATTGACCCTGCAAGGCAGCTACCGAAAAATCCCATGATCCACTTAAGATGTTTGACTTTCATAATGGGATTATTTACCCTGCAAGGCAAGTAATAAAATCTCATCAATGTCTTTAAGTGATTTTTCTTTTATTTCACAGTGGGAATTTTTACCCTGCAAAGTAGGTAAGAAATTCCCCGCCTGCCTACTGCCTCTAATTTTCCCATTATGACTTAAGTGGCGTTGCTTCCATGGGAAAAAGTACCCCTGCTAGGCAGATACGAAATTCCCACCTGCCTGCTGCTTCCAAAAATCTCATGATTCACTTCAAACCCTCTTTTTCCAAAAATGCAAGCCACCCCCAGAAGAAGTTTTTTGGTGCACGACTTCGTCTTTTCCGAGAGAACCAGACCTCTAATGGCGAATTCCTTCTGGCACAACGTGCATAGGTGATCTCCAGATACTTCAGGCCAAGAATCAGGCCAAACCGGCAAAGGAATTGATCCAGAGAAATTTCACAGAAAACAAAATGGGAAAACACTAAAAACACAAAACGTTGCCAGAAGTTACAAATAAAGCCCAGGATCCATTCCTGGTTAAAATCCTACTAGTATATGGGAATATTGACATGTACGATCACAACAGGGTTAAACCGGAGCACAAATTGCCTCAAACGGGGCTCAAAATAATTAAATACAAATTTTCCGCAGGCAAACCCCAGCGGTAGAATAAAATAATTTTGGGCATCTGGGTATTTGGCGAAAATGGCTTATATGGCTCCTTGAGAATATCTTAACACATATTAGAAACTTTCTGGCAATAAAAACACAAAATGACCCATTATTTTAAAAGTACGAAAATTTTAACATGGGGTAGTCTCAGATTTTAGGGTGAAATCTGGGGACACCAACAACAATTATAAAGATGACGACGATAATGACGATCATGACGATGATGATGATCGTGACAATGATGATGTAGATGATCATGATGAGGATGAAGATCATGATGATGCCGATGACAATAATTAAAATGATGATGATGATGACGAAACTATTAATATTAATAAGTATGTTAATATTTTTTTTTGCAATATTAATATTAATACTATTAATAATATATATTTATAACAATATTATTAATAATAATTCATAATAATGATGAGGATGATGATGATGACGGCGATAATGATGAAAATAATGATGATAAAGATTATATCGATCATAAAAATGATGATGATGAAAATGGCAATAACATTGAAGACGATGATGAAAGATCATTAAGATGACGATAACCACGATATTACTAATACTATTAATAAAATTATTATGATAATAATATTTTTAATAATAATAACTACATTATTATTAATAATAATTATAATAATAATATTTTTTATTACACCAAAGGCGTTCCCCCTATAGTAAAGGACCTCCGGACGTTTCTGTGACTGTATTAAAGTTGACGGTTTGACGACCGTTTGGACGTTTTCGTATTTTTAACAGTTTTTTTTACCTGTGTTCCTTCTTTAGACGGATGGAGGTCCCTCATCACACTAAAACCGTTGATATGTGATGTCCCACATATTCGAATCCACTTGAGGAGAGTAAGTGTAGATCTTCAAATTTCCATCCCAATCTAGCCACACGAATGATAATGCGGTATAAAATTTGATAGCGGTGAAGCTGAAGGGAGCGCTCGAGATCTCATTGGAAGAGAGTTTACAGAGCTGTAGTGCCCTCAATTGCGGCGAAGCGCTGAAATTACAGAAGTCTCATATCCAATTCGTCAGGGAATCAACTTACAACAAACACCCTTCTATTAATAAATGGAAAATTCGTGCAAGCCTAGCTATTGTCTGTGTTTATCCACGGATCTCAAACATTCCTGCACAAAATTCAACTTCTTTTAAACTTTTTTGTTGGTATGAGCTCTTCCTCTACAAGCCTTGCTGCAATATATCTTTCGATATTGGGTGCATTACTCATGAATTCATTTCTAATTATAATATTTTCAAATGCAATTATCGACCTTAGCATGTTTCCCACTACCATTCTGCTCCTACAAAAAATTCAAATGTAGTTCTAAATCTGAAGGCGACAATAATCAACCTCCTGAAAACTTGACTAAGTCGCAACTTTTGGGTCGACTGAGTTTGGGATGCACATCGACACTTGACATCCTAGATATGTTGGGGCACAGAGACATTAACTCCCACCATAATTGGAGCATTCATCATGTTCCCACTTCCTTTCAGGTGTTTTCCCCATCTTTCCTAAAGGTTAATAAAGCCTCAACGAATGCTCCTTGGATGATATCACCTTTTAATTCACCCACATTTTCATTCTCTCGGGAAAAACATCATGCTTTCGATATTATTTTTTAGCAATTCTCTTTTGAAGTTTCGCTCCATCCATTATGCATGTGGTGATTCACAGTCCTCTAGGGATAGGTGGATCTTATCTCATTAATGTTATCAAATCCACATTCCAAGTTGCTTCAAGAAATGGTCTTTCACCCCTCCTTTTACTTTCTCCTACAGTTGTTGTAGCTTTAAACATTTATGTCTCATGTGTTGACTCTGCACTTTCTCACCATGACATGCTTTCCTTCAAATATGTTCCCATTTGTTTTCCAGGAATGACCAAGTCAATCAACACAACCTCCTTAAGTTGAAAAGTCTAAGTTCTCCTACTATCATTTCCTCTACTCAAATCACCGGGCACAATGAATTGGGTGATCCAGATGATGATCAACTACATCATAAAGTCCTCTTTCGCAGGAACAAAAAATTCATGCTCATAACTAATTTATCGTTTGCCAAAGGTCTTGTCAATGGTGCAATAGGCTGTACTGTCGACATTGTTTATGAAAATTCATCTACTTCGTTTAACCTTCATCTATTTGTTGTCATCAATTTTGATTTCTATATTACATGCCTGTGTGGGATCCAACGAACACTTCCCATATTCCTATCCCCCTATTTCCAATGGTAATCGCAAACAACTGCCACTCCAAATGACTTGGGCTCTAACTATCCACTAATTGTTGCCTACTGAAGCTATGTTTTCCTTTGCAAATATCACGACCTTTTTTAATAGATTTTATTTGTTATGTACAGTAACAATTGACCTATTGTTATTTTTTTAACTCCTCTCACATTTGTTGACTTTTGTAGGGCCTACCCTTCTATATAATGTCTACTCCTCGATGACGTGTAGAAAGGAGACAACACTATGTGCAGAACATGATTCAGATTAATGTTGACGAATGTCTCCATTACCACATTTGAGAACAAACTACCACGAATGCTTTCGTCCACCGAACACTTTCATCGACCATGAAAATTTTTGCCATTCTCTTTCTTCCCTTGCACTCCAATTAATGTCCATTTATCTGGAAGAAGTTCACATAAAACTTGGCTTGATCCACCTTCACAAAACATTCCTCACACCTTCCTTATTTCTTCGTCTTTTCCACCACGGTAGTCCATCAATCTACCCCACAATGATTTGTTTTATGGAACTCCCCCACCTGGACCTATATCGAACATGCACACAGTTCCTTCTTAAGCAATCCCACCTCATATTCATCCCACTATACTCTCTTTTATCCTTTAGAGCCCCCCATACACAACCTTTACCTCCTTACTTGAAGCACAATGTTGATTTTAAAGAAAACTTTATCTCTTGTCTGATATCCATACTTTTTAATATCGGGTGGATGGATTCTTCGATGGTTGCATCAACGAAATCCCCCCTTTTCGTTTCTCTTGAGGCGCGTTAGGGGAAAAGTGGTTTTACATATTATTCTCACGGGACATTTAGCGCATGGTTTTAGTAATTTTATGGAGGCATCACTTTATGCATGTGTTATTAAGTAGACATAACTTTTTATGCGGAAGGCATTCCTCCTATGGGAAAGCTCTTTCCGGTCATTTCGCCCAATATGTTAAATTTGATGGTTGTTTGAACGTTTTTAAACATGATTAAATTTCTTCTTGGCAAACCTTTTTTCGTAATCTGCTATGCAACGAGTTTAATGTCATTTATGGTAGTCGGTGGTCTCATGATAGTTGGCTGCAGGGACATTATGGAATTTACAGAAGTCGTTATAAGCCCGAAAAAGAGGCAGACCTCTGTGAGCCTTTTGACACGGAGACGACTCCTGAGATAAAATTCAAACATTTCAGACAAATTTTCAATCAAAGCCACATAAAATTCTAACATTTCAGATGTATTTTCAATCAAAGTCATGGTAGTGGATCATTGGAAGATTATTCGTCAGAGGTGTCCATTGTCTACCAGTTCTCATGTCCTCCATCACATAAAGTGGTGCCATGCGAATTGTTTGACTAAATGCCTGAAACAAATGTGACCTCATCAACTTCATTTATCACATGAGATGAAAAAAATGGTTGTGTTCAAAAGTCCTTCACATATTTATGAAAAATGCAATCGGCAAGGGTACATGCGAACTCCACAATCTTTTCTAGCATCCTCCCAGCTTCTGCTAGAATGGGAGATTTAGAACAGGGCACCCGACGTGTTTGATGAAATGCCTCCTTTTCACTAGCCATATTCAGTAGTTTTAAAATACAATCATAAAACAATTAAGAACTTTTGTTTCCCAACCTAATTGTAAAAGAAAGCTTGTGTGAAACCTATACCAATGATAATAGCACCAGTTACTTATCAATGTTTTGATGGGCAACATTTGTCTATACAATAAACGGAGCATAAGTCACCTTCTTTTATAGTTCTATGTAATTGTTTGAGTTTCTCTTTTTATTTCATATGCAATAACCAACTTATTGGTCTTGGTGTTTGAATAATCCTTATGTTTCCTAATACTTCATTAACAAATATGAAGAACTGTTCTCAGCGAGTGTCATGATCTTTTTCAATGTTTTCTTCAAAATCAAGGCTTATCTTTCAAAAACAACTAGAAACAATTATGATGGTAGTGTGCTAATTTGTAAGGGCGGGTTTCATAAGCACCCGAGGCCTAATTTGTTCTCTATTGCATCTAAGAGGATTCCTCCATTTTCCAGATTCTTAGAAAATATCTAACAACTTGTTAACAACATGCTCACCTTCAATTCCCATTACCTACCATTACCCCTTGTAGAAATATTTTTTTTACCGTCTCTTTCAAGGTTTATTTGGGTACTAACCTTGTTGATGATTATATACCCTTCCTTATGAGACATTTCCCTCATTATATATTGAGCTTCATGGATTGTAGATACATTGGCTCAATGTATCGCATATAACATCAAACTGTGCACAGGAGAACCTCTTCTTTGGTACTTGAGTTCTAGATCTCTAGACTACCATTTGTCTAAACTATTGTTTCTAACATGACATTGTTGTATTAGTAAGTCTTAAAGATGTTTACATAACTTTCTTCTTGTGAGTAATTGATCTCAAGTAACAAAATCTCCTTGTAGCTATGTATATGCAAAGCGTTTATTCCTTGTAAAAGATTAGGTGTTGAATTATCCTGCAAATGCATTGTCTTGATTAGTCTGTTTCTTGCTGATAAAAATCATTGTTATGAGAACCTTCTACACAGTGACCCCTGATGGATTTTTATTTTAAAACTCAAGTTCACTACTGGGCTCATCTACTTATTTACAATAATCTGGGGAAAGAATAGTGCCAATTTTTCCTCCACTTGCCCTTTCCTTGTGTTTAGGCCATGTTTCCTTGTCATTAGATGTACAAAATGTTATCTAAATCTTCAGAGTTCATTGTGTTCCCAAGGATGAAGAAATTGGAATAGTATTCTATTGAGTGTGAATGATATTCTGGATCACAATTTTAAAGAGACTAGGCCCTCCAAAGGAATTCATCACTCTGGTTGAGCTTGGATTGTTTTGTCATAATTGAAGTAGTAAGCCCTATTTAGGTTAAACCATTAGCATGTTAACTCGTAAAATACAATACTCATTTATATTGATTTCTATCCACCCCTCAATACTTTTCTATATATTTTTTGTAATTGTAAATATTCAAGGTTTGAACACTTTCACTCAATTGTATCTAGAGAAAAATCGTACAAGCCAAACTATTTCTTATAATTTTGTCTATTCTTCATTATTCCTTTTGTTTCTTTGAATTTTTCAGGATTTAAATTCCATCTAAATAGGCATTCCTACCAATGTTGGTTGTCTAAGATATGTTGAGTTGAAGATGTAGTGGGCAGAAGGACTTCTTTGTGTCACACAATTTCTTTACTATACTTTATAGATTTGAGATTATATTTGCATCAAATTCAAGGATAAGAACTAGGTTGAGTTGAGCTAACACATATCTTACATACATACAATTTTGAATGGTAGGATTGCTAATGCAAATCTATGTTACAACCATTTGAACAATACTTTGGAGATTTTCCTGCAACTGTCCTCAACCATAACTCCTCTCATAGCAAATGAAGATACACTACCTTCTCATCACTTTCTCTTCACCAAAATCAACGACATACCTACAAACACTATCAGTTCTTCTATTGATTTGATTGGGATTATTATTGTGATGTCTTCATTCTCAACTATTCATAGGCATGACCAGTCTGAAACAAAAGGAAGAACTCTACAATTAAAGGACATGTCAGGATTCAGTTTCATTGTCACTTTATGGGGACAACACTTAGATGAGATAAGCAAAGAACTTGAAGACATTCTTTGTATACAACATCTTCCAGTCCTTGCCTTGAAAGTTGTTCGTCTCTACAGTTTTGATGGGACCTCAGTTGACACTGTTTCAAGTACCAAATGTTACATCAACCCCCCAATTTTAGAAACTACTGCACTTCATGGTTGGGTTGATACTGATGACTACTCCCATCCAATGTCCTCTATCACAAGCAATTTTTCGGGCCCTCTAAAAAGCTTGACCTTTGTAACAACGATTTCGTAGGTCGTATAAATGGGGAATACTGAGGGAAATGAATGGGTCATGGTTACTAAAGAAATCACAAATATCAACATGGATAGATTATTGTACACGACATGTCCTCTTCAAAAAGGTGACAAACAATGCAGGAAAAAGTACGAGAGCATGGAAATGGTTCATGGTTTTGTTCGAGTTGCAACGTACAAGTTTAGACCTATGAGTATAGATATACATTCAGGATCGATCTAAAGGACCCAATAAGGGAACTTCAATTAGTTACTACTTTTGATGAGACATTTGAGACAATCATGGGTGTTGCAGCTAGCGACCTCCACCTATTATCTATAGATGAAGATGCGAATAGTGAAATTACAAGCAATGTCATCGGTAATGAATACTGCTTCACACTTTCCTTGAAAAAAGAGACATACCACGAAATCAACAAATTGAAATATGTCATCCTCAGTTCAAAGAAATCACAAATATCATTATCGACAATTTTTTTTAACACAACATGTCCTCTTTAAAAAGGTGACAAACAATGCAGGAAAAAAGTGTGAGAGCGTGGAAATGGTTCATGGTTTTGTTCGAGTTGCAACTTACAAGTTCATAACTATGAATATAGATATGCACTCAGGATTTATCTAAAGGACCCAACAGGGGAACTTCAATCAGTTATTGCTTTTGATGAGATAATTGAGTTAATCATGGGTGTTGCAGCTAACAACCTCCACCTATTGTCTATAGACAAAGATGCGAATAGTGAAATTACAAGCAATGTCATTGGAAACGAATACTACTTCACACTTTCCTTGAAAAAAGAGACATATTGCAGAATCAACAGATTGAAATGTGTCATTCTTAGTTCAAAGAAAGCGGATGGCAGTGCATCTCCTCCGTAACCTTCTTTACGTAAATATTTCTACTGCATCCGTCCCTTTAAACATTACACCCTCATCCATTCCTTTCTATACTTTGAACTATCAACACTATGTTAGTTATTCCATATCTATGTTTCCCTCTTTTTCCCCACTTTAAAAGAAAACTGTTGTATTTCCTTTGACATTAACATACCATTGTCTCCTACTACTATGTGGATTGAAAGTACTATTAAGAAAATAAATGAATATTACTTGCACTTTTGTTATGATATAAGATTTGCAAAAAAATGCCCATAAAACGCTACCACTCATGATATAAGATTTAGAAATGTATTTGTAACAAGTTTTAAATGTAGATAGAACCTTTAAATGAAGTGCTTCATCTATATTTCTACACTCACAAAATCAATAACACCCCTTATCAACATCAACTACAAAATTAATAACTATACCTCTAAATCAAATAACATATACCATTTGGCGTTAACATTGCATTGTACACATGCGATTGCTAGTTTGTTATAAATTGTAATATTAGTATTGGTGATGATGACAATGATGATGATGGTTTTCGTGATGGTGGTGATAATGGTGGTAATGCTGACGACAACGATGATTATGACGATGATCAACGATGACAAAGACGACGATCATTAAGATGACAAAGATAACGACGACGACAATGATGATCATGACGATGAACACCAATAAACTACGTGGGCGGGGATCCTTATCATTAATAATGTGAGTTAAGTCACCAACTTGATAGGTTCTCATCGAGGTCATTCATACACAAACTAAATGCCCGCCTTCTTTTCTTGACTTTATTTTGGTATCATTTTATATACAATGCAACTCTTGTGACTGCTTAACATACCTATATTATATAAACATATGCAAAATATGCCAAGAGGTATAGGTGCTTATACTGCTCGACATATTTTACCATGTTTTGATTTATGTTTATATAAATGATAAAATATATCGAGAGGTATAAGCGCCGAAAACTCTCACACTATTTTACATATATTTATATAATTAGATATGCTAAATTATCTTTTCACCTTGTCTTTTTCCGTGCCCTTCCCTTCGCTACCTTCCCAAGTGCAACATACGACTTTTTTTGTATACGATGGCGGGGTCCCTACAATTCTGGTGGCCGTCCCTGCAATTCTTCCCTTCCCTGCACTGGTTTACGGGGAGAATTTGAGGGCCGGTGCATATTAGTTAATTTAGTTTTCTGTTTCTATTTAGGAAAAGAAAATATATTTGATTTTATACTTCAAAGTTATTGGAGACCAAGCATTCTAAAATAACATTATGTATCTTCAAAGTTTGAAGTTAGGGTTTTTCCTCCACTCTCTTCATTACGAGTGGATGATAGCAAGCTGAATGAAGAGACATCATTCCGCTTTGCTTACACGCCTTCTCCCTGCAATCCCAAACATCAATATTTATTTCTATGCTCCATCACATCTGCCTTTAAATCAACTGCGCTCCTCTCAGTCAATGACACCAACAGAGGATGTCCTGTGTTCGACTCTCGCCGACTGCACTCTTTCTCCAAATGCAGCTTCTTTTGAACACTCGGATTGTTCGGCATCGCCAAGCAAGGAAGAGGAGGAGTTGAAGTTTATTGAGAGGCCGTTGGGAGATGATGGGAGATGGGTGGAAAGGGCGTGGAAGCACTGGAAGAATTTGGGAGAGCCCAAATTGATAGTGGCGCCCATGGTGGACCAATCTGAGCTCCCTTTCAGAATGCTCTGCAGAAATTATGGAGCTACAGCTGCTTATACTCCTATGCTCCACTCCCGTCTCTTTGTCGAAGACCCTAAGTATCGAAAAGTCGAGTTCACTACCTGTAAGGTAAGCTTTTACTTTCCATTTTATTTGGAACCTATTTCCTGATTCGGCAGTGGTTCTACGGAGGGGGCTATTGCTTCTATTTTTATGTTGAATTTATTACAAAATTGCAAATAATAGAATCTTCTCTTAAATGCTTGGAGCAATTGCTGTTTAGGAAGATTAATATAAGTCCCAACTAGCAGTGGCGGGCTGAAAATTTGTAACAAAGATTGTAGGAATTATTTTGTTTTTTTTTTTTTGGCAAAATGTAAGCTGCACATTAGTTAAGTTCGTTTTCTGATTCTATTTTGATTTTTTATTTATAACAACTTTATTACAACACCAAAAAATTTAGAAACCATCCATTTTGTTTAAAAATCACC
Source organism: Taxus chinensis (assembly GCA_019776745.2). NCBI lineage: Eukaryota > Viridiplantae > Streptophyta > Pinopsida > Cupressales > Taxaceae > Taxus > Taxus chinensis. The sequence goes on from CM034151.1 coordinate 63,779,390, forward strand.
GGACCACTTTCCTATAAAAACTTCTGAAAATTTAGTTGAAGTAGTCGCAGAAAAAATTATAGTTTGCTCCCTCCATGGGACCTGTATGGACATGTTTTGGCTTAGTTACCACGATAAAGGGAAAACTCTTCCCTCAAATTCATTGTTGCGTAAGCCAAAACAAATATTAAAATTAGATGTGGTAGTTTACCCAATTTTAAGAGTCAAAATTTGAATGCCGGTCTCCTCTATGAAAACTACGATGATTTACCACATGAATTGATCCCCTTTGACCTTTGGAACTTTTGAATATAATTTGTAGTTATTTATTTTGTGTGTAGTATGTAAGTGCAACTTTTATTTATTTATTAGGATTTAGGATCTGGTTAAACTGTGGTGTCAGATCACAAAACACACGTGCAGCAATTGTCTATGTTGATCATGGGGAGAGAACTTAGTTCTGAGTCCTGATCAGTGACCTCTCCTGGAAAAAAATCAATATTATAAAAGAGTATCTAGACACGATGGCTTCATTTTTACTTGTTGCCAAGGTATGCATCTTCGTGATCCCTAGTGCGAAAGTTATACTGTTCAGAGCCATCACTGGGTATCTGTCATTAAATTTTCTTCAACTTGATTTTGAGGTGGTGAAGCTAAGAATCACAGGGTAAAACATGCTTTTTAGGATGCCCAAGTTCAAAGTATTGCTGCGCAGAAATTCTTCAACACCCTGATCAGACAAGGCCAAGTGGTCTCAGTGATCCAGTAATCAAACCTACTTGTAGGAGGATTTATCCTGACCTTACTAGTGGCAGAATTCCAGAAGTCTCACCTCTGGACACTCGGCATGAGGGTTTTCACTCTCTGATTGGACATCCACTCAACTGTTCTTGAAACAATAGTCACCATCGTGGCAAAAGAACATATGTTATTGTAGAAATTTAACATTAGAAAAATCTTTACAGGATTTAAATGAGCACAGAGCATTAATCCCATTATTTGAAAGGTAGAGACTGCTGGGAAACACGATCACAAACATTTTTGTTTCCCCAATTTTTCAGTAATTTGGGTTGGCTACCAGAACCTTTTGGATCATGTGCGTGTTCATAAAAAGTTACAAATCTCAGTTTTCCTACCATTTTTTTAGGAAGTGGGAGAACAGGGAGGTGGGATGGCTGGGCTGGATCATAATTGCTTTTACTACAAGTGTTTCTTTACTTGGAGTTGGTAACTCCTCTATTTTTTCCTACCTTTTCTTCATTTCTTCTTCAACTCTACCTTGGAGATCATGCTAGTCAGTATCATCATTCTCCTTTGCAGGAAAAGGTTGATCTCGATTTTCACTATCTTCCCTCCACTAGTTGGCATAAACATCTGGATAATTCTTGCCAACTAGTGCCACGAACTTCCAATGGAAGTTCTCTAACCGTATGGATCGTTGATCCCCATTCTACAGTTTTCCATTCCTTCTAACCCACAGGTGTTTACTCATTCTTCATTCCTCAGGGTTCACATCTCCTTCGATATCTCTTAACAGATATTTTTGATATGGGAGTGTCATTCTCAAATGGCCACGTTTAAAGCAGAAATTCAAACTTGAGAGGACGTTTTCTTTTTTGTCTTGTTGCTCCCAGGTGTAGTCAAGTAGCTGAAACTTGATGGAAGCTAGCAATTACTTCTTCTGATACATGTCTATCCATATTTTAGCTCAGCTCAGGTTGGTTGTTTCTCAATTTATTTGGACTCATCTTATTATTGCGCGAGGATTCCCTTATTAAGTTATTTGTTGAAAAACCATCCTCATGCCAATATTTCAATAGCAGGCCTTGCAAACAAACATACACGGAAAGCTGTTGATGGTGTCCTCTTAAAAGAGTTAAACCCACTTTCCAGTGGCCAAAGTTTTACAGATAAGCCAACACTATCAACAATTCCAGGGCCATTTTTGAAAACATCTTTTTGGTCTGACTTTGACCATATTTTACCTCTCTATTGTGAGCCCAATTGAAGATCTGCTATATATTCTTTGAACTCTAGGTCAAAGCTGTCGGTTGGGTATGGTGAATTGTTGTACACTTTTATGTCAATTTTTTTTGCCGCGGCTATAACTGTTCAATAAATAAAAACAGTGTTACACAGGGACATGTCCCCTAGATTTTGGTGACATCCCGAACGTTTCGGGGACTTGGGGACGTCCCATATTTTTAAAAAATCTTTCAAAAGTTTTCTAATGTTTTTACTTTTAAAATGTTGTGATTTTTACCAAGAACATTAAATTATGATCTTGAAAATACCTAACATACATTAAACACAATTTAAATCTCTAAATTTCATTGAATACAAATAAAATATTCAAATATTAATTTTTATACATTATTTTAATAGCCCTCCCCCTACCATCCCCAAAATTTGGGAATTTTTTTGCTGTCCCGGAAATGCGTCCCCCCGTCCCCAAGACTTAGGTAACAATGAATACAAATAAAGGTAACAATGAATACAAATAAAAATGCTAGGCTAATTATCGCATAATATCAGTTTAGCATTTAATAACACGAAAGAAATGAGAAAATAAGACATGCAAAGGGGTCAATATCGGTTTAGTATAGATTCTAATCTATGCCGCGAATATAATAATCTCGAGATGATTCTTCAGGAGACAAATTTATTAGTTATAAATAACATCAAGTCTACACCAGACAATGTGGAAGTGTATAACTACTTGCAATATGGATGTCCTTAAGAATAACAATTAATCAACAATAATTGGAATTTTTTAATTTAAACAATCAATATGTATTAATGTAATATAACACTTAGTAACGATGAATTTGCAGGCATGGAGAAGGAACTCGAGGAGTGGAAGGAAACATAGCAGGCATACTTGATTATATGAAGAAGCTCCACGTTGTTCCAAATGGTTTTATAAACCATATCATCTAGGTTGTCAGGAAATGGAAACGGATACAAAACGTGGAAACGACAATTTTCAAAAAACCTTGAATACAAAACATTACCGGAAACGTCCGTACAATATATTATAAAAAATAAAAAAATAAAAAAAATAAAAACAAAAAATATATATATATATATATATATGCATAATACTCATTTTATAATTGTAGACCATAAGAGATAATTGATAAAGCACTCAAAATATTTTGTATTCATTGAAATTTGAACTTCTAAAGAGTCATGACTCATCATTCAACATGGTTACAATTTCAATGATTCACATATACATAATCATCTCCATGAACACCACTGGCAGCTCCACTCCCACTAGCTCCACTTTCCATCCCTTGCGCAGTGTATCCCGATTCTTCTTCATCAATACCAAACAGTGAAAGTTGGCTAAGAGTAGCCGTAGAAGCATCAAAGTCACTAATCTCAGGATCAATATCCCAAAGTTTGTTGGGACCTCTAATATAGCCTTCAGTTTTGTTTGAGAGGATGCGCAAATTGGAGTGTACATACACTAAATCCTTAGCCTTCTTGGATCCTAACTTGTTTCGTTTGGCTGAGTGGATGAAACTATATGTACTCCAATTCTGCTCTGCTGAAGAATTGCTAGCCACCTGTTACAAAAAAGAAGTAAGAAATTTTCAATTAGTAATAAAATCAGTTTACTAAGAAGTAAGAACATGCATTTTTAATTTTTAATTAATAAACAAACTTTTGATTTCATTTTAATATTTTATACCTGTGAGAGGACTTTAATGGCAATAGTTCGTAGGTGCCTGCAATCATGGCCATGTGCATACCACCACATGAATGGCTTTAGGTTGTACTTGTCACTTAATGCATCTACTTCACTCATGATACTATTAGATGAAGAGACAAAGCATGCCATTTCATAGCGGACTGCAGTAGCTATAGTTGGATTAGGAAAAAGCGTCCGGAATGTTGCAACTTCATGGTCATTGTATGGTGCTTGCCTACCAGGTAGCCCAAGTATTTTACCGCTATAATATTTGGGATTCAGGGCATATGCTAGAAGATGCAATGGGGTGGTCATTTTATTCCACCTTCTCATGATCACAGTCTTAACTTCAATGTTGAATTTTTTTTAGGATCTTGCTCTTTTTTTTGTATGATGTCTCTAATTTTTTCAAGCATAGAGTCAATGCCATCATAGATCTCCCCTATGCAAGCATCATTTGTATCTGCATATCTAATCATAGATAAAATAGGCTTAGTAAAACTGAGCAAGTATGTGACTTTTTCCCACCAATCATCATCAAGTATCAATGTTTTTATTTTGATTGTTCATTCTGTGTTTGCTTGTTTCCACACAGACCAAACATCATCAATCACCATAAGCCTCAAGACTTAGTCTTACCATCACAAGTCGTCTCAAGACGAGTGCGTGAGAGGCAAATCTTGTTTCAGCAACCTATTAAAATAAATTAAAACAAGTTAATAAAATATAAAATTAAATTTAAAAGAAATTCAAATGATAATTTGATATTTCATAGAAAGTTAGCAAATAAAAATTAGAAACTAGCAATTTTTTTTGTTACCTTCAGCAACTCCAACTTTGAGAACCTCTTAAAGATAGCCTGGGACATATGATGATTTGTGACAAACATTTGAATTTCATTTGCCTCTGTATACACTTCCTCTATCCATGATATTTTGCCAATCTTCTGTAGCATCAAATTCAAGGAGTGTACTGCACAAGGTGTCCAAAAAATGTGCTCATATCTCCCTTCAACAATCAGCCCTGCCACTCTACAATTTTTGGCATTGTCTGTGATGACTTGGACAACGTTTTGAGGGCCCACTGATTCAATAGCCTCAATCAAAATATTAACAATAAATTGAGCATCTTTCACTTCACCCTCACAATCAATAGCCCTTAAGAGGGCACACTGCAACAACGTTGATTAGGGGTCTATTTCGGGCATATTTCCATCCATATGAAATGATAGATACCCCTGATTCCTTCCATGAATCCCTAATTGGCTACAAAGAAGTATGTACATGGGACACTTTTTCCGCTAACAATGTTCTCACCTTCTCATAACTAGGGCTTTTATACCCTTGTGGTGCATCATTAATTCCTCTCACCATTTGTTGCCAATATGGTGACCACAACACATTGAAAGACAACCCACATGCATAAACACATCGAGCAATCAACTCATCAGCTACTTCCCTCTTCTCATTTGCAAATGCTTGCTCTAATGGACCTTTGGAGGTTCTTTTTCGTGACAAGCTCTTTTCCTCTATGGGAGTTTCAACTTCAATTTGAATAAAAGGATGGTTTGATGAGGTGGGTGGTTTTTGTGAACCCTTATTTTGCAATGGAGCAGTTTTAAATCTAGCTTTTGAAGCTTGCAAATCAACCTCCTCTTGCTCTTTCATATATGCCAAAATATGTTTCCTTTCAACCTTGGCACATTTTCTAATCCCCGTTCCTGATTGCCCTATTAAATGAGCTTTGAGTCGGGTATATGAGGTTTTGAATTCAATATTGCAATGATTGCATATCCAAGAATGAGAGCCACCGCCAGCAAGGTTCTCCAACACTTGCACATGTCTCCAAAGAGGAGCTCTAGGATCCACAAATTGCACACCCCCACCTTGGCCTACTTCACCCCCACCTTGGCTTCCTTCCCCATGCCCTCCCATTGAAGCTGAACTGGATGCCATTTATCTCAAATAATCAAACCTACATTGAAAAATATTTAAATTAAAAACATAAACTTAGATAACAATAAATATTAAATACAACTACAGTTACTACACCCTACATATCCCATTCTGCTTTTGATCACCAAGTTCACCGTTTAGGCGCGAGGTGAGAGCATACACAAATTTTAGATTTTGTAGTTATAAAAAATAGGAAAAAACATTAAATTATTAAACCTTATGTATCCTATTCTGCTTTTGATCACCAAGTTCATTGTATAGGCGCGAGGTGAGAGCATACACAAAGTTCAGATTTTTTAATTTAAAAAATACAAAAAAACTCTTAAAATAGCAACAAAAAAAATCTTACGCATCCTATTCTGCTTTTGACCACCAAGTTCACCGTATAGGTGCGAGGTGAGAGCATGCACAAATTTTGGATGATATTTATAATTTAAAAAAAACAAAATATGATTTTTATTTAAAAACTGCAAATGAATGTTACATTTTTTTAATTTTTAATCATAGAGTTTAAAAATTACTACATGTAAATCTCCATATTGATATCATGATCAATGATCATGAATGATGTGTGCATTATGCACAATCATTTGTGATCATTTATCACATTAACATTTTCTTTAAAAAAAAACTTGAAAAAAACTTGGTTTTTCCTCCTCGAAGCTTCCAAATCTGCTTTGAAATTCCTCCTTGATGCTCTTAGCTCTTAGTAGCACCTTCTAAACTCTTCCTTCAAGCTGCTCCTTGATGTCTCTTTGCTTTTCACAATGCTAAATGTTAGTTTAGTGAAAAACTGAATTTAGCAAGAGAAAATGAGAGTGTGATTTAGAATGGACGCAAGATGTCATTATATAGCTTTTAGGAAGTGTCTTTAGCAAGTCTAGGTAGGTAGATTAGGTTTAGGTTCATTAAATGCATTTATTTTTTATTTTTAAAAAAGTTTTTGGGCTTTAAAATTTGATAAATCGTTGGAAACGTGACATACGTTTTTGGAAACGTATGCCATGTTTTTGAAACGTTTCCCCCCACGTTTCCGTTTCTAAAACGTTTTAGGGGAGAAATGTTACCCTTTTTGGCGTTTCCGTGCATCATAGCATATCATTAGTGAGTAGATGCATTTCCTACCTGCTGAATGCAAAAAGCATCCCTTACTACTGGTGGTTGTTTTATAATTTGTCAAAGAGCCTGTTAAGCGTAAATGCAGTTGCCCCATAAAGGAAGAGTAAAAAATAAAATAAAATAAAATAAAATATATTGAAAAAGAGGGTTCGTCCTAGGTATTACCCGGGACGGATTGGGTACACCTAGGTCCTTCAACAGGACCCACCTAAACCGGTACCTAGGGTGGGGAGAGAGTGGAGATGAACCTAACTACCTATCCCTTGTTATGCCAAAAGACATTCTACAATGCGAGTGGGGCATGGGTTATCATGACATAAGAGTGCACATTAAAATCTTTAATAGCTGACCTAAATTTATACATGCATAAAAGAATCCACAAATTTCTAAGAAAATTTATCTTAAATCTATTTAAATTTGTGAACATATATATCATCAAGTTTGACAGAACTTATTCCAAAATACCATTTGAAGATGAATTTCCACACACAATTCCAATTATACCAACACAAAGAGGGTGCACACACCAACTACTCTTACAATACAAAGGGGACACACACATCAATTACCCCTATGGTTGGCTTGGGCAATAACAATACATAAATCATAAGATTTTTGACTCTTTTGTAAGCTACAATTGATATAGGGAGAAAAAAGAAAACAAGGTTAACATTTGTGGCTATCTCTCGTGTAAAGTCCTTGGAAGGAATAAGAATATTTCTGCCATATACGTATGACTGCCATGAAACGATGAAAAGGGAAAACAAGTTTCCAAATAGAAAGTTGAGGAAGAGAGACTGAAATCCTTAGAAGATAAATAATGTCGTACTATTTACAAATTTCTTTCTATGAATATGAAAAAAATATTCATTATTTGATATTTATGTAATGTGTATGGCACATTTTGATGTACATTAATTTTTTTTTTCATCATATCTAATATATAATACAAACTTGTAAGATAGATTTATTCAAGATATGAATGCTCATTGGAAATTTGTTATCTGAATTGAAGAACTGATGTTAACATATGAAATTTTGAATGCTCAACAAAGAGAAGAGACTATGCTCTCTGTTTTAAAGACTAAAAAATTATAGGATTATTGACAAAAGCTTTATCTGTTGAAAATGGAAAACAGAAAACAGAACTGCCGTATTATCTAGATTTTAGCTCAGGCTGTACATGGGAGAGAAGGGAACTTTCGAAAGGTGACATTGATGCCAACTCAGGCCAAGAAAATCTCCTGGCTCACAATGAAGGGGCATGTGGCTACTCTTCCTTCTGTAACCTGCTATAGGCTAGGGAGCCAGTGACTAACCCTACGTGCTTAAAAAAACTTTAGTTGGATTGCTGGAAATCCCCTGATCACTGAATTGCATGCAGATTATTCTGATAGAATAAGGAATGGAGGGTAAGAAGGTGGAAATGACTCACGTATGACTCACTTTTGTCTAGTGTCATATGTGAGTCATTTCCACCTTCTTACCCTCCTTTCTTATTCTATAGGGAACACCTTTCACTGCTTAGAAGACATCATCTACATTTTGAAGGTCTCCTGGCAGCTCCTTGCATCATGTGCTTCCTGTGCAATGCCAAGGAACATGCTGGACAGATCAAAAGATGACACTGCATGAGAAATGCATATCATCTTGCAACATTCACAATATCTTGCAGCACTGCAAATCAATTGCACTACTTTGCAGCACATCACAGAATTGCACATCATCTCACAGTATTGTAAAGCACATCACAACACTCTGCAGCACATTACATGCATGTCACACAACTCAACGCCTGTGAAAGACATCCAACGCTTGCTGGGTCACATGGACACTCTGCGCCACACTGCAATAGGCCAAGTGGCACCTTTAGGGCTCGCATAATACTAAAACACTTGACGAAACCACACATCTCGCAGTCCAGCCATGTAATGGTCGGAAGATGAAGAGTCACACATGGAAGCTCAACTGTTTCGACTTGCATAATGGTTCTTCATGCCTTAAGAGGTTGTAATATGAATGCACACAACCTTAGATATCAAGCAGATAAGTAGAAGATAAATAGCCATACAATCCCCTCAAGAGTATGTCATGTACAAAACATTTATTCTTCTATTTTTATTATCTCTGTCCTCTATTTCACTCAACAATATTGCTTCCGCTTCTGCCCACAATGCACCTAGATCCTCATTTAGAGCTTTGTCCCTCGGATCACTTGGGATTCAAATCATTAGTATCAGAGTGGTTCCCCTTGCATGTCCTATTGAACATGGTCAGAGTATTTGAATCTCTTTGTCAAAACACGAGATCCGCTAGACTATCTACACTGCCATTTTTACAAAGTTCTATTGGCACCAACTCAAGATGAGATACATGCAATGATAAAGATTGAAATCGTAGAAGTACTCGTGGAACAATGGAATTTTTTGTTTAACCAGTTTGTAGAAGTCCTTGAATGGGTGGTTCTATTGACCTCATAAGGTAAACAAGCTTTTGGTGGTTGGGTCCCTCTTAGGTTTGAAGTAAATCTACACATTCTTTTGTTCATAAGAAAGATAAATGTAGACGCAATAGACAACTGGTTAGAACGTTAGATTCCTACTTTTCCACGAATGACTCTTGTGATGAAGAGAAAACCAAGATTGCATTGTTGAAAGTCTCCTCCACCCATCAAGAAGTGATGGCAAGCCCAGTCTTTGTCGAAGGAAGACTAAAAAGTAGGAAGTCTTGAGCCAACTTGGGATACATTCCTGGAAGCCTTCGAGGGTGAATACCATCTTGAAGATGTTTATGATGACCATTACATTCAATGGCAACAATTACAACAAGGACACGACCAATTCTTCCAAGCCTGTATACCGATGCCATCCACACTTAGAGTCAGAGGAGCATAGAGTTCTCAAATGCCATAACGACCTCCAACCATTCACTTTGTGGCAATCATTGAGGAAGAGTCAAAGCTGAAAGGTAAGTGAGACATGTTTGTGCCAAAAAGGCACATGTGTTACACAAGATCCATTGTCTAAAATAGTATAAAATGGGTAAATGATGCGACAAACACAAAAGCGACAACCACTCCAACGCAAAGTGCCATGCACAAGACTTGCTTGTGCATGCAAGAGCAGAGAATCCTGAAGATGAGCCACTCACAAACACAATGAGAACAAATCTCAACGCTTATTGTTTAAGTGTAAGAGCCACAACAATAGCTCACAACGTTGAAGTGGAAAGACTATTCCTTTACAGGTAAATGGTGCAATAACCACTAAAGCAACAACCTCTCCAATGTAGTGTGCCATGCTCAAAAGGACTTTCTTGTGCATGCATGAGCATAGGATCATGAAGATGAACCACTTGCAAATGTGGTGGAAACAAATCTCGATACTACTTGTCTTAGTGCAACAATCACACCAACAGTGCATAATGTTGAAGTAGATAACCTATTCCTTTTGTAGATGTCGGTATGCGGGCATCCTTTGGATTTTTTATTCAATGGTGGAAGTACGAAGAATCTCATCTTCGAAGCAACCATCAATCAACACAATCTGCCAACCATGTGTCACTTGTGTTTGTGGTCCAGTGGCGGATGTGTTCGGAGGAGCATCCAATTTCGCATCTCAAATCATGTTTGTATAGCACTTGAGCATACGCTGTATTGTTCCTGTGGGTTGTGGTCGTGTCTGATCATCACCATCATCCCCATCGTCATTTTCATCATTAGTGGGAACATCTGCTTCTATTTTTACAACAGGGGTGCTTTGTACATCGGGTGAGTTTGTGGAAGGAGCCTCAGTTTCTTTCTTCTCAAATAACTCAACATCCCTGCTGGTGTAAACTTTCCCGGTCTTCAGATCCATCAGTTTGTACCCAAAAGCTTCTTCATTGTAGTCAATGAAGATGTATTTCTCCGCTGTCGTATTCAACTTCTTTCTCTTTGTCTTGGGTATGTGCATGCCAGCTTTGCACCCGAATACTATGAGGTGTGCAATGGATGGCTTCTGATCTGACCATACCTCATGTGGAGTTACTCCGTCAAGAGCAATTGTGGGCACTTTTTTCAACAGGTACATTGCAGTCTTCGCTGCTTCGGCCTAGAATGTCTTCACAAGTCCTAGATCATCGATCATACAACACACCATCTCTATGATAATACAATTCCTTCTCTCAGCAACACCATTTTGCTGCAGTGTGTGTGGAGAAGGCATCTGTCGCTGAATCCCATGAGCTTCTAGAAAGGCTTTGAACTCATTATTGGTGAATTCCCCCCCACCCCGATCTGAGTGGAGAGATCTGATTTTGCGACTAGTCTCATTCTCAACAACCACTTTGAACTTTTTGAAGGTCTCGAAAGCTTCATTTTTAGTTTGAAGACAAAATATCCGCATTTTTCTTGAATAATGATCAACACAAAGCATAAAATACTGAAATCCAGAATGGCTAGGTTGCATCGTACCTCAAAGATCGGTGTACACCAAATCAAGCTTACCTAGGGCTCGAAATGTACTCTTTTAGAATGAGCTCTGTGTTGTTTTCCTGTGAGGCAGTTAAGACACTTGTCTGTATCATTCTTGAGAGATGGAAAACCTCTCACCATGTTGTATCGGCGAAGTGTGTCAAGATATCTGAAATTGATGTGACCAAGTCTCCGATGCCATAATTGTGCAGAAGAAATATCTTTAGCCACTAGTGCCTGATCATCTCTGTGGACAAAATCAAGCTGGAACATCCGTCCCACATTTGAAGCTCTTGCAAAAATTTTTGAGCCTCTAGATTTATCTCGAATCAAACATATTTTCTTATCGGAATGACAATCAAAATCAATCTTCATATTGCGATCTAGAAATTGACAGACTGATTGTAAATTCTTCGTTAAACCAGGGACATACAAAACATCTGATAACCTACAATTTTGTGAACCAAGAGGTAAAGAAATGTTTCCAATACCTTGGACTGTGTAGGAAGAGTCACCATCCAATGAAACGTGATTTTTGGAGGGCGTGTCTCTCATTGTGGAGAACCAGTCTTTGGGTCTAGTCATGTTTCGAGTGGCTCCCGAATCAACGCACAAAATAACACTAGATGATGTGTTTGCTTCACTGGAACGGGAAGTGTACAAGAAGTCCTTATCATCTGAATGGTCTTGTTGCTTAGCTATATTGCCTTGCTGACGCGGTTTCTTCCTCCAGTTCCCCTTCTTCTGCCTTTTCTTGTAGCTAGATTGTCCCTGTTGTGATTGCTGATTGTTAGGTATGAAATTACTCAATGACCCTTTCTTGTACGTGTTGTACCAACAATCTTTCAACTCATGGCCTCTGCTACAAATAGGGCACTTTTTTTGCTTGTCCCATTGCTGATGATGTTTTTGGAACTTATTGGAAGAATGTGATTTGTTCTTCCCTTTTTGATGAGAAGATAGTGCTTGCTCTTCTTCATCTTTGTTATATAATGACTCTTCTTGCTGGGGAAGTTCATCAGCCTCTCAAAACTAATGGTCTGATTTGACATGTTGATTGTCGTCACAAAAATTCTGTATGAGGAAGGAAGTGCTCTCAAAACAATGGGCACGAGAGCGGTATTTGAAATCTCCTCTCCCAAAGCTAGAAGTGAAGCCTTAATGCTGCACTTCTACACAAGAAAGCCTCAACTTTCTCATTAGGCTTGAATTTAAGTGTATGCAACTGCTTTTGCAAATTCAGTATCGTGTTCTTGTTCTTGGCCTCCTTCACTGTGCTTAGCTTGTCCCATGTTTCTTTGGCTATTTTGGCATCTTGAATGTGTGGTTGCACGCTATCGGACATTGCGAAGAAGATGATCAATTTGGCCTTCTGAGTGGCCCTATCAAATTGACGTTGTTGTGTTGCATCATCTGGTGATCTGGTTGCGGAACCATTTCAAACATGCCATATTTCTTCAAACTCGAGTTGAGTTCGATTTTTGGTCTTCCACGCGACATAATTGTCACCACGAATCAGCTGCGAGGGAAAAAAGAACTTGGGAGCATTGTTGGCCATAGTGTGTTGTTAGACTTTCCCAAGTAAATGACAAATTAGCACAATACAAATGTTTACAATACACTGAAAAATAATGAATTCAGCCTCTTGTGGGGAAAATTTGAATGACAAGCATTTTTTTTGTTTTTAGGGCCTGATGGCCTCCAAAGCTCAAAACAGCTCAAAATGCTAAATCCCACAAAATTGGTTAAAACAGGTCTTTTGGGCACCCCCCTTTTACAAAAATGACTCAGAATCACTGTTAAAAGTAATTGTGAATTTTTTGGCCCTAAAGTTAGGGTTTTTTTCCTATATATTTAGGGGACCTTTTAGTGATAACTAAAGGAGTTTAGGAGGGGGCCAAAATTGGCAGAGTACTAAATTAACTACTAAATCACCAACTGGTTAAAATACTACTTTACCTTTTTCACGTGGCGAGCTGGCCGGTTGACTCAACTTGGTCGAGTTGACACCTTGTAACTTGGTAGGGTGTGCGTTGACATGCTTCGCATCGCTTTTTAATGTTTTTATTTGTTTTGTATAGCTCAGCTGCCACAGGGTTTCTCCACTGGACTAGCTGTGGAGCTGGGCTCCAATGGATGGCCGAATCAGTTTAGCGAACTCGCAAGGAGGGACGGAGAAGGTATCCACACGATGCAGGGTTCTACTCTTGCACAACGAATTGCTTGGATTTATGGTGTAGATCGCCTTCACTCGGCGAACAGGGCGATGGTTGTTCGGATTGAACGGTATAGCTCGGCTTGGCTGGTATATGGATTTCAAACATAGTTGGCTCGGCTTTGACCTAGATGAAATGTAGTGGGGATCCGAGGTTTATGATTTAATTACTATCTCGGTGCAGCTGGTAGGAGATTTAGTTGTTAGGAGCTCAGGCCAATCCAAACGTAGCTCGATGTAGTGAAGTGTTGGCTCAACTTGGAGGGGGATCGCTTGAGTCGGTTGCGATGGTGTTTGGTGAATAACTCCCCTGGTAGAGCTCGATTTTACACCCCCACAATGCAAGGTGCAACTTGCATCGGAGATTTGTGCTAGCTCGGCAGGATGGCTCGCCCAACTCGAAGGTCTATAGACCCGACTCACCCATTTCATGCCACAACTCGGTCCGCAGCTCGGTTATAGACCCCACAGTGGGGGTTCTACTTCAGAGATGGATTTTTTTTGAACTCTTAACCTTGAACTCAAAGCTGTAGGGTAGCTAACTGGTAGCTTGTACAATTCATTAAATGTAGCGGTATTGCCAAAACCGTACTTGGGGAAAAAATTCTTGTATTGTTTCTATTATTTTCCAGAGTGCAAAAAACTATCTGGTGGACGAGGCAGTTCCTAGGTGGCTTCTCCTTGCCCAGTGCAAAAAAAAATTGCAAACTTTTGCTGGAAATTTGAAATTAAAGTGTGGGGATGCAGGGGTGGGGTTGGGAAGTTGCAGGAGGCTGCACAGGCTCTCCAAATGAGTATTTCTTCTCCAAGGACCTCTCACTCTCTTATGCTCTCCTCCCACACCTCTTGCTTGAATGTATAGGCTCCTAACCTGCTCTGATACCAAATGTAAATGAGCAAACATGGAGGATGTCTGACAGTTTTATTAATATGAAAAACCAGATTACAGAGCAATCAAGCTGCAATGTATATATGCACTGTACAGCTGAATACAAACAAGTAATCTGATGTACAGGCACAACAATAATGTAGTTGAATGAATAAAATGAAATATATGGTTTAAACAATATAACAATGCATAACCATTTAACAAATATATAACCACTAATTACCGCGGTAAATTACTGATTTACCTATGTTAAAAATAACTAAGGTAATAACACTAACTTCAATGCATAATTACCTATATACAATAGGTTTTACCTAACGCATGGTGCAACGATGCCGGATTTGCGTGCAGTGAGACGTAGATTTTAAATTGCAGATTGAGAACTCAGAAGGCTTCAATTTGCTGCTGAGGTAGGTTTCCATTCTTGAATCCTATGTCCATTCAAACCTGCATTTATCGCTTTTTATTGGTGTTATTTTCTGCACTTTTTGTGTGTGTTTTTGGCTGTGTTTATGTTCATATTGCCTGTTAACCTATTGGAATGACGTTCAAAATGGCATTAGTTTTCTATAGTGCTGCCATTTTGAATGGCAATGCCCTACTTTTTGTTTAATAAACGTTGGTGCACTATTCTAATTTCACATTGTGAAGCCTAAATTTGGAAAACCTAAATCTTAGGTAGCTTAACTTAACTTTAGCCTGATTAGCTTTAGCATATTCTAGCTTTAATTTAGGCATAGAATAATCTAACAGATGTTCAACTAAGCCATCCAACTTTAGGCATTGTTATATGCTACAAAATGGCTATTTTTATGCCCATTGGGAGATGTTGCTCAAGTATTGACTGAGCCTATATAATCTTCTACTCTTCATGTATTTCTAAATGAGTAGTTAGTATAAATAATTATTGAGATTTCTCTCAATTTTCCTCTGTTGCCTCTTTGCATCCTCTCACCATGTGAGCTTATCCCTCGATGCAATTTCTATCCTAGGAAGACCAAAATCCAATAATTTATTTAAGCACTTAGTAGTATAACATTAAATGTAAATAGTATAATTTTATTTTTAGTTTTAATTTTTAATTATTAACTAGCTATTTATTTAATTTTATAAATATTAAATGAAATTTTATTTATCTTAAATTTTTGATTGAGCACCTCTAGGGTGTCTTACAATTGGGCATTGGATTACATAGTTTGATGGCATCTTTGAAGTTTCGGAGGGAATATATAGATCCAACAATGCAAAGTATGTGAAGAAACTAAACCAATGATCACCTTCAACTAAGAAGCTACGGGTAAGGGGCATCCACACCATCAAAATTACTTAGGGCACAATCCTGGCCTCAACCGTTTGACTCTCTGTGTCGGGTGTCTCAAGGTCTTGCACTTAGCAAGACTTGATCCCCGGTGTGCTCATTGAAAGCCATAGATCAACACCAATAGACCAAGGGCCCTTCGACTTTATTTTAAATTTTAATTTATGTATATCATTTAAAATATTCTTTTACAATAATTAATTATTTAAATTTAAATGTTGCTAACCATTTTGATAGGGCCCTTCAAATTTATCTTAAATTTTAATTTATATAAATCATTAAAAATATTATTTTACAATAATTAATTATTTAAATTTAAATGTTAACCATTTTGATTTAAATTGTGTATTTATTTTTTAGATTTTTTAAATTTCTTGTATTTTGTTTTCTATTTTTGCTAGATTGTTAGGAAGGAAAAATGGCCTAGACCCCCTGTGGAAGTAGTGTGATTGTGTTGCGATGGGCAATGAGAGTCGTGAAACAACAATGATCACTTGTAAATTTTGTGGGAAGTCCTTTTAGGGCACTTTCACCAAAGTGTGCTCATTTTTTTCACACAATAATGAACGGGGTTGATGCTTGTTCAAATGAGGATGAGTAGTCTGAAGTCTTGAGGGAACAAGAAAGAGCTAAATGTAGATGACCTAATTTAAGCTCTCATGCTTCAGTGACTGTTGCTCCTTAAATTAAATGTAGAAGAGAAATTAAGTAAACAAAATCCGAGGTAGACATGTCTTTCAGACATGTGTTGACCACGAAATAGGGTATGGGTTGTTTTCATAAGAGATTGAACCTTGGTAGTCCAAACCTCATTGAAGACATGTATGATGTCTGTGGTTGAGATGCAATTTATGTAACAATTGCACACTTCTATGCAAATGGAATGCCATTCAATGTTGCTCAATCTCCTTATTACGAGGAGATGGTTCATATGATTAATTATGGGACATTAGGGTATAGCCCCCCTTGGATATGATAAGCTTCGCACGACTTCAATTAACAAAGAGAAATCAAGGATAGAGCAACAATTGCACCAATCAAAAGAGTGCGGTCTATAGAAGGATGTAACACTGTGATGGACAGTTGGACTGATATTAGAAACTGTTCACTTCTAAATGTTATGGCGATTTGTACCAAAGGCCCTTATTTTTTGAAGGTAATAGATTGTCCCGGGCAAGATAAATGTAGACTTTTAGAAGAACCTATTAGAAGATGTAGACAAGGATAGAATGAAGAGGAAATGGACTGCACATCAAATGAATGTGTGTCCTTTATTTTATTATGATTGGGAGCAGTTACAATGTAGGAACAATTCTGTGACAGTTCATAATTGAAAATTTCCTACTAACATGTGTGCCTATAAATATATTCATTATATTCAATAGAACCCCTATGTGATGCAATTGAGGAGGTTGGGGCATCACATGTTGTCCAAGTTATTGATGCTACCCAAATTTGTAAAACAACTAGTTTGTTAATACATAAAAAGATATAAAAATGTATATTGGACGCCATGTTGTGTGCATGTATTGAATAATGCACTCAAAGACATCGGCAACTTTCAGTGGATTTCTGAGCTCATTGAAAATGGCAGGGAAATACAGATGTTTACATGCAATCATCGTCACACGCAAACCATTCATTAGAGATTTATCAAGGTCAAACTCCTCAAATCTACAAATACACTGTTTGTTTCTTTGTTCATTCTTTTTGGCTGTCTTTATGTTGTCAAAGGGGCCTTATGTTCCACTCTAGTTAGAGATATATGGGCAAGCTAGAGGCAATCTACATAAGGGATTATAATCCTTGATGGTCATTTTTGGGTTGATGTGAAATTTGTTGTTGACTTCATCCATCCCATTTGTGAGGTGATCTATTTTGCAGACTTAGACAAGTCATGTTGGGGGATGTTTATGAAGAAATGGATTCCATGTGTGAAAGAATAAGATAAATCACAAATTTAAGGGGTGATTTTTTATATCCTTTGATTGAGGGAAAAAATAAATGGAAGATGGAACAAACTTAACACACCTTTTCATTGTGTTGCCCACGCTTTAAATACAAAGTATTATTAGACAACACTTTTAAGTTTTAACCATAATTGCCTAAGACTCCACGACGGGGTTTTTGGGATGGCAAAAAAAATCCAAAATTTGTGGACAGCGGGGGACGACTATTGAAATAATATATAAAATTATAAATATTAAAAATATACAAATACATTTTTTTAATGAATAGTAGCTTGTGATGGTTCAACAATTGAATTTGTGCTTAAAAATTTATGTAAGCATATATCACTCTTGATTCTTATTATGTCTTTGTAATACAATATAGTCGGGTTATTTAACCGGTAAACATTTTGATCTATGCCTTGCTGCTTTTATCCTCTACACAACCTTTTCCTTCATATAAAATTATACATATACGCTTTGTAAGTTTGTTAAGTGATTGGAGCTTCCAAAGTGAATTTGAATTATATTTATAGTTTTAAGACAAGAGTACAATAGATTCTCATCCTTCCCAAATTTATTTCATTTTCAAGTTTGTTGGAGCCCAACAAAATTGTGCAACTAGATTGAGGCCATCCACGACTAGACATCAAGAAATTTGCGGGAAAGGTGATTGAGTCGTGTGAAACCCTTCAACTGGCAAAATTATGTGATAAATTCAAGATAACCGTATTTCAAGATAACCCTTGAAATGTCCCAAAAATTAGGATCATCATATGAAATAACCGTATTATCTTTATTGTTTTATTTTAAAAAATCTCTTTTTAAAGAGAACAACTTAAAAGAAAGAAAAGATGTTGGAGATGTCCCGACGTCCCCTACATCCCCAAAAAATGAAAAAATAGGGGGACGTTTCCGAAATGTCCCTTGATATTCAGGGATGTCTCAAAGACGTCCCCCATGAATATTGTTGCACAAGAATTGTGGGGGGACATTTTCCCCCCATCCCACTGTCCCCAAATCGTTTGGGACGTCCAAGTCATTTATTTTTTGGGGGGAGGGGACACATCCCCACATAACACTACTTTTAACAGATTATACATATATGCGTCTTAAACGATGAAATAAGTATCTAGTGGTGCAAGTCCTTGCTTGATTTATTGTTGTTTGGCTTGATTGATTAATGTTTGTTGTCATATTTTGGTCTCTTTTACTTTATTATGTCATGTTACAAAGATCTATAGCCTTTTCATTGACTATTTGATTGTTTTTGGGTCTCTTAATAGAACCGCGAGTTTTGGACAAAACTGTCCAATGGTACTATCCAAAGTGGACTGTTCTGTCCAGGCTTGCCTCTGGGTCCTTTTTGACTGTTGGTCCATTTGGTACTCTTATTTGCTTTCGCTTCATATGGTTTGGGCCGGCTTTTGTGAGACACCAGGTGCTAGTTTCAAAATATATCAAGAGCACATCACAAGAGGGAAATTACAACTATTCAAGCATTCTATTTCTGCATGCAAGGGTTACAATTGAAGCACATCTATTAGTTAGCCCACTATTTGTGTTGAGGCAAGAGGGCATTGCTAGGACAAGGGAGCTAGATATGCATACACCATTGCATGAGCATTCAGAGATCTACATAGAGTTTGAAATGTAGTGCAACACTTTGTTTGAATCACAAGGGGTGACCACCAAGGCCAATCTAACTCAAACACAACTTTTTTGTATCTAATGTCTATTTCGGTGTTGGTGCTGGAAGCTAGGGTTTGCAATTACAGGTATGAATGTGGGTGTCATGGGATTTTTGAACATACACATAGCCAGTGCCAACACAGATGAAGCATCAAAGAAAAAATTAGGTGTGCATAGTCAATAGGGACAAAACCGCCAGATAGGGACCAAACCTCCAAACAATCTAGTCCGAAACTAACAATTTGGTCTAGAAGGGCACATAGCACACATGTACATTCTAAGCACATTCCGAGACCTACATAGAGCTCAGATCAGTTGACAAAACATACGGATCACCATTTGAATAAGCTAAGTGGTCATTCTAATCCAAATCACTTGCATACTTGCTTAATTGAATGTATGTGAATACAACCGTAGTTTTCTAAATCTATATATTAATGTACATTATCGATGACCCAATTATTCCTTCAAGATTATTACTAGAGTAGTAATATTCTCCCATTATTAATTTTAGGGTTAAGTCAATCACCAAGAAGAGGGCTCCATACGAGGATAAAGAGGTAATGAAAGGATTTTGGGCTACAATGAAAAGATTCATGGCCAAGGAGAGGAGGCTTCTACTATTAGCTATAAGTGGAATAAGTTTTCACATGGGTGCAATGGGCTTTGTATGATAGAGGCTCTATATGATGTGTGCCAAGAAAAACCAATAAGAGTGGTGGCGAAGTTATGGTTGTGAAGCATTTGAAATGCAATCATTTGCAATATGATTAGTCTCACAAGTTACCCGCTCTTCATCTTGTGAGGTAGTTGGAGTTCTTATGGTTTCATTCGCTCATTAAAGAGGAACCAACTAGGGTCATAGAAGGTAGAGAACCTGGCCTATATTCATAGCACGCTCTGTCTTCTTTCTCATAGAGCCCTAGGGTACACAAAAGTGTCCTTCAACAAAACAGGACCAAATTCTATCTGATGGAGAATAGACAGTCTTGGAGGATGAGGGATTTGAAGCAAATGGCTTCAATGATTTATCCCCTGTTCAACTGTTGTAGAGGAGCCAGAGCTTGAGAGTGATGTATATCTAGAGAGTGTCTTGATAGGGGACCTAGGGGCTATTGAAATAGCTGATGCAACAGAGATATGATTTAGATTCATATTTCTGATTTTGTTTTTTGCATGCCTATTTGTTGGCATTTCAGTGTGTTACTCTTGTGATTGTCTTTTGTTGACATCTAATTAATTACTTGGCAATTTCTTTACCTCAAGGCTTACATTTAAAAGCTATAAAATTTATTTGTTAATGCATTATTATTTTTTACTTTTTTTAAATTACTCTCTCATATATATATATATATATATAAACTTTTTGCCGTCTTTGAGGACCCCTCTCCTATCTTTTTTAAAAATGGCATACCTATACCCATATACCTATACCTGTATCCTGATTCCTGGTAACTATGATATAAACTGATCTTATTGATATCAGCTGAACAATCATTTTCCATTTTGAAAGTATGGCTGAAATCTCATGGTATCATATTTTGTTTTGCGTTGCTTATGCAGTAGACAACATGTACACATGTTTTCATGACACTTTATTTGATTCATACACTTCTAGTGCCCGTGCCTGCTTCTTGTACAGCTCCTCATGGTGCCAGTGTTACACCTATAGACATTAAAAATGGTCCTATTGGCATTGCTTCTGTACTGATCTCACATGATACACAATAAATAGAGATGTGCAGGTTGTGCTTGTAGGTTCATATTTAATTCATATCAGCATAAAACTGAAACTAAGAGGTGCTGTTGCTAGTTTGCATTAATGATTAATGACAATTATGCAGCCATTTCCAGGAGTTTTATGTAGATGCTTAAGGTAGTACCACAAAGTTCTCTAGTTTGGTATGTTGCTTTTGGGATGCAACCTGAATCAACTATTAGAGCCATGAGCCTAGATGGAATACTTTATTTTGAACTGATTGATATCTACTTCCAGAGTTTCTATTCGAGGTCTTATTCATCATACATCTCCTGGATAGACAAAACGATTTATTTTGTTTCCATTCTATCTGTTTGGATTATATGTTGATTTTCAATTTGATATATTCTTCAGGCATTTGATCTCTTATCTTGCTTATGCATTTGATCAACTTCAATGGTCTTAAATACTGAATATTTGATTTCTGATGTTGTCGCTTTGTATGGTATTTGCCAAAGCGGCAGATTTTTGTATAGAATATGTAAAGGAAAGCCTTAGGTGGCATTCCCATAAATAAAATTAGAATGTTGTGCACATTTTTGTAAAGTTATTATGATTGTCAGATAACATCCTTTGTGAATTCTATTGTTGTAAAGTAAAGCAAAGCAGTTTTCTTACACAATCTGGCTGAATATGCAGGAAGATCGTCCTTTGTTTGTACAGTTTTGTGCAAACGATCCTGAAAGATTGTTGGCTGCAGCTCAGATTGTTCAACCTTATTGTGATTATGTTGATATCAATTTGGGGTAATTTTTAAAACATACTTAACATTCACTTGAAAGTTATGTTATATATTTATTTTAGTTGTGGTAAGGAAATTAAAGTCATATCTGATAAATTTGGTAGAGCTTCCAAGAGCAAAATTCATAGAACATTCAGATTGCATTTACAATAATAATATTTGAGATGTTGATTCATTTACACAGAGAAAAATGTACATATTAGTGTAATGATCTCCTACAAAGTAGGAGTCAACACTTATCTCCTTCAACCACTCATAATAATATTACGAGTAGTTACATTCTAATTGTAGAATGTAACTTACTAAAAAATCTCTCTCACAGCTCATTATTCTAACCAATTATTACAACATGTAATGACAATATGAGTTGTTATTACAACTCATTACACCACATACAATAATACATTAACATGTGAACACTAACAAGACATTTCTAACATCCCTCCCTTACTGTGAACATGGGGAGTAACCACACCACAAGAATTGGAAACAAAAATGCATGTCCATGTATGTTTTAGGTCTGCAATCTGCTATTCTTGGTATCTGTTGCACATGATCACCTACATATGTAACACAAATGCTCATGCTTGCAATTACAGTGAATACTGGGCTTTTCACCGGCCAACCGCACTTCTGACGATCACCTATGTATGAGAACTCAATAGTTCTTGTTTTCAATTCCAGAGAGTGTTGGGCTTCTCACTGGCCAATTGTTGTAGAAGTACAACAAACAGAAGATCACTGTAGTCATCTGTTATCCTATTCATTTGTTTGCAATAAAGGTTTATTTTGCACACCACAACACTAAAAAACATAGAAAAGGAAATGAGGAGGATTCAGTCCTCGTTGTCTTCGTATATGGCCACCATTCTGGATCACTCCCACTCTAATCTCAAATGGCATACCTGTATCCACTACCATTGGTTACTGGTCTTGGCTTTAGTTGTTTTGGTGCAGTTGGTTGTCACTAATGCTTTGGGCGGCCCCCTCACTAGTGATTGACGAGAGGACGTTGAATGTTTTACAACCTCCGTTGTCTTCATCCTCTGTTGCCTCCATCCTCCAATTTCTTGACTACTTAGCAAATGGGACCTTGAAGCTCAATTTCCCATTTATGACATTTGTTGCTCTCTGTATGCAATTTAGTAGTACATGTCCTGGCTACTTACAGTAATAACTAATGTACCAATTTCTGTTTTTTGAATGCTTGGCCTTTGACTTATCATTGTTTTTATTTGTAGAAGTGCTTGCCTGATTTTGTATGAACATAAACTCTTCTTTTTTAGGATCAAGACTTCTGATCCGATTTTCTCCATCATGCAAAGTAGAAATTATTCCTTCCATACTAATATTCAATTTGCTCGAAGAACCAAAGTGCACTTCTCCATGAATATATATGCATCCCCCACAGTTTCAACTGACTCAAGTATGGATCTCAGATTCAACCAATAGTGCGTCTGTTTACATAAATATTATCTTAACACAACAAAAATTAAAATTCACCTTGAGAGAGACAAAATTGACACAATTTACGCTATATATATATATAATTTTTGACTTTTTGAACACATAAAAACACACATTATAACCAATAATCTACTAACACTTTGCTTTCACAACAAGAAGACACTTTAATAACTCATAGATTGACACTATTTATAACAAGATTTATAAATAACAGAGATCCTACCATTTGATTCACAGGACAATGGAACAAATGAAGACTTTGATACTAGCAATAGTACTTAACTACTTACAATGAAAAGTATAAACATTTCACTACTTTTGATTTTCACCCCTTCTAGTTTTGAACCTTTGACCTAGTACTTGTGAAGGTTTTACCAAAATTTGTCATGTCACTTGTGCTGTGTAATATTTCAGATGCAGCTATGCAAAAATTTCTATGTAACTTTGGTGCATGCCTTAGCTCAGCTTCACCTTCAAGAATATATCATCATGTTCCTCAGACTCAACCAAATGAAGTTCTTGGTTCAAGATACTAGACTGCCTTTTTCTAGTTCTTTGATACAACAAGCAATTGCTAGGCTTTTGAGAGACTTACCTTGAATTGTATACTCCTTTACTGTATCTATGCACCTTCTTTCAATATTGGTACAGTCATGTAATGACTCATCAATCACTCAACCATAAGATAGTCATCTTTCAACTGATCCTTACCTTCTATGTACTTAGCTTTCTTTAATCACGAGTACTATCATGCATGATTAAGTTACTCGGTCTCTCTGAGGTTCCTTGAAGGTTTTCAACCCTTTACCCTTATTCATTCATACACAACCTTATCCCAACTGAGATACACACTGTCATAGAGTGTTCTTCATTCACTCTCAACTTTTGTCTTCATACTATGCAACTCTTCATATGTCTGTTCTTGTACTCACAGTCCTTTAGGTCGAGGATGTACATTCATTTCTTGATATGGCTAGACCATGTAGGGCTTTCTACCTATCTTCATTTGATGATACCTTCTATTCACAATGGGCTCACAGTCCTATTTATCCTTAGTCTTCTTTGTCAAGCACTAAACCTGCAAAAATCATTCTCTTTGCAAGTTTTCATGAGTGAACTCTTAATCCATCAACAATTCCCTTCTAGGAAATGACTCTCCATACCATTGGCCACTGTACACATAGTCTCAGACCAGACTGGTAAGGACATGTAATAGTTATATTCAACCAATTTTAGGCTCCAATCACCCAACATGCATATGTAGGAAGCTGTTATAACCTGAAATGATCCTCTATTCACAATCATATGATTTATTTCATCATGGATCTAGGTAAATAGTTCTTTAGTGACTTACCTCCTGAGATCCTATTCCCACCTTAATGGCTAATAGATTCTTATATCACTGTCCCAACATATATATACAACTTTAATTGGTCTATGAGAGCTATATGACTGTCATTACCTGTCCTGTTCAGAGTGTAGCTCGAAACCATAGCATAATAGTCTCTCTCTGTCCCTAGCTACCATTTTCATCTATTTGGGGTACCTGATTTAGTGCCATATAAACATTCATTCTTCATCTACACCTCCAAAGATGATTTCACATCTGAGACCTATCCATTCAATTCTGATCCATTGTTCTATGCATTGGCTACAGGTGAAACTACATTGATTGAGGAAATGTACTAATAGAGGGATGTATTAAGTCATCCATACCTGTCTCATTCTGATGGTGACATCATTTGAAGTTGGTCATGCCTTAGTTTCCACTGTATTGCCACACACTCTGGCCCCAAAGCTCTCAAGGGACTAAATTGCTCAATTCAAGGCCTTGAATGCAATTGGGAGGTTTCCATGGTATGGTTCCAGGTTCTATAGATGTTCTTCACCATATTTGAAGATTTCAAACTTCCATGCACTAGATTTAATGCATCTCTCCCATCTTGGGCTTCTTTGTGGCCTTTCTTGATGACTTAGCACAGGTTTGCCAGTTGCACAGTCAGTCTTTACTCATTATGGAGGTATCTAATTCATGGAGTCTTCCAAAAGTTGGTTCCAACACTTTAGATACACCTCATTGCATGTTCATATCAGGACAAAAGTTATGATTATCAAGTTCTAACGAAAACTCTGTCATCCTCATTCCTTAACTGTACACTGTAATTTCCACCATTTTAGCTCGAGACTTTGTCACGAAGATCTTCTACTACGCCCAATCAATCTCCATGAGATTTCAGGAATTTCTTAGTCATGCCTAGACAGAGGTATCTTGAAATTTTTGATTTGATTCATCCATTCATTCGAGAGATATGCAAGGCCCTAATTCGTGGCTGAGACAGAACAAAATGCAATATAAATTCTTTCAAAGCACTTCAAGACTTGTAAAAATCATGAACATGTTTCTTGTCACCTGCAGAAACTTTGCATCTTAACAATCAAGACAAATTCAACCAATAAATGTTATGGAGGGTTTATTACCATAGTTACCAGGTTCAAAAATTCGATTAAATTCGGAAGGGCAAAAATATCCAAAAATCCGGAGTTCTCGAAAAAATTCGAAAAAATCCAAAAAAATCCAGTTCGGAATATATATACTTATATTATTATATATAGACAAATCATACAAAAAAGTATCCATCTACCATAATCATCATCATCATAAAAACATAAAATTAAAGTTTGTAGAATTGAGAAATCCAAAAGAGTTTGAAATTTGATTAAAAGAGTGGCATGGTTTTGAGCCTAAGCTCCACACTGAAATGAAACTTAAAAGTTTCGAACATGTGCAACATCAAAACTTGCTTCAACATCAAAGCCTTCTTCAAAATCAAAGCTAGCACTAGCACCATCATCTAATCCATGTTCATCATCACTCTCAATGATTTCTTGAATTTCTTCGAAGGATGATGCTCCAAAGTGAGACTCTCCATCTTCTTTTGCAAGATTGTTCTCAAGCAAACACAAATTGCTGTGGACAAACACAAGATCTAGAGTGTTTTAGCTCCTAGTTGATTCCTCTTGTTGGTGTGGATCAAATCATGTTTACTCCAATTTCTTTCGCATGCTGAAGCATTGGCACATTGACTGTGAATACGCACGGCAAACTTTTGAAGCTCTGAAGTAGAAGAACCATAAGTCTGCCACCATAAATGGGAATCCATGCAGTGGATGTCTTCTTGTGCCTCCTTACGAGAAAACATGCCCTCTTGGTTCTCGAATATAGTGAGTTGCCTTCTCACCTTAGCCTTCTAATCATCAACACGAACCAACTTGTTTATAGTTTCCAATACACCATTCTTTACCTCCTCATCTGCATCATGATCCACTTCTATAAGCTTAGGATTTAAATAGCAACCCACTGCATGGATAGGGCGATGTAGCATGCCCCAACGTATGTCTACAATGTTCCATATTTGTTGAATTTCAGAATCATTTGCAAGCACTTTTTTTATTTGTTCCTTTGCTTGCTCCATGACCTCATACACAAAGCTAATGCATGGTTTCATGCCATCAACCAATTTCAACAGTTGGACAAGTGGCTCAAACACCTTTAAGGCCTTCTCAGCATTCTTCCAAAATGAATTTCCTAAGATGATTCTTTCAACATCTTTTGCAAGGCTTTCCTTAGAAAGCTTAGATTGTATCCATTCTTCACTCACCGCAACTTTTCTCAGAGTTGTCCTCTCCTCCACCTCTCTCTGCAAAGTGATAAAATTGGATGCAAATCTTGTTTCAGCAGGGGAACGAAGTTCATGCTTTGCAAATAACCGATACAAACTCAAGGTCAAGCGGTGATTAAGTATGAATTTGGAAATTTGTTTCCCTTCTCTAACAACATTATTTACCCACTCTAACTTTGCTAGATCTTCAAGCAAAAGATCTAAAACATGAGTTGCACATGGGGTCCAAAACAGATGAGGAAACCTAGCCATAAGAAGTTCACCTGCCGCTTTACAATTTGCTGCATTATCTGTAATAACCTGTACTGCATATTCTTCTCCAATATCTAGAATGACAGATTCAATGCATTTGAAAATGAAATATGCAATCTTTACCTCCTTGTTTGTATCAATTGATTTGATAAACATAACACCATTTGGACATTGTGTCAGAATGTTAATGAGGGGCCTTCGTTTTGTATCAGACCACCCATTACTACAGTGCACCCTGATTTTCTCCAATTTTTTTTCATATTATCTAGTTCGCTAGATATTGATGACACCTCCTCTTCCAACAGAGTAGTTCTAAGGATTTCAAAAGATGGCATAGTATAACCTTTCCCAAAACTCGCAATCCCCTTTACCATGGCTTTTGTATGGGGATTTCAAACGACATTGAAAGGGATGGCATTTGCATAAAAAATGGAGCCACCAATTTGTCAACATAATGCTTTTCTTGTGGCTTCCACAACGATTTCAATGAACCCTGAGACATCTCCTGTGCACTTTTACTTCCTTGGGCAAATGCTGATGAAGGAGCTGAGCTACTAAAAAAGCCAATCTGTGACCTAATACTTTGGATTTTGGGCTTTTTTGAAGTTGCTGTTGTTGCAAGTGTCTTCAATTCATATTATACCTCCAATGTAAATCACTTTTACATCCATGGGTAAGTCTTCACATTTTTACCTCCAATGTAATGATTACGAACCCTTGTTATAGTGCCCGTGATATTTGAATTACATAGAGTGCATCTCATATTTATGATATTATCTTCATCGTCTCGTAGGACAATGTATTTCATCTCCAACTGACGACTTGCCATGTTGTTGTTGATAAGGTACCCTTCTTACAAAAAAAACGAACTTATCAATGACATATTAAAGAGAACATGTTAATTAATATTTAATAATAAAATGTAAAAAATAAAAATAGAGTACTTTATTTAAAAACATTACTTGTCTATTTGTAACATGTATTTAAATATAAATTAAAAAAATTATAAAATGATGTGAATTGATAACTAACTAGATAATAATAATATGTAGTTAATGTTATAAAAATAATGTTTAACTACTTTTTTATTTAGTTATTAATAATTAATATTATAAAAAATTATAAAAGAATACCATTATAACTAGGTAGCCGGTACGTATGCTGCAGTGCATGGGTATGGGTATGGTACATACCTGGTACGTGGTATGGGTACGGTGCATTGGGGATAGGCTTAGGGTACTTGTCATAAGAAATTCGTCAAAAATCGCGATTTTAACACCCTCTACCAAAACTGCGTTAAAAACTCAAAAATATGTTGACAGTAAGCTCTTTTTGCCCTAGCCGTTGCATTTGGAGTTGGAGGAAAGACTGGGAGCTATGTGCCCTAACACAACTGGTAGCTATGTGCCCTAGACTGCGGGGAGTGTTTGCAGAGGTTCTAGATGCAATCTCTGTCACGGGCTTCAACCTTCCATTGCCGTATGTTGCGCAAGGACAGCCCAGGTGTTACGATTTGTTTTATTTTCCCTAGCTTTAGAAGATGCAAGGAAAAATACGATTTTTTTTGTTGCATTACTTTTTTAGAAAATAAGATTTGGTTTTTTATAATTACTTTTTTGTTTTTTATCATTACGTTTTAGTTTAGGTTTTATATAGCAATTTTATTATATATTTATAGTTTACATCTTTACTGTGACTTGCATATTTCATGGTGGACCCTTATTTAATGTTTTTATTAGCTTTGCAGTATATATTTTATTTTTTATGTTTTTATTAAATTTACGTTTTATAGATGATAATCTTATTATATATTTATGTTTTATATATGTATATTTGTAGTTTATATATTTATATTTTATATACTTATTTGGCTATATTTTTAATATTTTATATATATATTGTATGGCCGTACCCAAGTGCCGTACCCGGGCCCCCAAAAAAATTGCCATACTAGTGTACCGGATTCCCATACCTGTACCCGTACCGTACGCCTATATCGACTACCTAGCATTATAAAATTAATAGTTAATTATTCATTGTTAATATTATAAAAAATAAACGTGGAATAAAATATAAATATAAAAATTATAAAACGTAAAAAATATGTAAATTGACAACTAAAAAATAAAAATAAAATTGTAATTGTTAAATGTTAAAAAAATAATATTAAATTAATAACTACGTTTTTAGTTATTAAAAATTAATGTTATGAAAAATTTATAAAAAATAATATTACAAATTTATAAAACTAATAGTTAATCATTAATTGTTTATAATATATTATAAAATATTAAAAACTAAACAAATTAAATACAATTAATAATTAATTATTAATTATTAATTATTAATAGGTATTATAATATTTTAAAAATGAAAACCTTATTTTTTGAAGTAATAGACTATCTATCTAATACTTACGCAAAAGTATTATTTCAAAAAAAGAAAGAAAACTTAAAATAAAGAAAAACAAAATAATTTAAAAAAAAAAAAACTATACGTATTTCATAAACTAAAAAGTATATAAAATAAAATAAACCTATAAACAAACCTAAACGTATCAAATAAAATAAAAACTAAAACATAATGAAACAGAGTAATACCTGGAAGTGGAGTTTGGAGTTGGACGCTCGACCTAGACTTACCGTCGTTGGACCTGTTCCTCCTCAGACCCACAATTTCCACCACCGCCGCTGTTGTTGTGCACCCTGGTTTCCTCTTCCGCTTGTGTGTGCTCCTCAGACCCACGATTTTCAAATAGCCACGACCTCCTTTGCCACCGCTGTTTGTGCTGCCCCTTCTGTCTGCCTCTAGTCGACCTCCAATGGCGGACTATGCTCAGATGAATGGAGAAATATTATTCACTCAAACCCACGACCTCCTCTTGACGAATATTATACTCACTCAAACCCACGACCTCTGCTCAGACGAATGGAGAAATATTTTGTATTTTAACATTCGAAATGCAAGATTATATAGGTTTTTTGTGTTGGTAACATGTTTAGGGTTAACGTGTTTAGGTTTAGGGTTCTTTTTTTGTTTTTTGTGCAAAACTGTGCCCAAATAGAACCAGATTTATCCGGTTACTTTAAAAAATGTGGTTCGAACCGAATTTCATACAAATCCGGCTGAACCTGGTAACTATGTTTATTACACACTATCCTGGCAGGGTTTCATGCACAGTCAGCTAACAACATGCAATTTTCACTGAAACTGATGAAATTTCTTTCATTCAAACATCATATATGCATTTTTCATTCTCCTCCACCTGTTACACACCATTCTCCATCGAATTCTCTCCTTCATTATTGTCTTACATCCTTATTCTAGCTCCATAAGAAGTTCAACTGGCTTCTATTTTGACCAAATCACCCCTAGAAAACTCAACTACACCTTAACAAATTTTTGGATGATATTCATCCAAGAACACATGACAACTCGTTGCCAACCTCCTATTATGGTCTTCACGACCTTATCATCTCTTGACAACTCATTCACAGCTATTTAACCCCTCTTACTCGGTCCATTTGACCTATTGCCACTACTACAAGGCTTTTTACCTTCACAATTACGATGTACACACACACATTTGAATTTGAATAATACAAACATGGATAGGGATACTTTGACAACTCTTTGTATATGCTAAGTGCCTTTCACAGGCTTATTCAGACTCTTATTGCACTCTCCAACTATCAGATTGATGCTCCTGCATCAGGCTATCCACCTTAAAAGATTTCATGAGCTCCTGCTCATGATTAATTTCTTGCTTTTCTTGCTCCTAAAGCCCATTATGGAACAAGAATTAAAGATTGTTGTTTTTTCTATGGAGTAAGGTAAAATGCCAGGGCCGGATGCTTTTTCGATAGAGTTTTATTAGGTCTTTTGGGAGATTGTGAAACATGACTTATTGAAAGTAGTGGAAGAGGTAAGAATGGCCAAGATAATGCGTAAGGAAATTAACAAAACCTTTATCACTCTTATTCCTAAATCTATGGAAATGGCGGAGATTGCTGGTTTTCTGCCCATAGCCTTATGTAATGTTTTGTATAAAATAATTACTAAAGTTATGGCCAAAAGGTTAAAACCTCTTCTTCATAAAATCATTTCCCTTGAACAAGGTGGGTTTGTCCCAAGCCGTCAAATACATGATGAGATTGCTTTAGCTTAGGAACTCCTTCATTCTATGGAGCTACAAAAGCATCCTACCATGTTCATTCGTTTGGACCTCTCCAAAGCTTATGATAGAGTAGAATGGAATTTTTTATGACAGGTTCTTGCCAGGCTTGGCTTTACTGAAGAACGGATAAATTGGGTTCAAGCATGCATCTTATCTGTATCCTTCTGTCCTAATTAATGGTAGTCCTTCCAATTTGTTTGAAGCTTCAAGAGGAGTCCGAACGGGCAATCCGTTATCACCCTTTTTGTTCATTATTTTGGTAGAGTGCCTTGGAAGACTTATCTGTAAAGCCTGTCAGGAGAAAAGAATACAGGGGGTTCAGCTTGCTAGATCGACTAAGCCACTATCCCATCTGCAGTTTGTTGATGACACAACTTTGGTGGGAGGAGCCTCTCGTATGGAGGCTAGACAATTTGGAAAACTTCTTCAGTTTTTTCTTTTGATGCCACAGGTCAGCTAATTAATGATACTAAATCAAGTATTATATTCTTCCATTGTTTTCATAGTCAGGAAGAACAAATTTTTAATACTGTCCATTTTAGTCAAGGCTCTCTTCCAATAAGATATTTGGGTATTCCTATTGCTCACAAACAGATACGTGATTGGAATTGGCTCACTATTAAAATGGAATTGAAAATGTAAACATGGACACACAAATGGTTATCAACAGGTGGAAGAATGACTTTGATCAAAGCTGTCTTGCAGGCAACGCCAATATATGTCTCTACAATACTTAATATTCCAAGGGCAACTCTGAATCATATAGATGTTATATGTCAAAAATTTCTTTGGAGTGGTCTATAAAATAAGAAAAAGTGGTCTTTATTCAAATGGGACACATTGTGCCATCCAAAAAAAGAAGTTGGTTTAGGTTATAGGCAATCTTCCAAACAAGCGCATGCACTTGCTGCCAAATTATATTGAAGGATGTTTACAACTCTGAATGAATTTATGATCTACCAATCTTCGAGCAAATTATGTAGAGAATAACCCCCCTCAAAACAATATCAGGAGCTCTCTTCTAACTAAAGGATCTCAAATCCTGGTTGTCCTAAGGACAAGGGAACCTATTATTAAAATTTAGCTTTTCTGGATTTTTTTTAGATCTTTAAACGCTTTTGACTGGAGCTATGAACTGGGGGGTTCTTGGGTCCCCTCTCTTAACAATGCCAACATCATTAGACAAGATATTACAAGTAAGCCAACACAATCACAAACTACAACCACTGAGCTCGCACCGACAATGCAATTTTTTCCACCACCGTTGTTTTAGAGCCACCAGTCGCCACCAACGCCAATGTCGATGATGCAAATTCCGCCACCGCCGAGAAGAACCACCAGCCACAACCATTGGTGATGTAACACTTGCCACCACCGATAAACCACTGCAACCTACCGGTGATGCAACGCCCGCCACCACCAATAAACCATCCCGAAGGGGATCGCGCCCAACGGGATTTGAACTTGGGTGGATCCGGACACAATCGTCTATCTTAACCGATCCACCCAAACCCCATTGGCTATTTTTCTGGATTATGAACAATGGCCATACGACATATTTCTAGATGGATTCTTGGGATGGACAACCTCCTATAATACGCCAATATCCTTGGTTAAGCAACATTATGCAAGCGATGCATATTATTGGATGACAAGTTTTACTTGGTATAATTGAAATCTCTCTTCCATGGGAAATTGACAATTAGTGGATTCCTCCTTCAGAATGGCCTATCCATATTGAACAATAGGATCTGATCCTACCCCGTAGGGCCTTGACTAATCGACCAATATCCTTTTCCTCGTGGTCGGAGACTTTAGGTTGGGGGCGTTCTTCTGCAAGAAAATATACAGTTTTAGTTTGGATATGTTTCTCTAACCAAGAGCATTACTCATCCGCCGTCCAAATATCTTTTTCACTATATATGGCAACCTGCTTTGTGGCCTAAGGTTAGTTTTTTTATTTGGCTTCTAGTTCATGGAAGAATCCTAATGGGGGAACAACTTATGAAAAGAGGAATATATGGCCCATTTTGCTGTCATTTATGTTGTGAGGCAGACGAAACTATTAATCATCTTTTTTTCCAATGTTCATGGGTCATTCCGTTATGGTGACTACTTGAGGGTGTACTGAATATCCGATGGAATGGGATACACTCTTTACGACAATTAACTAGAGACTGGCAATGAATCCTTCCCAAAGGTCAAAACTAAAGTCCAGTTTTGTGGACACGTGTTTCTCTTCTGTTATAGAATATTTGGAAGGAAAGAAACAACAAAATTTTTCAACAAGCAAGCAAAGAAATGTCCTCTGTCTTGCAGAAAACCAAAATTAATATTGCAAAAAGCATTAAATCTAAAATTTCTATCCCATCTACTATTACACCTGTATGGGAGAACATATGCAGGAAGCTTTCTATGCAACCTACACATTCGATAATGCTAGCCTTTGAAATGAAGAAGAAAGTTGGTCGACAAAGTCAATGGAAACCTCTGATGAATTTTGGTAAATTGAATACGAATGGAACATCAAGGGGTAATCCGGGACAAGCAGCTATAGGAGGTGTTGGTAGACTTCAGAATGGAGAGATAACCTTCTTTTTTGTAGAAAATTTATGCCTTGCCACCAATAAACAGGCAGAGCTTAAGGTAGTGTTTAAAGGAATACATGAAGCTATGAAATGTGGCTGGACAAATGTACATTGAGTTAGATTCACAAGCCACAATCAAGTTATTGGATTCCAATGAATGTTGGAGTGATAATTGGAGATTTACACGAGAACTTTGGCGAATAAAACAGTTGCAATAAAAGTTTCTAGTAGTACTCTTTTCCCACATCTCTAGACATGACAATAAAGGTGCTGCTGTGTTGGCTAACTGAACTCTGGATAATCATAATATTGTATGCTATGGGTCACCACCACTATGGTGGCCCACTAGGCTACAGGAGGATATGAGACATATTTTAAATCTTGATTTTTCTTCCATGAATATTTGTAATGCTAATTTGATGTATAATGCTCAGGTGTGGACAAATAGTTTCAACGCTTGGCGCAGTAGAATTTGTAAACCTTATCTTCTCTTTGATATAAAGATCCCTTTTTTTAAATAAAAAAATAAAAAAAATTGGAAATGCAAACTACTGACCAATGATGTAGATTTTTGTAAAAATGGAGAGAATAAGAAAAAAAACACAAATAAAATTGCCAAAAGCATAAGTGAACATGACTGAAAGTATCCAAAACCTGTAAAAATAGATGGCTTTAGCAATTTGGTTCCGACGGTCGACCTGAGATGTGGTTCCTTTTATTTCCATTGATCTATTTCCATTTATTTATTGAAAAGAAAGTAATAATGGAATTGACATGCAATGATATCTGATAGTCATATAACATGTGTGGTGTTTGAGCTTGATCCAACTTGCATTCAAATTAGACATTTTTTGCTTTTTGAATGCATCCTGATATGCCATTAATATTTAGCCTTTTATTATTAACAACTTTCATTTTCCTTTTTTCTCTCATTTCCGACTTTTCAACCATCAACCAACTAAAGAAAATTTGCACGCTTACAGATATTCATATCATACCAAGAATTTAATACCTCTTATAGTTTCAACATAGTCTAACAGTTACCTTTCATTGATCTACTGTGAAACCTTATCTTCAGTTCATTGATATTTGATATTATCGAACCCGTACCCGAACGTGTACCCGTACCCGTATCTTGGCAACATAGGAGTCATCATTGGGCAATTAGATGGAAAATAAATAACCAAAACCTGATCATGATTACAATTATAGCTAGACCAAAATAGCAACTGCATGACAGTTGGCGTCTGACTTAGCTGATTACAAGCTAAGTTGCCGCATTCGAATTTGTGTTCGAATTTGCCAAGGATAAAATTCGTGAAAAATTCGTTGCAAAAAAAACAACGATAAAATTCGTGTTTAAATTTGAGTATATGACATAATAGTTTTAGACTGAATGTTTGAAAAAGAAAAATAATATCACATATGCAATAAAATAATTAAACATTATTATTAAGTTATTAACTATAAAATGGTTAAACATCAAGTAAAAAGTAATAAAAATTTAACAGTTACCCTTCATTGATCTACTGTGAAACCTTATCTTCAGTTCATTGATATTTGATATTATCGAACCCGTACCCGAACATGTACCCGTACCCGTATCCTGGCAACATAGGAGTCATCATTGGGCAATTAGATGGAAAATAAATAACCAAAACCTGATCATGATTACAATCATAGCTAGACCAAAATAGCAACTGCATGACAGTTGGTGTCTGACTTAGTTGATTACAAGCTAAGTTGCTGCATTCGAATTCGTGTTTGAATTTGCCAAGGATAAAATTCGTGAAAAATTCGTTGCAAAAAAAACAACGATAAAATCCGTGTTTAAATTCGAGTATATGATATAATAGTTTTAGACTGAATGTTTGAAAAAGAAAAATAATATCACATATGCAAGAAAATAATTAAACATTATTATTAAGTTATTAACTATAAAATGGTTAAAACTAAAAAGTAATAAAAATTTAACGGTTACCCTTCATTGATCTACTGTGAAACCTTATCTTCAGTTCATTGATATTTGATATTATCAAACCCGTACCCGAACGTGTACCCGTACCCGTATCCTGGCAACATAGGAGTCATCATTGGGCAATTAGATGGAAAATAAATAACCAAAACCTGATCATGATTACAATCAATAGCTAGACCAAAATAGCAACTGCATGACAGTTGGCATCTGACTTAGTTGATTACAAGCTAAGTTGCTGCATTCAAATTCGTGTTTGAATTTGCCAAGGATAAAATTTGTGAAAAATTCGTTGCAAAAAAAACAACGATAAAATTCGTGTTTAAATTCGAGTATATGATATAATAGTTTTAGATTGAATGTTTGAAAAAGAAAAAGAATATCACATATGCAATAAAATAATTAAACATTATTATTAAGTTATTAACTATAAAATGGTTAAACATCAACTAAAAAGTAATAAAAATTTAATAAAATACTTAAACATTGACTATAATAATGAACTAAAAACTATATTCTATAACTAGAACCGTAATAAAATAAGTAAACTTTAATATAAAATAAACATTAAAAAAATACGAATTATTCACTCTTACCTATTTGACCTATTTAATCTTTTCTACAGTTTAAAATCTTCGTCAAGGGCGGCAACCAAAGTAAAGCACATGGTACACTCTGCATAGGTGGTGACTTGAGCGAATTTTTTCTCAAGCTTCGTGCTCTAGCTCAGTCACTCAGCTGGTTGATCCCTACTCGCAGGCTGCAAACACTTCAAGCTACACGTTCCTTCAAGCAACGACAATATGTAGAGTTTAGGGCAAAAGGGATAGGTGTTCCAAGCAAAAAAACATAAAACGTATTACGTTCCAAGCAAAAAAACATAAAACGTATTACGATCCAAGAAAAAAAACACAAAACGTACTACGTTCCAAGCAAAAAAACATAAAACGTACGATTAAATTGGCGATTTAAGACAAATTTTTCCTTAACCTTTGAAATCCGCCAAATTTTGAATTTCATGCTTGAAATTCGGCAAATGCGGCAACATAGATTGTAATCATGATTAGGTTTTGGTTATTTATATTCCATCTAATCGCCCAATGATGACTCCTATGTTGCCAGGGTACGAGTACGGGTTTGATACACGGATACGTCAATTTTAAAAAACCCTTGGGTATGATACGTCTTGGATACCTCCGTACATATATATTAAAAAATTTATATATATATATATATATAATAATAATAATAAAATTTTATAAAATATAAATAATATTATTAAATAAACTTATATAAAAATATAAAGACTATTAAATTTTTATAAAAGTTTATAAACCATTAATAAAATTATGACCTTCAAATACATATAAAAATTTATAAACTATTGACAAAGTTATTAAACTGCCGAAGGCAGATAGTATAGCCTTCAAGAAACTATTTAATTATTTATGCTTTGTCCAATTTTATTTTGCCAAGTGTCATTTACTTTTTTAATATAAAGTTTTATAAAAACAAATATTTATTTTCTTTTTACAAAATCTTTAATTCATTTTTTTGATTGGCTAAATTATTTTTGTAAGCATATTAACTATTTTTCATTAGTAAAAACATCTATTTTTCTTATCAACCAATATAAAAAAGACGTGTGACAAATATTTAATTTTTCTATAGTACGGACATTAGCCAATTTCTTGAGAAGTCTTAAATGATTTTTTGCGTTGAATGCTCATTGGACACATCATTGTACTTGAAAAGCACATTGTTTTCATTATGATGACATTAATAATTATTTTTGTTTTATTCAACTTTATTTTGCCAAGTGTCAATTGCTTTATTTAACATAAATTCTCCTAAATATAAATATTTATTTGATTTTTTACAAAGTCTTTAATTCAATTTTTGTAGTCATATTAAATAATTATTATTAGTAAAAAGATATTTATCTTATTAACCAATGTAAAAACATGTGGCAAATATTTAATCTTTCTATAGTTTTAACATTACATTTTTTTAATAAGTCTTAAATGATTTTTGACTTGGATGTTGATTGGACACACCATTGTACTTAATGTGTCATTATTTTAATTTTCATAACATTATTAATTATTTTTACTTTGTCCAATCTTATTTTGCCAAGTGTCAATTGTTGTCTTTAACATAAAGTTTCATAAAACTAAATGTTTATTCGTTTTTTACAAAATCTTTAATTCAATTTTTTGATTGGCTAAAATATTTTTGTAGTCATATTAAACACTTTTTATTAGTAAATAAACAAATTTTCTTATTTACTTCTGTTATTTTTTCTTTGCAAATATGGTGTCTTCGAATTTTTGGATCCCGAAGTAGATCTTGAAATTTAAATGTGCAAATTAGAAACATATATTATGTTTACTTTCCCTATAGTGCAAAAAATGGAGATTTGTGGCGAAGAGATAACAAGGCTATTATGAAATTTGTATATATATCCATGAGGATCTATATCTAATTCATAATTTTTTTGTATTGATATTACATGACAATATTTTCCTATTAAATTTATATTCTTCCTCCACGAACTTGTAGCCTTAAGACAATAGCTTCAGAAAATGGTTGTATTTCGACAATGCAAAATACTTGTTTGGTGTGCCTTTTCCTTTTCTTCTAAGTTTTGAACTTTCTCCCTAGTGGGAAGCAATAGAACCCTCTATCACATTTCTTAAAGTTTACCATGTCAAACTTTCGTGTTTATTGAACACTTCTAAAAGGCCTCCATGCAGTAGTTGAGCTTATAGATTACTCTGATACCTTGGAACTCCAACATCCACTAAAAGAAATTTTGGGCATGATCTTTCATTTAAGCTCTCCAGTCCCAACTAAGACAAAGCTTCTCCTTGCTTGCGCATCTATAATCTTTTCCCAACACATCTTTTTTTGTAAAATTCATTGCAAAAGTAAAATGCCTTTACTTTAACACTTCTTTGGCAGTATATGTCATTCATGGCCTTGTTAAATAAACTTACTAATAAATTTCTACCGTAACCTAAAAACATAAATCATTAAATAAACTTACTATTAAATACTAAATCGGTAGCGGTAGAAATTTATTAGTAAGTTTAGTTAATAATTTTGTAAGAAAACATAAAAAAATCTAACCTAAAAACTAAACGTAAGCATGGAAACTAAAACATTGACTACTATGCAAATGAAAAATAGTTTACATGATGTTTAAGTGTAGACAACCGCCGTAAACCGACGCTTGAGCAGAACTGTGAAGGCTTAGTAGGAAAATAAAGTTGCGAATCCCTAAGTCTTCATATTCTTAGACATGCGTGAGAAGGGAGTGACTCGAACAACCATGGGAGGGCATAATGCTATCGATAAATTTTAGGGCAACAGCTGCACCAGTCTAAGATGTTCACGCTGAAACTTTTCAGCAATTTTTATTGGCAAATTGATTATTTTTTAAGGGTTTTTAATAAGGGTTTTTATTAAATTTGCAGGAATACCCACAAATTTTCAATGAAAATTGGCGATTTCTGTGACATAGGCCGCGGGTACGTCCGGGTTCTTCCCGAGTATGTCTGGACGTATCCCTGACGTACCCGGGAAGAATGCGGACCTACCCATCACGTATCCCTACCCGTATCGTGACGCATCCGTACTGGATACGTATCAGGCAGGGTTCGAGGGGCTGGGGGACGAACCTTGGCAACGTAGGATGACTCCATCAAGACATGTTCAAATTGCAGATTAGTATCTCTTCTTAGTGTGTTTCAACTGATCTAGCTTCTTTGAAGGGTATTAAATAATGCCTAATCACTGCTTTGGATTAGTGTCTGACAGTTGGTTGTACTTTGAAAAATAACTGTGTTGAGTGGCCTGATGAACACTCCCAATGTGAACATGTATTTAAGTGGTAAGCATCCTTTGCTTTACATTAAACTATTATCGTGGATTCTAGGTATCAGAGATATAAGAGAGAAAAAACTTGTAAATATATTCAAATAATATTTTAAGAATAGGTACAAGGTTTGAGGGTGCCTTTCAAAACCTCCTCATTTTATCTACTAAAAAAAAAATTAAGACTGAAAGTTACAGGGACTATGATAATGCTTGTGAAAACACTCTTCGAGTCTTTTGAAACTCCTTAAACGAAAAAAGATTGCTCTAGAGAATAATGGGTGCTTTACAATTGTGGCTAACAATGGAAGTTGGTTTTTTTTCGTATTTCTCATACAATTTGGGTTCTAAATCATTTTATTTTCAACAGCAAAATCATCTCTACGAACTGTCTAAAAGCTGTGTATTCTGCTAGCAATATTGTTTTTCCAGTCTCATTTTCTGTATTAAAAATGCTGCTAAAAGTTAAGGTTTCCCTGCCACGCAAGGTATAAAGTTAGATTTCTGCCAAATTAATGCTTTTAATGAAGCTTAAACAAAATATACACTATTGGCTATTGAACTAATAAAATGCACACAGATTAATTACATAGAGTTTGAAGAAAAAATGCATTGAAATTCTCATTTCCCTGAACTAGGAATCAACTAATGATATACGTGCTCTTGTTTCAATAACATGTTTTAGAGTCTCTTTGTTGCAGTAGTCAACCATTCAACTATTGTGTTGGAGTATTAGAATATTAGATTAGTTTGTTAATAATCAAGCTTGTTAATAGTTTGTTAGTAAGCTTGTTATTTGGTTAGAAGTAGGTTTACCATAAAGCTTTATTAAGCTTATGATTACTTTTATTGTTAGTCTTCTACAATTACTCCTTGATTGTAGCATTGCTTATTTGTAGCCTTTCTACAAACAATTTATATGGCTTGTTTTATGTAATGTGATTACGGCTTGCAGCTTCTCAATTATTATTTTATGGAGCATATAAGTGAATAGTTACTGGTTGAAGATATGCAAACACATGTGCATGTTCTGTGTTGCGTTTGGAAAGTATTATGTCTTTACAACTTCCCTCAGCTTGCATGGAAATCTTCATTGTGGGTTTCATGGTACAAACCTAAAAGTATCACATGATAGCTGCGTACGTTTGTGTCAATGCCCATTCTGGCAGGGAAAACCCTTTTCCCTGGAACACAGAGGTCTGACTATTAAGGCTTTACTGTTTGCAGGGATGGGAGGATTCCTCCTGCAATTTGAGTATTCCATGGGTTGGTGGGATCACATGCTTGTGACTGTTGCATAGCCACCCACCAGTGATTGCAAATTGTGATGGAAGTTCAGTGAGCGTCTCTAGTGGCTAGGGTAGTAAGCTGGATGAATGAAGAAGTGTGTTGGGTGCGTTTGAGCCTGAAACCTCACCACCTCAAACTATTAGATCATTCATGCTTCTCATATAGGCTTGATTTATGTATCAATCTAATATTCATGCTTCTCATACATGCTTCATGCTTTTCATCAGGGTAAAAGATGACTCTCCTTAACATGTTCAATGAGCTTCATCTATATTTGAATTTATGTAACAAAATATCTATCATTCACATATAGCTGCAAAGGATGGTCTTTGATGTCTATGTTCCTCAAGCTAGAAAGCTCACTTTGATTCAAGAGCCTCCACAGTTCCACCTATGAAAAAGTCTGATTTGGTTACCTTTTATGTGATGTGAAATCAAATAATACTTTTCTTGCACTAAACATCTAATGCCAAAGTGCCTTATCAACTAATGTCTTCATGGTGCACAAACTATCTACATGTTCTAGAATGCCACACATATGCATGCTTGCATGCAAACATGCACAACTTCACTATCAAAATATTACTGATTTTTCAGTTTCTAGTGGTGTACAAAGACAATGAAGAAGATAGAATGTTGAACCTAATATGGAATCTTAGCTAAAAAGGTTTAACTAGTGTTTGGAAAAATATTTATGGGGAATTTCAAGATGACCTTTGAGAAGTGTCCCTACCATGTCAATAATCACAAGATAAGTGGGCCCACTTAGCACACAGACACTGTAA
The DNA here is from genome assembly GCA_019776745.2 of Taxus chinensis. NCBI lineage: Eukaryota > Viridiplantae > Streptophyta > Pinopsida > Cupressales > Taxaceae > Taxus > Taxus chinensis. The sequence continues at coordinate 63,821,253 of CM034151.1, forward strand.
GCATTTGTTATTAGGGGGAGGAATGTGGAATGTAGTCCACCGCTTTGGGATTTTATCCCCCTAACCTTGTTCTCACAATTAACAGTGAACTAGATTCACCATTCCTTCCTCTTGGTAACAAATGTTTATGGTGCTTGTGTGCTAAGTGGCCCCCCTTGTCGTTATTATTACTAAAATACATGTGAAAAAATGTTATTCGGGTAATCACAACTCACAAAGGGCATCTTGAAATGACTTAAATACACGAGTAAAAATCCCACAAAAAATAATAGTCTGATTAAATTTCTTGTGGAAGCCTTCAATTACTTAACATTGAGTATACTAGTTTATTGATTTCATCTTGATTGATTTTATATCATAGTTCCATGGGGTCTTGGAGTAGGGGCACGGGGGGACCAAGGGCCTAGGTTTGGGAACAACGGGGGGATGGTGGTGCAAGTATATATAGTACTTGAAAAATTAGTTATAAAAAATGTATAACGAATAACAAATGAAGCTTGGAAATACTAAAAACATTGCATTGAACAATGAAAATGCCGAATATCAATATATTAATATGTATATTATAATTTATATTCAAAATGACAATTACATCCAAATTTCAAATACAAATGGCCAATGACCCAATGCTTCTAATTAGAAATCATCCCCAAAGTCCGCTCCAAACAACTCATCACTCAAATTGTTGGACTCCTTGAGATAAAGCTCCTCCCAACCAACACTTTTTGTGCCACATCATCATCAAGCTGTGTTGGCTCCTCTGGCTCTACATTCCATTGGGTTGTTGGACTCTCCTTGTACACAAGTGTGTTGCGGTTAATAAGACGCATGGCACTATTGAAAGATACAAGCTTTTGTGCCATCCTGTAGGCAAGCCCGTTCCTCGTAAGTGAGTGGATGAAGCTATAAGTAGACCAATTCCTCTTAGCAGCAGAAGAACTAGAAACCTGTGACAATAGACAAATGGCTTGCTCTCACTCTTGCACTTGTAGCCTTGCTCAATGTTTTCAAGCTTTGATAGTGAAGGTGTTAGGTTCATTTTTAGTTTTTTCAAGTGCTCAAAGTGTGGGCAGGGCCTCATAAACTATTAGGGTCAGGGTTGGGGTCACAAACATCCGAAAAAAATGTTTTTAATTTAAAAAAAACACCTTTGTGGTGTTTGGAGCAAAGGATGTCCGCAAGTCTCCGAACGGTTGAGAGACTTGAGAAAGTTTCCTTGAAGTCTTGTGGATGTCCTGAAATCTCCCAAATGTCCTCTCTGAGATATAAACGTTTCCACTTTAGGGGGGCATCCCCTGACTCTTAGTGGTAGTAGTGGGATGGTGGGTGTATATTTCTTAGACATTCCCAAGTCCCTGGGATGCCCCTATCCCTAGAAATTTCAAAATTTCTGCACGTGGTTTGTACTACACGTGGTTTGTAGTACGAGTTCTTTCTATAACAGGAACCCATGGATTGTAAAGTTGTATGATTGTAGTCATTAGAGCTAGTGCGTGGTGACTGCCATTGATGTAACAACGGATTTATTCCTGAGAAATAGAATACTGAGAGACCTTTGCCCGTGGTTTTTTTCCAGGTACATTACTAGGTTTTCCATGTAATATCTGTGTGTGTGTTTTAGATCTGTTTATTTCTTATTGCTTTCACTGTGATCGTTTCGCTCTACACTGGCTATTTTTCTAACAGATGTTATATAATAATATACATATATAACATTATACACACACATGTTATATATATAGTATATACATACACATATATCTGATACCAGTTTACATGATCAAATACAAGTTCATCTTTCTCTGAAAGCTCTAGACACATAACATATTTCTATTAGACACATTACAATAATGCAAACATTACAATTGTCCTTCTGGTTTTTGATCTGCTATAAGCAAAGAGCATACTTCCTCAGACTACAATTACTCTAAACTTTTACAGACACTAGAAGTAGACTAGGCTAAGACTCGAATGCCCTTCTCAATGCCTGACCCCCTGCTTTTATTGGAGAAAAGAGGGTTTAACTGGTTAATGGGGTTCCCAGTTACTGACTTAGGTAGCCGGTTAAAAAAAAGATGGGTGGTGGAAAAGAAAAAAATGAGAATATTTCTTTCCACGTTTAAAGGCATTTTGTCCGATACAAGCTATTGGGACATAGCTTTATTAAAGACGAAAATGATGGGAAATTTCCATTATCGTAAGGAAGGATACATCATACTGACACACACAGTAGATAGTGGGACATACCGTGTGCCTCACGGTGGTTTAACCCATTATTTGGTATTGTAGTTTTTTTCTGTGCCAAACCTTTAGCTGGTTTAGAAACCTATCGGGCCACTGTGCTTACGCCTCAAGGATTGGCGAGATTCCAGTCGTCATATTCTTCAAATCCATCATTTCCTGGTTCATAGTCAAGATAATCAATAGTGTTCATATCTTGGTCTAGTAGTTCATGATACCTGATAAACTTGTATTCCAAGACCTCAGGAAACAAGAGCAAGACTTCGGCCTGAGAATCATCATAGAATTCCAGGCTTCTTTCACAATGCTTGTGGGGATATGAATGTCGAATATTGCCTTGGAAGTCAATGTGGCAGGATCCATGGACAATTTCGCACACTATTTGTCCAAATGGATGATCGCAGCAAGCATGGGCAATGGTTTTGAATGTATCATATGGGGACTGCCTTTTGAACGGGTTGTGTTTTGTGAGTAAAAGCTTAAGATGAGGGACAGTGCATCTCCATACATGATTTATGGCATTTTCTTTTGTCAGTGAGCTCCTTAATATAGATCCAACAATGAATCCAGCCTGTTAAACAAAAGTAGCCTTTTCAAAACAATTTGCAGCTTTATGTAGCACATGGATTTCAGGCCATCCTGCATGGTAGGTTTGGAGGAGACACCTTCCATTATCGATCTACACGAATCTGTTAAACCAATTAGTAAGATTGTTTTCACTGCATGCGTTATTTTTCCACCAGTAGGAAATGATGATCTTGATTATATCATCTAGGAATCGTTGTTGGATAAATTTGGTAATATCTACATGCAGCCACTGCTATTTTAAAGAAGAGGCCTTTGATGAAGATGCTTTGTAGGCCATATTAACCTTAGCACCTTTTGAGACCAGGATCCTTCTTCTCTGCTCAAGGTGTCAGCTAGGGAATTCTCTTTTCTTGATTTATACATGATGTCGAAATCAAATTTACAAATTCATACAGACGATTTGGCTAATATTTGATTACCAACTTGATTCCAGCATGGTTTTCGATTAGCATTCTTAAACTGTCTAAGATCTGTCCTTAGAATGATTTTAAATTTTTATGGGGCAAAAGATATATCCTGAATTTGTACATGGCAAGCGTAGCAGCAAGAATTTCTTTCTTGTTAGATGGGTTTTTCTTCTGGGATAGAAACCAGATACCAGAACAGTATGCACAAACTTGTTCCTTCTTATTTTTGTCCTAGATTGCTCCCCAAACTTCGTTACTAGCATCTGTCTCTAGGATAAAAGGGCCATCACCAGGAAGTTTGAGATCTGGCAACTGTTTTAACTTGTACATTTTCTTTTATTCTTCTAATTGCCTCTGTCATCTTCTTTTCCATGGTACCATGTCTTTCTTCAATCTTTGTGTCAATACCATTTTATCTGCTGCTTGATTTTTATAGAAGATAGAACAGTAGTTTAGAGATCCTAGAAATCGTTGGAGCGTGGTTTTATCTGTTATGATGTCAGGGAATTGTTCGAAACATTTCAACTCATGAGGTTGGAGCCTTACTAAACCTCTGGATATAAACAGTCCTAGGAATTCTATTTCATGCTTTCCAATCTCCATTTTTTTGGAAAGCATCAATCCTTCAGACTCACAAATCTCATAGAAGATTTTCAGATGGTTGAGATCGCTGTTCAGGTCTTCACTGCAAATTAGAATGTCTTCAATGTAGACAGCAAAAAATTATACTCTCCAAAAGTGGAATCCATTCTTTTCTGGAAATCTGCAGGTACATTTTTGAAACCAAACGGCATCCGTTCATAATGCCTTTCTAGGACAGGTAGGTAGAATGCTGTTTTGCGGCTATCTTTTTTCTGTTATAGCAATTTACCTGAAGCCCGATTTAAGATTAAACTTACTAAAAACATGATTCTTGTTAAGTTTCTTCTATAAGTCAGTGTTATTAGGAATAGTACGTTTCATAGGAATGAGACATTCATTGAACCTCTTGTAGTTTATGACAGTGTTACGCGGGGACGCGTCCCCCCCATATTTGACACGTCCGGGACGTCCCGGACGTTCTGGGGATGCGGGGACGTGGGGGAAATGTTTCCCCGATGTTTCCTTTTATGCAGAAGAGGCAGAAAATGCCTCGGGGACGGCTGGAGGCAGAAGGAAACGTCCCGGGGATGTGGGGGATGTGGGGGGGATGGCGGGGACGTCCAGACGTCCCCGCCGTCCCCCACGCATTTTGGCGTGTTTTTAAAAAAAAAACATACTTTTTACACTCTAAAAACAATTTTTTTTAATTGCATAACACTTATAGCATAAAACTAACATTCTTAACCTAACCCTAACCCTAAAAGTGCTATTTTATGTTATAAATTTACATTATGGGTTCATTTCATATTCACACCAAGCAAGAGCAAGAGCAAGAGTGAGAGCAAGAGCAAGAGCAAGAGCAAGAGGGAGAGCAAGAGCAAAGAGCAAGAACAAGAGGGAGCATTAGCAAGAGGTATTTATAATTTTATAATTTTATTTGCTTACAATACTTGTTTAAGTTTTTTTTTTTAATTTAGATTATATTTGCATTTCTTAGGGGCTGTTTTTTAGCAGTTACATCTACATTCACAATGTAATCATGCATATAGTTTGTAGGATTTAAAAAAATGCATATTGCATAGGGTTTGGTTGTACAAACTACAATGTAAATGGTTATATTTTTTTTTTTAATTACATTTTTATTTCTAGTTTAACATTTATATTATATTTGCATTTTTTAGGGGCTGTTTTTTAGCATTTGCATCCACATTCATAATGCAATCATGCATATAGTTTGTGGGATTTAAAAAAATGCATCTTGCATAGGGTTTGGTTGTAAAATTTAAAATTTAAATGGTTACGTTTTTTTTTTTAATTACATTTTATTTCTAGTTTAAAATTTATAGTATATTTTGCATTTTTAAGGGGTTTTACTTTTTTAACATTTGCATGTACATTCACAATATAATCACGCATATAGTTTGTACGATTTAAAAAATGCATATTGGCTACATTTTTTTTAAAAATTAATTCATGAATCATTACATAATCAAATTTCAATCAATCATATAGTTATGGTTGTTTTTAATTCATTGCAGCAATCATCACCATGAGTTATTCTTCTGAGATTGAGTATGAGTATGAATCAGAGTAGGAGAGGGTTGAACGGGAAGTTTAGATAGGTGGCCATGGAAAAGTTGGTGATGCCACAATGGGGGAGAATGAAGAAGGGACACAAAATGTAGTGGCAGCGGCAACTGGTAGTTCAGTTGGTAGTGCTACCAATTGCCCCTCTCAAATGTTGTCCAAATTTGCCATTGGACCATTTGATAATAAGAAGCCATTGCAACAATTTGCCCAAATAATTGATAACCCCAAGTCTGGAGGGGGGAGCAAAGTATGGAAGTGCAACATATGTGCACTGACTTGGCATGGCAGTATCACCAGGACCAATGCACACTTGTTGCATCTTACAGGAAGGTGGGTTGGCACTTGTAAGGGCCTTTCACTAGAGTAGAGAGCTGAGATGGTGAGAATCTTCAATGGAAATACCACAGACAAAGTGCCAGAAGTTCGTGGTTCTACGGCTAATACTCCATTGAGCACTCATAGGATTGGCAAACATGGTAATACTTTGGCTGGTTCTAGTTTTGGAGTGTCAGAAGTGGAAAGCAGAGGGAAGAGAAAGGCCATGGGGGCAGCCCCAAATTCAGTTGTTGACATGTTTGATTCAAAGGCAAGGGAAGAGGTAGATGATGCTATTGGGAAATTTTTCTATGCTGCTGGGATTCCATTTAATGCTGCTCGCTCTCCTTATTATAAGGAGGCTATGGCTAAGGTTGCAAAAGCAGGTACAAGTTATGTGCCTCCTGGAGACACAAAACTTAGGACAACAATCTTGGATAGAAATTATTCCAAGGTTAATCTATTGATGGAGGAGATGAAGGTGACATGGGTGTCACATGGATGTAGCATTATCATGGATGGGTGGACGGATATTAGACACTGTCCTCTCATCAATATCATTGTCTCTTGCAAAGATGGACCGTACTTCTTGAGAGCAATTGATTGTTCTGGGAAGCGGAAACATGTTGAGTTTCAGTATCAGATTTTGAAGGATGCCATTGAGGAGGTTGGACCTTCAAACGTTGTACAGGTTGTCACAGATGCAACTTATGTGTGCAGAGCAGCAGGCAAGCTAGTGGAGCGGGAATATAGGCATATTTATTGGACTCCATGTTGTGTGCATGCCATGAACAATGCACTGAAAGACATAGGGAAGATTTAGTGGGTTAACTCAGATAGTGACTGAGGCCAGAGATGTGCAGAAGTTCATATGTAATCACTACACATCATTGGCACTTTTTCAAAAAATTTGAATTTTTGAAACCAGTTGACACTCGCTTTGCATCCTATTTTATTTTGTTGGAGAGGATGTCTGAGTGCAGGAGCCCCTGCAAATTATATTATGATTGGACTAGGTGGCGTGATCCAAGACAAATCAAGCGAAAAGACTGAAGGAAATGGTGTTGCGGGAAACATTTTGGGTTGATATGAAATACATCATATCAATCATAGCTCCAGTTTTTAGTGTCATCAAATATGGGGATTCTAACAACCCCAATCTTGGTGAGATCTACAAGTGCATTGACAACAGGCTTGGGCAAATGAAGGCAGTTATTCGGGTGAGGGACCCCACTTTGGAGTTTTATAATGAACATATACATTCCATTATTCAGCGGAGATGGGAGAAGTTGAACACTCCTCTTCATATGGCTGCGTATGCACTGAATCCCAAATGGTATGTGGAGAGGCTAGGCAGAGTTATCCCATTGGATGATAATGAGGTGAAGAGGGGCCTTATGAAGGCCTTTAAAAAAATGTACACTCCACAAGAGGCTTCACAGATCAGAATGGAGTGGCTCGACGTCACTGAACTTGATGGGTACAAAACATCAGCAAAGGCAGACAGGGTAACAATAGCACAGGAGAAGCCAGTGAGTTGGTGGCAACCGTATGGGCTTCTAGGACTACTACGACCACTTGCCATTCGCCTTCTTTCCCAAGTTTCTAGCTCCTCTGCCTCTGAGAGGAACTGGTCTACGTATGGTTGGATACACTCTGTTAAGAGGAATAGGCTTACCTCTGCGAGAGCGGAGAAGCTTGTAGTTGTACACAGTGCTTTGCGTCTTATAGATCGCAAGACACCTGAGTACAAACAGACTCCAACATTACGGTGGGATGTAGATCCTGAGGAGCCGAGGCAGGTTGAAGAGGACAATACTGTGCAGCGGGGATTGATTGGGCTTACCTTTGAGGACGAGGATGCTAGTACCAGCGAGGATGAGTTCATGGATATTGCTTCAGATGCTGATTCTGATTTTTAGTTTGATACTTGTAGTTGTCCTCTTTTTTTGTAATATTGACAATAGACAATTGTTGGTGTATTTGGCTATGAGATTAATGATATGAATATCAGCTATTGTCACTTGATCAATCGTAATTTAGAATGGTTTTACTTTTCTATTTTATAATATACTTGAAGTTGATATTATAGTATTAAGGAATGTATTTGATCATGATGTTTATGAGTTCAAGTTTCACCTTATTTAAATCTCAAATGGTTTTATTTCAGCTTATTTATATAATTTAGTCACTATATCTTTTTATTTTAAATATTTATATATTTTTTAATCAGCCGTCCCCCCGCCGTCCCCAAAATTTAGAAATTTTTTGCCGTCCCACCGTCCCACCGTCCCAGGTAACTATGGTTGATGACCATTCTCATTTTGCCCCCTTTTTTGTTCGCTATGTTTATTCACATAGAATGCAAGAGAGGTGAGAAGGTTGTATTAGATTTTGCCCCCTTTCTTGTGAAGAAGTTCCTCTATATCTTTTTCAGCTATTTTCTTTTGCAAGATATTAAAAGGAATAGTATTAGATTTCAATCCCCTTGTATGGTCTAACCCTGGTTTGAGATCTAGGCATACAATGCACTTAAATTTATCCCAGAAGGTACTAGGGTCTTTAGAGCAAGCGCTTTTTAACTTGTTTTTCCATAGTTCAGGGAGCTTGGGTCCCCTTAGAGCTAGGTCATCAAGTATTTTTGGTCCTTTGGGATTTGGATGGCTCTAGATATTCCGAACAAGGTTTGTGACTCTAATTTGGTCCTCAGGTTTTAGTGCCACCTTGTGTTGATGATTGCCTGCTGTCAAAGTCAGGTAGCTGTTACCAATGGTATAGGGCATGTGATTAACTAGGATGTTTGTGCCTAAGAGCATATCTGTGGCAATGTTATCATAGGCTATTAGGTTTACAATAGAGGAGCAATTTCCAATATGCAGCCTGACATTTAGAGTGATCTTCTTTGTGACAGTAGAACTTTCATTTACTGCCTTGAATTCATTTTCTGTGTCAGATCAGTAATAGTGAGGTAAAGCATTGTATTTACAGATGGAGAAGTTTGTTCCAGTGTCAACTAAAGCATCAAGTAAATATTCTTTGTAATTTACGGCTTTAATGTTTACCTCGATTATCAATTCCTTTTGGATTTTCTTGACACGGAGGATGGAATATCCTTCTCTGCTAGCATCTTGCTGCTGTCCATGTTCTTGTTCTTCCTCAGTTTGCTCCCCGGCCAAGGCAGATGGCTGGTGAAGTGCATCATGGGGTTGGCATTATGATGCATGTTAGTCCTTCAAAAGCGATTGGATGGATCCAAGAGTTGGTGAATTGTCCCTTTAGACTTACATGTTCCGTGCTGCGCTGGGTGAGGCAGCACAACACAGAGTTATGCAGTGGAACGTAATGAAGACAACACAAGTCAGTCAGCATAGTGGTCGTATGAGTGGCAACGAAGGGTGCTTCATCAGGAATTTTGAGGCTAGATAACAACTCATCTACATTGTCTAGCCGACTTATGTAGTTTTTTCTTGAATTGTTCGAGAGTGCTGTCTGCAGATGAAGGAAGCAACGTTTTGTCTCGAGCAGTGAATATCTTTGAGATCTTAGGATTAGGAGGTTTCCTTTGCTGCCTTGAAATTTCAATGTCATTTTCTTCGAATGTAATGAGGTGCCTGGTACCCTCAGTATGCTTAGCTTGCAGACCTCTGATTTCAGAGTCATAGTAGGAGCGAAGGGAGAAGTTACTAGGATCATTTGGCTTGTAGGGCCACAATATTTGCAGAGAGGTCATCAGAGGATGAGTGAAGCATATTGTAATATAGGAACTCACGTTTGGATTTTGAAGAGCTACTGTCAGACGAGTTGTCTCCATGGATATGGTGAACTTGTGGCTTTTCATAATCAGAAGATATATCAGACAACCAAACAGAAGTTAGGTGGCTCTTGTATTTACTGGAATCCTACACAGTGTTCAAGTCATACCACATGGTTGTTAGGCAACCACATCAAGCATGAATCTAGAAGTGGAAGTACCAAAAAACCCACTTTTGGTGAAATATATGGAATTACTGGTGAACAAAGTCTCACTTCTAAACAAGAAATGACACATGAATGGAAATTACCTAAATTACAGACCTCTGAGATAAAAAGGTTTGGTTTGTTTAACTTTTGGTCTAAACAACAATTTTTTCTTAAACACTTTTAAATCCTGTCAGTCTGTTGAATGGTTTAATATAATGAGTCCTGAGCATTTTAAGTCATTTAAAAAGGAAGGCTTTCAGTTTATGCATATAGGAAAAATTGACTGGTGTTGTGTTCCGATTTCCGAAGAGGAATAAACTGTCCTGTCCTTTGTATCAGGGTCAATACAAGGATCCAAAATTTTCTCCATGCCTTGCTTGGCGCTATTGATGATAATGCTGCTTTAGGAAAACTATGCTGCACTTGCTACCCTGGCTTTATTGTTGATCTCAATGATACAACTGCCCACACATGATAAAAGCTAATCTCCAATATCAGCACTTGGACATATATCCTTATAGTATTCCCTTCCCCATTGTTGTACTGTATTGCATCTACACCAATAATCCCGCTGTTCTTACAGGACATCAAAAGTCTATGCTGTTCAGTGTCGTGATAGACCCAGGCCAAAGAAGTGATAAAGAAATTGGGAAGATCACAAAATTCCCTTAACAGAACTTACACTACCAGAAGAATGGGTTACTGACTACAGTTGAGTTGTCTATAGACCCCCTGTGGTTACTCCCACACAATTAAAAACTACTATTCCTCGTGAGGGCCGTAAGCTCTTATTTAAGAAAAACCCAGTTGATCCACAAACAGAAAATCCCTTAGAATTATACTGGTCAGTATCTCAACAATCCAAACCAAAATGTTGACTTTAACCAAGCAAGTCCCAGATTTTCATTTGACAAAAGGATGGATACATTGAAGCATTTATGATACCATCCTGACTGTGATCTTTGCCAAGACTTTGTAGACAAGCATTCATATATTCCTTTTGAACCCAAAATCAATCAGGTTAAAGGAATACTCCCCAGACAAAATGATCAGACCTGTTGACAGGTGTCCATAACAGATGATACCAATAATAAACAAGAGTTCAAAGTCCTAGAGAAAACCGGAAGAATTCCTCCTAAAGAAAATTACATCAAACTCTCAGCTGCTGGCAAATACAAAGCTTCATACTTTCATATCACAATGACAGACATACTTTCATATCACAACGACAGACCTAGGAAAGTGCAATTCTACTGCAGAAAAACAACTAAATTGGCTAGGATCCGCCCTTTTTGAAATATACCAGAAAATGAAGAATTGACACATAATGTTCTAGATGTGAGAAAATATTTAGACTTCAACATTGTTTTTATCATGAAAAGCTCAACGCTTGCCAAAACAAGTGCTGACTATCCAAGATACAACCCATAAGATCTTAGAGCAAGCTTTACAAACCCATTTAGGCAGTGCCAAAATTTGAAGCTCAAGGAAAAAGGCAATCTGTGATGTTAATTCCAACTAAAAAGCCTTGAATAAAATTCAGACCATCATGAAAAATCCCTAGTGAAGAAAAAATGTGCAATGTTTTCTTTTGGGGGACTTCCAAAAAATAGCTAGGGCTGAATGAGAGATGACTGAAATTAATCTTTAGATGGCTGTAATCAAACTTTTGTGGGCTGGATATGATTGAAAATGCACACTGAAACCTGCATTCTTTCCCTTCCTAGGGCAGCGGCCTGTTTTGAGAACTCCCACTCATTTTTGGATGCCCTAAACTCCTTGAAAATGTGCCCAATCAATCTCAAAAATTCTGAATAATTACCAATAATTAAAATATGAAGGAAAACTGATTTTTAGTGCCTCAGAAATGAAGATATGAATTTTATATATACCCTCCGTCTGCAGAATTACTTTAAAAATTCATAACTTTATCTAGGAAGCTTTAAAATTCACAAAACTTGGGATCTTGGGGTTTAAAAATATGAAGAATGCAAATATGAAACCAGCTTGCCAAAACATCCACTCAAACATGTCAAACCTGACTTATAAGCAGTTTGCCCCTCTTGGAAATAATGAATTATTGGTTCAAACATGCAAGGAAATGATTGCTTTCACCTTTAATAATTAGTACAAGTCCAACCATGCAAGAATCATACCATACATCCATCAAATCACATTCAAAATGCTCATGATGCAAGTCACCTAGCGCAAGATAAAAAATATCAGCTCCAAGTTCCTTGAGATATTTAATAATTTCAAATATCCTTGCTTGAGGGTTTTCGTCACCAAGACAAGTTCCACCATCAAGGGTTTTCGTCCTTGAAGTGGTCTCAAACAAGGGTTTTTGTCCCTGATGAGAAAGGAAAGCTGCAGCCTTTACCCAAAAGAAATAATAAGATTCAACATATCACATAATGGCCAACCATCCTTTTATAACATAAGAGGTGCTACATCCTAACTTATGGCCGACCTCATAATAAGTACCTTTTAATTATTTAATTTGTATTTGGAGCCTACATGCTCAAAACATTATATATTTTAATTAAATAAGTTCTTCTATTGGAGCGCTTGGCTTCCCAATAGGAATACATGATAATAATGAAAATATCTACTTAGAAAATGTCATCCAAGTCTTTCCCTTCCTTAAACCCACGGGGAGGGAAAATAGGTTAAGGTTTTCAAATCCGCTAGTCTGCAAAAAGGGACATGACAGTCCTCCCTTCCCAAGATTGCTTGTCCCCAAGCAATTACAAGTACCCGGATCCCAAATAAACTTCAGCTCCCTTGATATACCACACAATGAAGCAAAATCATAAAGCCAAAATGGTCCCCTTCTTCATACACTCTTGCCTTGATATATGGCCTCGTTCTTTGCTTGCCAATGCCTATAAAATACTATCAAACATTGTTGTTCCCAATTTCCCTCCCGGTTTGTCCAAAAGCCAATGTTATTTTTTCCTTTCAAAAAATCAGGAATGTTGTCATTGGAAACCACCTTAAATCAGCCATGAACATGCCAATGTGTGAAAGCTGGAATTCCTTAACCATATGATGGAAGCTCTTTCTCAAGGGTCTTATAAGTAGGAGTGTAGCTGGAAAAGTTGTGAACAGATGAAAGGAAAGACAACAGTTGTAAGCACGACATCTCTTCAAAAATTCCACACTTCTATGAGATGGCGGTGGAACCAACCAACATTATGGGAACGTGTTATTAAACAATGTCCAAGAAACAGCATTTAACGACTCAATGATTGAGACTACTTGGAGACATCAAAGACAAAAAGATTAATATGGATTACCACTTTCCAATCAAGCATCTCGCTGCCCCGGGGGTAATGGTGACTATCTTCTACCACTGTTTTCAAGTGTGAGGCTTGGTTCGAAAAGTGATCAGTCTTGCATCTCAAAAGACTAAACGGAGTCACCATCTTTTATGTACAAACAATTGGATTAGTATGAGGAAATCCGTGTTTTTTCCCTTCAACTTGTCTCCCAATGAAGCTGATATATGAAAAAGGGAACCAAAAAACAATATTCCTTCTTCCTAGCTACCATGTTACCCCTTCATTCTCTATGCCGTGAAGTCTGATTTTTTTGATTCTAATCCAGAATTTCAGTCTTCTATTATGGTAGTTGAGGGTGAATTCCCCGAAGTATTGGAACCAATGTATCTCAAGAATAATCTCTGCTTTAGTTGGCTTAATTAAAGAAAACTCATGACATACATCATACCTTTCTATGAGGATGAGCAGCTGGAATATCTTCTCTGGATAGTGCATTCTTCAAAAAGCATGGACCATCTTTTTTCCTTATGTCTTGAATTCTGATTTCTTCAACTTTATTACTGAATTTCAGTTCTTTATCATGATAGTTGAAGGTGAATTACCCCAATGTTTGCAACCATTGAACCCCAAAAACAATTTCATCATTAGCTAGTTCAATCACAAAAAATTCATCCCATACCTCATGATTTCCCAAGAGAATTGACAGCTGTACTATTTTCCATGAGCAAGGTATGATGGTGCCACTCTCTACAAGCCTAGTGACCTGTTGGTTATGAAGAAGACCTTTCCACCATATTCTCTCTAGCTCTTCCATAATTATGGAATGGAAAACCAGACTTATCTTCATGCCCTTGATGCCTCAAACATAGATATTTTCCCAACACTGCACGTACATTCCACATGCGGAAACAATTTTGAAATTTAGCCCAAGAATCCATGCAACAAGTACTTCTTTCCTCATTATTCTGTGGAGCCTGAGGTGTATAATGATGTCCAATCAGTAGTGACATAGGGGAATACAACATGCATGAACCCAACTATCCACAACAAACTTGAAACAACATATTGGCAAGCAACAAAACTGAAATATTCTTATACCATGAGCTGACTTTAACCCTCTTTTGACTCAGAATTTTTGAGTTAGGAACATCATTCAGAAAATAATCTAATGGTGCCCTTATCTCATGCATAATATCATCCTCATAGGCCCTTAGTAAATCTGATTCGGCTCCATTATGTGATTGTCTTGTGTAACCATTAAAATCCAATAAATTATCATAGAACATCAAAGGACTTTTACCTTTCATTGGATGATGACAAAATTGGAATTGTTCTTTATTGATGTCCCTATTGATTGGCTCTTTGGTGGCTTCACAGGTTGCTGTCCTGAAATTTCCAGCGAGTTGAAGATTAACATGCTCATCAAAAGAGGCTCTCATTACATGGGCATGTCTCCCAACAAGGTCACCTGGAATGCTAGCTTCATTAACCCCATGCGATCCTAACTTTCCTTCATTCTTAGCACCATGAGGATTGCCCCTTTGCCATGATTTACTATGGAGCATCAAACTTGCCCCAAGGTCATCTTTTCCAACAAATTGACCATGAGCGTAAAACTGAAATGGTATGATAGAAAGCAACAAATCTGAATTATCTTCTTACCTTTGGTGGTCTTCATGAGAAATTGTTGTAGTTTTGTCCTTGCCCTTTGGCAATTGAGCTTCTTCAACACCTTGCAAATCTGATTTTTCTTCAAACCCTGTGTCTTCAAGGTGTTGCCCGGAAAATTCATCAAGAGTTCCACTTGGTCAAGAGTGTTGGGGGTTTTTAGCATAGTTACTTGAGACGGGGGGACGGCAAAAAATTTCTAAATTTTGGGGACGGTGGGGGACGGCTAATTAAGAAATATATAAATATTTAAAATATAAAGATATAGTGATTAAATTCTATAAATAAGTTGAAATAAAACCATTTGAGATTTAAATAAGGTGAAACTTGAACTCATAAACATCAAATACATTCCTTAATACTATAATATCAATATGTTAAGGTCATAAATTGAAAATTCATAATAACATATTGAATTTTTAAATTTGAGACAAGCTGAAATTTCAAATATATTATAAAATAATCGGGTTATGGTTAACAGGTAAACATTTATAAAGAGAAAACAATAAACAAATTAATTTAAAAAATAATTCAAAATAAAAAATAAAAAATAAAAAATAAAAAACCAGAAGTCCTAGCTGTCTCCACCGCCCCCCAGCCGTTCCCCAGCTGTCCCCCAGCCGTCCCCGGGACGTTTCTCCTCCTCTCCAAATGTCCCAGAGATGTTTTCTCTGTTCCTTGGCTTGTGATAAACGTGGGGGACACGTTACCCCCAGATCCCGGTGTCCCCAAAACGTCCGAGACGTCCCGAACGTCAGAATTTTGGGGGGGATGCGCCCCCCCGTAACTATGGTTTTTAGGACTCCTAAGGGTTGCCCATCTTGGTAACCAACCGCTGTGATATATCTTCTTCCTTCTTTGCCTTAGAAGGATGGCTATCTTCTCCAATTCCTCAAAGGAAAGGGCATCTCACATCCTTTTTGGAAGGGTTTCGTACTCTTCTATCAATTTGTCAACCCTTGAAACCCCTTTCTCCTTGAGTGAACCACTACCCCGCATATTTTGGATGGCTAGGGTAAGCCTATCCAGTGCATCTGCTATCCTTGTGTTCTCCCGATCCTTTTTGACTTGTTCTCCATGCTTCACAAGCTGGGAGGATGATGCTCTGATACCATTGTAATGTCCCTTTTGGCGGACTTTCGGAAAATAGCTAGGGTTGAATGAGAGATGACTAAAATTAATTTTTAGATGGTTGTAATCAGACTTCTGTGGGCTAAATATGACTGAAAATGCACACTGAAACCTGCAATTTTTCCCTTCCTAGGGTAAGAACCTATTTTGAGAACTCCCATCACTTTTGGATGCCCTAAACTCCTTGAAAATGTGCCCAATCAAGCTCAAAAATTCTGATTAATTAGTACCAATTAAAATATGAAGGGAAACTGATTTTTAGTGCCCCAGAAATGAAAATATGAATTTTCTATAAATCCTTTGTCTGTAGAATTACTTTAAAAATTCATAACTTTACTTAGGAAGCTCCAAAATTCACGAAACTTGGGATCTTGGGGTTTAAAAATATGAAGAATGCAAATATCAAATGAACTTGCCCAAACATGCCAAACCTGACTTACAAGCAATTCGTCCCTCTTGGAAATAATGAATTAGTGGCCCAAACATGCAAGGGAATGATTACTTTCACATTTAATACTTAGTGCAAGTCCATCCATGCAAGAAATATACCATACATCTCATTTGGGAATACATTCAAAATTTCTAATCACTATATCCTAGTGAAAATAAATCCTTGAAAGAAATTAAAATATATACCTTTGTCTTTGTTTCACAGCGCAGATCCAATTTCTGTACTCGAAGGGAAAGAACACCAGCAACTCGTCTACCAAAGCACCAAGGCAGAAAATGACAACCTGGACTAAGGACGTCATCAAAGCGTCCAAAATTCTCTTTTATAGCAACTTTTGACTGATGTACTTGTATGCAGCAAAATGCTTGCCCCATTGTCTCTGATCCTGACAATTAAAAATCAACATAAATAGCCTTACTCTTCATCAATTGGAAAAAAGAAAATACTATATAGACTGAACACTTGGCTGTTAAGCATATCACGGTAGCTTCTTAAGTCATGCCAAGGGGTTTATAAAAATTCCCATTTACGACACCTTTCAGTTGTATTCTTCCCATATTCAACTTATTTGACCAATATCTCTCTTATTAGCTAAAGATTCCTCCTTTCAACCATTTATAACCTCCCTAGTTCTCTCTAGACCACTTCTATTGGCTTCGTAGGCTATCTATCAGTCACAAAACCTTGGTTATCCAGACACCCATAGCCCAACTCTCAATGAGTCTCTAATCACTTGCTAATACAGGGGCAGTTTAACTACCTAAACCCTTGTTAACTAGCCTAAACCAAGCTTAACTAAGTGCAAAGCATGTTTATCCTAATCTAATTGTAAAGTTCTTTTTGAGTTGTAGTCCCACATGCACCCAAAGTTTAAACTCTTCCATTTGGAAAACTATAAATAGAAGAGGTCACCCCTCCCTCTCAACCTTACACCATGTTTTCATAACAAATCTCTCTCACATTTGGAGATATTGGCATTAGACCTCATTTGCATTAGCTAAGATAATAGGCATTTGATCTTGGCTATCCTTCATTATTGAAGCTCTTCCATCTTGCATCCATAACTTCATAGTAGGTTAGTAGGAGGGTATCTAACTTGGTCTTGTAGGCATTTTAGAGAGACCTCTTCACCTCCATTGAAGAAAAAACAAATCTAATTTGATTGCTCATAGGTTTAACTAGGTTTAATTTATGTTTTAAGTAATCATAGAGTAGTTAGAGATAAAATGATAGTGTTTTAGTTTAAGTCAATATTGTAGAAATTATCTTGTTTAGCACTCATCTCATGATGCATGGATGAGTTAGCAAAGCTTTGAGGTTCTTTATTCTCATTCCATAGCTTTTGCAAATCCCATTTTCATAAAAAAAATGGACCCGATAACAAGTGCCTTACACCAAAACTGCAATTGATTTTATGACAGCATTTATTTGCTAGCCACAACCAAGGGCTAGAAATAGCTCATTAAACAACTCCTAAAATCATAAAAATGTAGATTTCCATAGCACTATTATAAAATATAAGGAATTGAATTATGCAAGCCACCATAAACATGGATAAGAATACCCTTCATGAGATCAGATGCATAACCCCACTCCTATGCAACTTCGCCCCCAGATATGGAAAAGCTGAATTATTGGCTCAATATGCAATTATGAATTTATGATTAGCTTTCACCTTGTAGAAATTAGTACAAGTCCATCCATGTAAGAATCAAACCATACATCCATGCAAAACACCTCCAAAATGCTCATGATGCAAGTCGCCTAGGGCTAGATAAAAAGATATCATTTTCCAAATAACATAAGTATTTTGTACGGCCGTATCTGGGGCCAATTTTTTTTTGCCGTATATGTGGATCGGATACACCGTACTTGTATCCTAAATGTATCGACTAAGGTTTTCGTCCTTGAAGTGGTCTCAAACAAGGGTTTTCGTCCTTGATGAGAGAGAAAGGAAAGGCACAACCTTTACTCAAAAGGAAATAATAAGATTCAACATGTCACATAATGGCCAAGCATCCTCCTTTTATAACATAAGGGATACTACATCATAACTTATGGCCGACCTCATAATAAGTACCTTTTAATTATCTAATTTGTATTTGGAGCCTACATGCTCACTAAAATAACTTAAGTAATCTAATTAATTAAATTCCTCTATTGGAGTGCTTTACTTCCCAATAGGAATTCATCTTAAAAATAAAAACAACTCTTAAACTATCATTAAATATCTTCATAAAGTCTTCCTCGTTGCTTCAACTTCTTTATTCCCACGGGGAGGAAGAAATGAGGATAAGGTCTTCAAATCCGCTAGTCTCCAAAAGGGACATGACAAGATGACTGAAATATTCCATGAAACACTTACCCCAGTATTATGGAAGAATAGAGTTAGGCAGTTATCATACATCTTGAGGCTGAAATTATAATCCAGTGGGTATTCACAAACTCAAAGAGAGAATAGTCCGTTGCAGAAGACGGGATCTCAATCAAGTTAATGGGGCAACACAGAAGAGTTGTAATCGAAGGATTACGAATAGGTGTAAGAAGCTAGACAGATGTCTGAAGGAGGAATGAGCAATTGAGCATCAAAACTAAGTGTTAGACTGGCTGATTCAGACCAAAACCTAGATGTCAATCATGCTAGCTTAACTCTCATCCTACTACAGCTCCATTGTTTAATGTGGTTAATGGCGCTTTTATTTGGAAAAGAAATGGACTTTAGTACCAATGTCCCTTATTTTATTCACACTTCCTTTCATGGGCTGTCAAGGTCAACTGCCCTGTCATCTGGTCTGGAAATAGATTTACAAGGAGCATGCCCAATGGGAATTAGACCTTGTGTATTTGGACAGCAAACTTTTATCATAACTCTAGAACACAACCTGCAAGACAAGGAACAACAAAGAACATGACATCTAAAGCGTTTGGAGTATCTGGAGATGACTAAGAAGAGACATGAAAACTGTAATTCTGAAAAGAAAGAAGAGATCTGATGAAAGTACTTGTAATCTTGAAAGTAAAGAAACAATCTTAGACTAAAGCTGTTAAGATTTGAATAACATGGAATAAGTTGGTACCTTAATTCATTGTTGTGATGGAGGTTTTTAGGGGACTTATATATTCCAAGGATATCTGAAGGTTTGAGGAGCTGATTCAAGCATTGCCCCTCTAGTCCTTGATCTTTAGATGGGATAGTTGAGGCTAATGTCACATTGATATGCCTCAATCCGACCTTGGTCTCTTCCTATTCAAGGCCCATATAGGTTCTTTCCAATTGCATCTTAGAATTACTCAATCCCCAGGATGTTATCTGCTTTGGTCATAGATCTGCTTTTTAGTTATGGAATGCTCTGCCGTGGCACTGACTAAATGAACTTGTGAAGATTTACCATCGTCACCCCTCCTCATCCATTTTGTTGACTGACCTCCTTAGGTAGAATTTAGAGGATGAATTCTGACTTGTCCAGGCAAAAGAAACTTTCTGTAAAGGAGAGACGTCACTCCTCCAAAAGACTCACAGCTGCTGATTGAAATTCCTCAAAACTTTTTGGTGGTAAATCCATAATAGGTGTAGATGTTTGCGTATGTGTTGCCGGAGATTCTGCCTCAGTGAAGACCTTGTCAACTCTAACCACTACGACTCACGTGATTGGTTTTTGAAATAGCAAAAATTGGAAAATCAGCAGGTCTGAAGCAGTATCAATAGCATTAATTATTTTCTCAAGGAGAGATCGCAACGTGGAAGCTAAATCTGCTGGGACACCCCTTACAGCCGAATGCTCCAGAAGATGACTGTATCATTGGCTGGCTACTTCATTGACTACTTGTATGAAAGCGACTTTGTTGCTACAAGGAACTCAAGAACCAAAGTGACGGGTACAGATTCCGAAAGCACGGGGAGACCGATTTTCTAAAAAACCCTGGGTACATGACATTATGGCCAGCAACGATTTCTCTGCAATATATATATATAGTATGAGGCTCTAGGATACATATATGCTGACAGGCTTTGTGATCCCTGGTATAGTATATATGTCCTATGTCCCGATGAGATATTGCACTGGTGTTATGACAGAATAATGTAGTTCCATAGACACGACCTATTTTATTTGATAAAGCACTCAAAATATTTTGTAGTCATTGAATCTGTATGGTGGTTTATCAGTTCAACATGGTGGCAATGTATGGTGTATATATATATATAGAGTGATATATGCCATATATATGTAGTCACTCATTTTCAAAATTTTATTCAATGTAACCTTAGAGATAAACCATTTTGGAAATATTATGTCTCCATTGAATTTCGTAAAGATTGGTCATGTGCAACATGGTGCCCCCTTCTAAGTGTGTCATATGCACACTGATTATAATTTAGATTCTAGAATATATCATCTAAATTTTCTTCATAATGGTGTGTCATGACGTAAACGTTGGTACATAATTGTACCATTTGGTAACCATCTTGCATTTTATTCAGGTTTTACTTGAGGATTCCAATGGCTTATTGTATTCCCATGTGCAGTAATATACCGAGTCAAAACCTACTTTCTAGCCTGGCATTTCTTGGTTTTTGCTAGATTCTTCCTACTTTCTTTGGGTTACTATCCTAACCCAAACTATCTTTAGGCTTGTTTAATGTGCCTCCTTGCTAGTATAGTTTTAATGTTATAAGACTTTACAACTGAGCACACTATAACTTATTCCTGGGTTTGGAAAATTCTCTGAGGAGAAATATAGGCTATATTTGAAAAGACTAAGTGCAGTATCACAACAACAAACTGGAATAAGCTCTTCCTTATAATATATAAGCTGCGAAACGTCCTGGAAATGCTGGGGACGTTTCTGGAAACGTCTGTTTCATACCCGTTTCCGTATCGGAAATGTTTCAGGCTGGATACGGGCGGTTGGGGGGGGGGGGGGGGGCGGCGGTTGGGGGCGTTTCCCAGCAACATAGGACCGAAGCTATCATTTTTGAATTTGCTGGAGAAATAAATTTTCTAGCCGCCTGCAAGTTGAACCAACTCTACAGGATCAAATGCTGTAGTAAAAATCACTGGCCTCAATATAAAAAGGACTTTTTACATATTGCCCATCAGACAGGCCAATCCTAGAATGAGGACATCAAAAAGGTCTTCATCTTTGCCTTACCCTTTGAGATATGATGACAGTAGAACCGCTCACCTTAGGTCAACTTGCACAACAAGTAGAGGAAGTAATCAAAGATGCTTGTGTAAGTAAAAGGCTTGCTACAAGATTTAAGAAACTGCCTTCTATGATCAGTCCATCTATCTGTAATCAGTATGATGAAAACAAAACTTATTTCTGCAGAAGCAATGCTAAGAAGTACAAGGATCTAAAAGGTAGGACCAAAAATAACTGGGAGTGGCCTAAGTTACTCAAACAAAGGAATAGATCTTGCCCATCTAAAAAGGATTAAGTGTTCATTTGCAGTAAAGAAGGCACATATTGCCTCTAATTGCCCAAATAAAGCCAAATACCCTAAAAGAGAAGAAAATATACAAAATAACCCACGACAGATATGTCGAATGGGAAATCTTCTCCGCTAACCCATCAGATATCGAAGATGATTCCTTCTCTATCTCAAATATTTCTGTAATAGAACACTGTTATGCGTCTAGAGCTAGTATATTGAATAGTATCTGCCATCCCCCAATTCTGGGTAATTTTTTTTGTCATAGAAACATGTTCCTCTGTCCAGGAAACTGAAAGAAACATAGGAGTCATGGAAACTGGCAATAATGAACTGGTAAAATGTTGTCATTTATGTCCCTTGGTATTACTTTCTAGGTATGGAGCATAAGTTGAAGTATCTCTCCTTTTTGTTTCTTCATTTTTGCAGCTTGAGCAAATATTCTTGGCTGTTATTTTGTGATTTTGCACTGTTAATTTACTTCCCCTTTTAATCCTCTGTAACATATAATCTGGAGTGCTATGAAATAGCAGAGGCTATAAAAAGGCAGAAGCAATTATAGTTGTGGCTTCAGTCAACTTTGCCTATTGCACATCTGTAATATTATAATCTATTTATCTCGTATTGCCTTCAATAATGCCTGAAGGAAAAATGATGTGTACATGAAACTTCAATATATAACGAATTCATCACATGTGAAGGCAGCGATCCTGTTTTTTAATTGCTTCTTCATTAGTTATTGTTTCTCACATTAACAGAAGCAGATGCCACTTAATTTATTGCAGACAGAAAAACAATGATACGAAGTCTCTCAGGCATCTTATTATGGAAGTCGGGATTAAAGCCTTGGTAACGACTCTCCTTTGTGCTTTTGACATTGTAGTGGGGTAGATGACTAATTTAATCTCATAAATCTTTTGTTATTAATCAGACAACCATATTATTTATGACCATAATGTTTGGATGTTTGACAGTCATCTTGTATTGCTACATTGAAATGAAGCATTGCTATCACATTGTTGGTGGTCTTTATAGGTTAGGAACACTTGTCCATACAGTTTGTAGTTTAGCATATGGTGCAATTTAGTTGTGTTGTAGGCCCATCACAAAAAAACAAGCACTTGTCATTTGGAAGGTTTTATAGAGCCTTTTGTAATTTCTGTGGTCAAGCACAAATAGGAACCTATAATTATAAGACGAAATAAATCCTTTGAATAAAAACTACATTGAATTTTTTTTGCTTTAAACTGCCTTGGCATTTTATTTCTGTTCTTTTTTGTATTTTAATGACTGGTTATTCTCACTTATGATTCTCTTTGCTCGTTCTTCATTCAGGTGCCCGCAACGTATTGCCAAACGAGGTAATTATGGAGCTTTCTTAATGGACAACTTGCCCCTTGTGAAATCCCTGGTTGAACATCTAACTTCTAACCTATATGTGCCTGTATCTTGTAAGATTCGGATATTTCCATTGCTTGAGGACACCATAGCATATGCAAAAATGCTCGAGGCTGCAGGTTGCTCTCTCCTTGCTGTGCACGGACGAACCAGGGATCAAAAAGATGGGAGTATTAGAGCAGATTGGGCTATTATAGATGCCATCAAGAAGGCAGTTAGGATTCCTGTTTTGGCAAATGGAAATATAAGACATTTACAAGATGTTTATGATTGTTTAAGAGAGACTGGAGCAGATGGAGTTTTATCAGCTGAATCCATTCTTGAAAATCCAGCTCTTTTTGCAGGGTATCGATTGATGTCAGAAATACCATATAATGGAACCTCTCAACCAGGAGAGGCATTAGATAAATATGAAAAAGTGAAACATTCCGAGTTTGAATTTAATAAGCCATTGGATCAGGCAACTTTGCTGTTAGAATATTTTGACCTTTGTGAAAAATATCCAGCTCCCTGGCGCATGATTCGAGCTCACGTGCACCGGATGTTAGGTGATTGGTTCAGGATTCATCCAGAACTACGCCAGGAACTCAACAAGCAATCTAAATTAACATTTGAGTGGCTTCGAGATATGGTACATCGTCTTGTTGAACGTGACATTAGATATGTACTTTACCAATCAATTCCTTATGAGGGGTTAGGGCGAAAGGTTATTCCTGATGAGTATTTGAACTCTCGTGATTCTTATGCTTCCATGTCAAATGCTATAAGCACTCCCACAAATCTTGGCTCGAAAGGAGTGAAGAAAGTTGATTGTGTTAGTGTTTCCTAAGCACGGATGTCTATTATTTCATATTTGGTTGGTTTATTTATTAGCCCTTGGCCTTGTTATGGGCATATAAAGGTATTCTGTGAGCTCTTGCTCTGTCATTCGTAGACAGTAGCTAAATTATGTAAACTGCTCTTATCAGTGAGGGGTTTGTATCTCTGGTTCAGGTGGAGACACAATACTCCTATTATTTGCATGTAAAGTGTTCCATCTGACACGCCCAGAAATTTGAGGTGGTGCAAGAACTTCAATAGAATTTCACAGAGGTTCAGGATTTTGTTGCTGTATCATCAGATTAATTCTCAGTTAAATGAAGGAATTCAATGATCTTAAGTTTTAAACCAACCTCTGCGTTTACATGAGATTTTCTTGTTTTACTTTTTTTGTGCCAACATACGCCCATGTGATCAGCAGCATATTATGAGATGACATTTCTGAAAGGCTTACAAATCACGCACTATTTTTTTTGAACCAATGCAAATATAATGAAAAAGAAGCTGTAGTTTTTCCTGACTAAACCTCGCGTCATCCCTTCTTTCATGTAAAAAATCAATTACTTTTTATACAAGAAAGTACCTGTGATCCATCATTTTGTCGGAATCAGTTGAGCTGATAAAATCTTCTGTTTGCTTCCAAAAAATTGGCTTTGTTAAATGCTTAACTAGTAATAGTATATTAGACATCAATTTACGATCAACTGAACTATAAACTGAACTATTACCTTAATTGCCAAGCCATTCCATGAATTGCAAAGCCATAACTCCTTTATTGGATTTGTGGTCGGATATAAAAGTTGCTTTAACCTTCATTTCTAGTGGAAAGCATTTTCTCAAAACCATGGATAATTGAATGGCCATTTGAACAACTTCACCATTTTGTTCTAGTTCTGTTTGTTATGGGTATGGTAAAATGTTCTGAATTCATGCTTTAACATTGATTGCGGTAAGCCCATCTTTTGTGGGCCTAAGAAAAATATATACTAGGGACCTCCGCATTGGATATTTTCTTTGCCTAGATTTGGCCCCTTTCTCGTATTTGGCCATAAATTGTCCTGGATTCAGATGTTAGATACCTTGATTTTGGTTGTTGGGAGTGCATTTAACATTCCTGATTATCTTTTGCAATTTGTTGCATTCTCGAGTTCAATAAGAATTTTGCATATACTAACCTGTTTAGGGTTTTTAAATGTTTAGGCTTACCTTATCATAGAGTCTCCTAATTCTAGTTTTAGTTGCTTTAATTTTGGTTTGTTAAGTTCTTTCTGGCCTGATCAACTATAGTAATTTGCTCCACCATTGGGGTCCATTGACTTACTTTCGTCATTAGTGGTCATCAATTTAATTTCTTCCATTCATTTATTCATTCTAGAAGCTAACTTTATAATCTCAAAGTTGCTTTTAAATATAATTTCTTTCTTCCATTCATTCTTTCTAGAAACTAAATTTATAAACTCAAATAACTCTTAAATATAATTTCTTTCATCCATTCATTCTTTCTGAAGCTAAATTTATGATCTCAAAATTGTTTTTCCAAGGTGAATTAGAAGCCTCAAATGAAATCAATCTTAAATAAAATTGACATTATTTAGCTCACTAGATTTATCATCATTCTTTCTAGAAACTAAATTTATAATTTCAAAATTGTTTTTAAATATAATTTCTTTCATCCATTTATTCTTTCTAGAAGCTAAATTTATGATCTCAAAATTGCTTTTTGAGGTGAATTAGAAGCCTTAGACGAAATTAGTCTTCAATAAAATTCCTATTATTTTATCATCGTTATTTGGTTCACTAGGTTTTTCTTATAGCCTGACACTGTCAACTATATAATTTCCTTAGGCGAGTGGCAGTAACATGATTTTCATAACTTGAGAGTGCTATGAGAGTCGAAGCTTAACCTATTTGGAAAACAATTTGAAGTGGCCAGAACCGATCAAACTTCCGAATTCAAAATTGGCTTGCTTCAACAAACGTGGCTAGACTCGTTAGAATACTAAATAAAACTTCACATGGATTTTTTCTGTACGTGGAGTTAGATTTTGGAAAGAGATTATAAGGCAAACTATTTTCACATTGGTCAACATCCCGCTTTTGCAAGACCTTGTCCGTACTAGTGGATTCTTCTCACTGGGTTAGGGGAGAAAAACACGGTATTCTTCCTGATTTGTTTGTTGGTATGGGAGGGTTCAACATTGAGCCCGTCACAGCCCTTCCCAAGGCCTCCAATCCGTCAGAAAAGGGCGAGTAAAAATTTGTATGTCAAAAAAAAATCAAAATGTAAAAATCATTTGACATTACAGAAGTGCAAGTTACTTTTGAAACTGTCAAAAGAAAGGCTAGTGTGAAATTTTAAAACCTAATTGTTTTTTTTATGACTTCTACAAACAACAATCACCTCCATCTTTCCACTATTTGCGCATGACTCGTAGATACGTCAGACAAGGCGTAATAATTGCAATTATAAAAAAATTTAATATAATAAATAGACTAGTACTATTATACTATTAGTGGTTAAACATCAAATGAATTTTTTAATTGAAGTGCTAAGAATCCAAATGGATTTTAATTTTAGCACTAAAATTCAAGCTGAAGCTACAGTTATTTATTTTATTGTTTACAAGTTTTTGTATGATTTTGATAAGAGATCTTAGTGTCCCACACATAATTTGATGGTATTTATGTGTTTAGTGGTATGTGTTTGTGTTTTTTTTTTAAATTTTTATGACGTGTATACTTGATTTATGCTTGTCATATGAAGTGTAAAATATTCATGCTTCTTTTCATCATGGAAGGGTTGGTCCAATATTTGCCCTTAATAATAAAATTCAGACCAGCCCTTCAAATTTGATCCCTGTTAATGGGAGCGTGTGATGGTGGAGTTTGTGTTTGGGAAGTGAAAACATGTCCCAACATTTTTTCGCTTGCCAGTTGAAGATGGTTTCATTGAATTGAAGTCCATTCCCCGTGAATGTAAACATTAATGAAGCTCATCAATTTTTAACTACCAAGGATTTTAGATTACTTGCAATCCCTTCTGCTGGCTGATTACAGATGGCATGGATCCCACTACTTTTGCAGCAAGTTGTCCGGTTAAATAATACAATTCAAAAAGCTTCCTTTGTCAGGTAATGGATGAAGTCTCGGTCAACTTAAGGGCTTGCGTCTAAGAGATGTTGCTTCCACTATGCTAAGATTTATGAGTTTGTGGGGCGAGGATCCTTACTTCAAAGTAACTTGGAACTTGGTATGGTGGAAATATAGTTTGCCCAAAGAAAATTACTTGAAGTGGTGAATCTGCGATACAAATTTTGTTTCTGCTGAAAGTAACAGGGAGTGACAATGAAGGTTTTGTATGCCCAATTTGCCTTAGTACATAATGACACTTCCAATCATGATATTCTCAATTGCTAGTGAGTTGTTACTCGTTCAAATATTTATAATTGCTCTGATATTTAACACGAACACAACTTGCTAATAGGAACAAATCAAGTAAGAAATTTCATTGCAGATCTTAAATTTCCTTAAATCTGCTCTTCTATCCTGTTTGAATTTCTATTTCATTGTACTTGGTAATAATAATAAAATCATTTAACTTTCAGTAGAGGACCACCAAATATGACATATTAAAAAGTACACAAAATATACCATTTTAACTTCTAACATATTTTTACATTAAATGAACGTAACATAAACCATAAAACATTGCATGTGCTTACAAGAACTCGATAAAATAAACTTATGGAAGAAAATATTGGCCTAGACAAGTTCATCATGTATAGATAGTTATCCTTGTGCATGTTTTAAATGGTCATGAAGTTGGTATGAAATGTGCAAAATCATTAGAAAACTTGTCGCAAGTAAGAAGATTTGTAAATGGAGTTAAAGTAATACTTGTTAGAATTTATGTTTATGAGGTTTTTGTCATTTTCAAACAAGCAAGAAAATTTGTAAATAAAATCATGTGTTTTAAAAAATA
This sequence comes from Taxus chinensis, assembly GCA_019776745.2. Taxonomy (NCBI): domain Eukaryota; kingdom Viridiplantae; phylum Streptophyta; class Pinopsida; order Cupressales; family Taxaceae; genus Taxus; species Taxus chinensis. The sequence continues at coordinate 63,849,103 of CM034151.1, forward strand.
CAAATTCCTACCATTCTTATAAAATAAAATGTATAGGAAAAATTAATATTTTCATTAATATAATTTATTTTGGTATAGAATGGGAAATTGCCAAATCTAATACACATAATGAGAATCTACATCTACTCATTCTAAATATAATTTCTCATGGATACAATATATATTTCTTGAATTTTTTAATATACATTTTCTCATTCTAATCATTTCCTACATATGATAATGAGCATTTGTCTATTTTTTGATATTTTAATATGATGCAAACTATACTTCCAAATTTGGATAATTCATACTTGTAGCTCTAGAAAATTCATACTTCCAGCTTCAAATAATTCATACTCCCAACTCTAAAGAATTCATATGCATATTATAGGAAATTATTAAAATGGGCATATTTCCATTATGAGCATTCAGTAAATATACCCAAAGGATTCAGAAAGTTGATTGTATGAGAATGAATAGAATGGGCAATTGTCCATTCTGAACATTCAAGAAATATAAAAGGAATAAGAAATATAGGCCAATATTGTTAACAAGGTTGTTATATATTCTTCGAATCTATCTCAAAGTGCAGTAGTGAGTTGAAGGCTCAAAGGTGCTTATACTTGCAGTCTAGTTGATGGTTTTTGTTCTTTCTTAATATATAGATAGATTTTGATTGGTTGTATTTTCTACAACATTGCCAAATTATGAGGATGTTTCCATGTTCTTAATGGTTGACAAGTCAAAAGGGTTTATCTATTTCAATTAAATATTTATGGACCATTTTCAGAATTAAAAAAATTTTGGTATTGCTATGTCTTGTTCATGAATGACCTATGTTATGAAAAGGGGATGGAAGTTTCTAGAATCATCAAGTTGTGATATTTATTTATTCTACGAAAAAAACAATGGCTACTCATGAAGTAAGGGAATTAGATCATGTGTTGACACCTTTAGGACATTGTCTTAAGGAAGATAGTGTTAGACGATAAATTCTTCACCTAAAAATGGAATCGGTGAAAAACAAAGATTTAAGACACCTTTTTTCCTATGAATTTGAAATTCACCATGTAGGAATGGCGAGGAGAGATAATAATCTAGTTCAAGAAATTTTTGTTGATGGGCGTGTCATTAAACATGAATGAGAATGAGAAGCTACTCATTCTTTTCATTCTCTTTTAACCATCTTTATCATTCCTTTTGTATTTCATGAATGTTCATAATGGAAATATGTATGCTATAATAATTTCATATTAAATATGAGAATAGGTAGTTTCTCATTCTATTCACTCTCATATAATCGTATTTATCATTAATTCTATATTTAAACTGAATGAGTATGAGTAAATTCCCATTATTTTCATTCTCATTCAACTATATTATTCATTACTTCTATATTTCTTCAATGTTTAGAGTGGACATATGACCATTGTAATTATTTGTTATAAATTTGTGAGAATGGACATCTACCTATTTTATTCATTCTCGTCGTATCAATTATATCATTCATTTTATATTTAGCATGACTTTTAATGGACAATTGACTATTTTATTCTTTCTCATACAACCATCTTTCTTGTTCCTTTAGGTTAAAAGAGAATAGACATTGAAAATTATGTTATTCACTCTCAAATCATATTTCTAATCAATTCCTATAATACGATAACTATTCACTCTCATACAATAATATTTCATATTCATGATAATATAACCTACTTGAGTGCACTTTAAACTTATGTAAGATTTACTCCTACATTATTTTTTTGATTGAGAGGAATTTAAGAGAGTTTGGGGTTCTTTAGGAATGATAATTACAATTATTTGTATTGAAAGTGATAGGTAATTATCAAGGGAGTAAATGAGTGCATTTTAATTTCTTATATAGGATTTCATAGACAAAAATTCTCATTAAGGATAATCCATGACCAATGTACTCACTTAGATAAAAGTCACATAAGACCAGGAATGTACTAACCTCCTAATCCAAGATTGCGTTGTCCAAAATAACCCCCCAAGCTTTTTTTACAAATCAAAACTCATTTTGGAATTAGATAATTTTAGTTTGAAAAGCCTCACAAGACTAGGTTATCCTTCTGTGGAGTGCAATCACGTAGTGTTCCATGCATTCTCCTAACCCACAAAACAAGGAAACATCGAGTAGGGACTTAGGTGAATTTGTGACAAAAATATTATTTCATTGAGATTCGTAGTCTTTCACAACACTAAGGAAGTCATTATTCCATGGTAAACAAATAAATATCTCATGGATCAAAGGAAAGTCAAAGCACCACAAGTTTTTATGCCCATGAAAAACTTAGAAAAACATATAAAAACAGGATTCATTAAGCGAACAAATGTATGGAGACACACAATTTCACGTAGAATCAAAACATATAGCATTCCACAGATTGGTCAATTCTAAAAACCCAAAAATGAAAGTTCCACCAGGCACCACGTAGCACGGAAATAGAATTTGAGAAGTGGGCAAGTCTAGAAACCATGATATGATATCTCATTGTTTTATAGGTTTCCCATATATAGTATTGCATGGATTTCAAAATTTGTAGGATGGATGAAAATATTGAAATATGTGGCAGTACGAGTAAAGAGTTCCCCATATATTTTATTTGACTCCATATCAAATCACAGCAGCAGGTTGAAGGCTTAAAGATGCTAATATTTGTAGGCTATTTTAAGGTTTTTTACTAATTTTTAATTTATATCTTTTTTTCCAAATTCTTTAGTGTTTATAATTTGTTTTTTTCTTTCTTCATCTGGTGTGATTTCAATACTAGGCTCAATATCACAAACCCTAAATAGTTTAATCCTACAATCCCACAGCAAATCAATATCACATACTCTATTAAGTGGTTGAACGTCATATATAGGGTAGTGTGTTATTATTTTTCTTCGAATTTTGATCAATAACAGGGTGAATGAACATCTTTATTTTGTAAATCGTACATGAAATTTCTAATTAGTATCTCAATATTTTGAAGAATATTGTAGATGGTGTAATTTTGCAATCATGGTTGCAATCACATTAATAGAGGTACTAATAATCCAAAAAAATGAAATAGTGCTCTATTTAGAGCCTATCACTGCAAATCCAAGTGAGGTTAAATACATTCCAATCTAGTTCACAACCTAGTTATATTTTCTTTACCTCCATCTCAAACTGTAGAATAGGGTTGAAGGATCAAAGGTGCTTATCTCTACACGCTAGTTGAATTTTTATACTATATATATATATATATATATATATATATATTACCAAACTTTTTATGGTTTATAATTTGATTTCTACTTTCTTCTACCAATTCCAATTCAATCCTAGCTCAGTATCGAAAACCCAAGAAATTCAATACTACAAACCCTAGGAAAAACCTTCTAAAATATTGTTATAATGTTCTTCCTACTCAAATGAAGCCGCAACACTGACATGACAAGTTCAATAGCAGGAAGTATGAATGATCCGAAGTTGGCAGTATAAATAATCCGGAGATAGAAATATGAATGATCTGAAGCTAGAAGTATTTAATAGTGCAGATGATAGAAGGAATGAGAATCATAGTTATATGAGAAAGAATAGAATACGTAGTTTTTTTAGTGCCCACTCCTATTCGACACTATTTCATTTTGATGTTGATATTGTTGGACTCATACTTAGATATTTGAGAATTATATTTTTATCACTAGATGATGTCCTGTGCATATATTTAGACTATTGACATTATGTGGTTTACATTTTTATTATGATTGCACTAGATGATGATGATGATAGACAGTTATATATGTTGAGTTTGCGATATTCTTATTTTTGTACTAACATGTCGTAATTTGGATGCATAACCTATGTTGGATGTTGTTAGGAAATAAGAGATAAAATATGCGGAATAATCCCTTACAGAATCATAACAGTAGAAACTAATATGCAGAAAATATTACAGATCTCAAATAAAAGTGTAGAATAAATAACACAACACAGAGAGACAGTATTTAATGTGGTTCACCCAATTTGGGCTACGTCCACCAAGAATCACTTGCTCAGATTTTATTACAAGCCTCCACTCTCTCAATACAATACCCAGATCCGTTTGGAGCTATGCTCAACAAACTCTACAGAATTCACACCCGAATTCAAAGCACATCTGCAATGCATTTGCTTGTATATCTATCATATGCATAAGACCATATAAATAGACAATTGCTTAAGCAGTTTGATACAAAACCGTGGGTATCAAAACAATGGGTATCAAAACAATGGGCAAAAAACCGTGGGTATCAAAACAATGGGTACCAAAAAACCATGGGCCCAAAAACAGCCCATAACGGTTACCCATTACCCATGGGTTAATAAACCACCCATGAAAAAATTTGCTTCGGGGGCTTCACCCCCCTGAACCCCCCTGACTTGCTCACCGGCGAGCGGGACCGCCGTAAAAATACCCGAGTGTAACACATAGAAGGTGTACCACACTCTAACATGAAAATAGGCTCCACAAACATAACAATCTCCCACTTGGAGACTGATTTCCACTGAGCAAGCTTCTCAACCCTTCACTGTCATCCGCGAAGGCCAACCAAAGCTGAACATAGCTTTAGTTTATCCCTTGTGACCACCTTGGTCATCATGTCTGCAGGATTCTGACTGGTATGAATCTTCTCCAACTTCAACTTATCTTCCTCCAAAGTTGTCCTGATGAAGTGATATCTCAACTGTATATGCTTCGTCCTGGAGTGGAAAGCAGAGTTCTTAGCTAGGTGTATAGCACTCTGACTATCACTATGCAGCTTACATTCCTCCTGCTTATGCCCCAACTCCTCAAGCAATTGTTGTAACCAAATCATCTCTTTGCTTGCCTCTGTGGCAGCAACATACTCAGCCTCCGTGGTTGACAAAGCCACCAACTTCTGTAGTCGTGAAATCCAGCTTACTGTTGTCCCACCTACAGTGTAAATATAACCTGTCGTGCTCCTCCTGCTGTCTACATCTCCAGCCATGTCTGAATCTACATAACCATGTAAAGTGGTGTCTGATCCACTGTAGCATAAAACTGTCCCCATGGTCCCTCTCAAATACCGAAGGATCCACTTTACTGCTTGCCAATGCTCTTTACCTGGATCACTCATAAATCTACTCACAGCTCCTACTGCATGGGCAATATCAGGCCTAGTGCATACCATAGCATACATCAAACTGCCAACCGCTGATGAGTAAGGTACCTTGGACATATGGTTTCTTTCCTGCTCTGTCTTGGGACACTGCTCCTTTGATAACTTAAAATGGCCTGCCAAAGGAGTCCCAACCGGTTTAGCATCCTGCATGTTAAACCTATCCAATACCTTCTTAATGTACTCTTCCTGAGATAAAGTCAGCTTCCGTTCCTTCCTATCCCGAGTTATCCTCATACCAAGGATTTGTCTGGCAGCCCCCAAATCCTTCATATCAAAGGATTCACTTAGTTGTTTCTTGAGTACTTTTATTTCCTGCATGTTTTTACCTGCAACCAACATGTCATCAACATACAAACACATGATAATATAACTTCCATCCTCAAATTTCTTTGTATACATGCAATGGTCAGAATGACATCTGATATAACCTTGCTCCATCATGAAGCTATCAAACTTCTTATACCATTGACGTGGAGCTTGTTTCAGGCCATACAAGCTCTTCTTCAGTTTGCACACCATCTCCTCTTTACCTTTGACTTCATATCCTTCTGGCTGCTGCATATATAGCTCCTCCTCCAAATCACCATGGAGAAATGCAGTCTTTACATCTAACTGTTCTAAGTGCAAGTCTTCTGCTGCCACTATTCCAAGAACAGTTCTAATAGAAGTCATTTTTACTACAGGAGAAAAGATCTCATCAAAATCTATACCTTGTTTCTGTGCAAACCCCTTGACCACCAACCGGGCCTTATATCTTTTCTTTCCTCCTTCTTCGTCTTTAACTCTGTACACCCACTTGTTCTGCAATGCTCTTTTGCCTTCTGGTAGCTTCACCAAATCCCAAGTCTGGTTCTCCATGAGAGACTTATGCTCCTCATCCATGGCTTGCTCCCACTTCTTACTGGCATCTACCTGCATTGCTTCATCAAAGCTCTCTGGCTCTCCACTATCAGTGAGTAATAAATAATAAAGAGAAGGAGAAAAATGTTCAGGTTCTTTTCTTACCCTAGAAGACCTCCTCACTGTAGGAGTTTGGGGTTCCTGTTGAGTAGGTTCCTGAACTGATTCATGGGTCACTGTCCCATCTGGAAGATCATCTACCACTGCATATTCTTTCTTGGATTCTTCCCTGTTTTCCTACAACTGTTGCTTATACATGACTTTCTCATTAAAGACCACATCCCTAGACCGAATGATTTTCTTGTCCTTAATACTCCAACATTTAAATCCAAAGTCATCACCACCATAACCAATAAAAGTACATTTTTCTGATTTAGCCTCTAGCTTGGTCCTATCATCCTTGTCAATATGAACAAACACCTCACATCCAAAGACTCTAAGAAATGAGTAATCAACTTTCTTACCGTACCAAGCCTCCTCAGGTATGCCTCCATCCAAGGCACTTGAGGGTCCTCTGTTTATCAAGTACACAGCTGTGCTCACCGCTTCTGCCCAAAAATAAAGAGGCAGTCCTGCATGTATCCTCATGCTCCTAGCACATTCCATTATTGTTCTGTTCATCCTTTCTGACACCCCATTCTGCTGCGGGGTTCCTGGAACCGTCTTTTTCCTATGGATTCCATTCTTAGAACAATAATCATCAAATTCATTACTGCAATACTCCCCTCCATTATCTGACCTGAGACATTTTAACTTAAGACCTGTTTCATTCTCTACCAAGGCTTTCCATTTAACAAAAGTATCAAATACATCAGATTTGTTTCTAATACAATAAACCCAAACTTTCCTTGTTGCATCATCAATAAAAGTAACATAATAACTTGAACCCCCAAGAGATGATACCTGAGCTGGCCCCCACACATCAGAATGTACCAGCTCTAACTTACTCTCTTTCTTCGTAGGTCCAACCTTGAGAAACCTTACTCGCTTCTGTTTCCCATATATGCAGTTCTCACAGAAATCCAAACCTGTTTCTGTATATCCAGGAAAATTCTTCTTTATGATGTCCATGCCCTTATGGCTCATATGACTGAGCCTATAGTGCCATAATGTTGTATCTGCATGTGAAGCCACAAGATTACAATCATTAGTACTATCAGTGGATAAATACAAGGTTCCAACCTTCTTACCTCTTTCCACCACAAGAGCACCCTTGGTAACCTTCCAAGAGTCAGCTGTAAATATCACAGTACAACCATCACTTCCCAATTTCCCCGCCGATATCAAATTTCTCCTTAATGTAGGCACATGTCTGACATCCTTCAATAGCCATGTATTCCCATTCTGCATCTTAACCTGAACAGAACCTTTTCCAACTATACTGCAAGGCTCATCATCACCAAGAAAAACATGCCCAAAATCCCCTTGAACATAATCAACAAAATAATGCCTATGTGGAGTAGCATGAAAAGAAGCCCCTGAATCTAAAACCCAAGATTCAGTAATATTATGCAAAGAAAGAATCAAAGCATCCTGACATACATTACCCGATGCCACATTTGCCTCCTTGTTTTCTTCCTGTTGTTTCTTCTTGTCCCGAAGCTCCCAACAGTCCTTCTTTGCATGCCCAGACTTTCCACAGTTCCAACATACAATCTTGCTCTTGGATTTTGACCTTGCCCGATCTTTGATTTTCCATGGTTTCCTCTATTCTTCTGTCTCCCTCTAGTTTCCACTGTCAAAGCATTCCCTGAAGTAGAAGATTCCCCAGAGCTTTTTCTTCACATTTCCTCGCTTAGAATCACCCCTACAACATCCTCAAACTTCAACTTCGAGTTAGCTGGAACCGAGTTGCTTACCGCCATTACCAGGCTATTCCAACTTTCAGGTAAAGAGCACAAAGAATTAATAAAGCCCTAACTTCTTCATCAAATTCTATTGTAACCGAAGCTAGCATATTCACAACCGTATTGAAATCATTTAAATGATATGCTACTGAACTATTCTCAGACATCTTCATATTAAACAAATTTTTCATTAAAAATATCTTGTTAGAGGCAGAGGGTTTTTCATACAACTTCCCTAATGCATCCATTAGATCTTTTGTCATCTTTTCCTTTGAAACATTAAATAATACCGAAGATGCAAGACACAGCCGGATCATTCCAAGTGCCTTCCGATCCAACAAATCCCATTCCGCATCTGTCATACTCGAGGGTTTGTTCACCTTCTCAGACAACGGAGTATAAAGATCCTTCTGATAAAGGTAATCTTCCATCTGCATCTTCCAAAGACTGAAATTCTACCTGTTGAATTTATCAACCCTAGATCTTCCATCATCTGCCATAGCTCCCACTCAAGATAAAACTTTCCCTGTGATTCAACACTTCAGCAAACCAAAACCAGGCTCTGATACCAATTGTTAGGAAATAAGAGATAAAATATGTGGAATAATCCCTTACAGAATCACAACAGTAGAAACTAATATGCAGAAAATATTACAGATCTCAAATAAAAGTGCAGAATAAATAACACAACACAGAGAGACAGTATTTAATGTGGTTCACCCAATTTGGGCTACGTCCACCAAGAATCACTTGCTCAGATTTTATTACAAGCCTCCACTCTCTCAATACAATACCCAGATCCGTTTGGAGCTATGCTCAACAAACTCTACAGAATTCACACCCGAATTCAAAGCACATCTGCAATGCATTTGCTTGTATATGTATCATATGCATAAGACCATATAAATAGACAATTGCTTAAGCAGTTTGATACAAAACCATGGGTATCAAAACCATGGGCAAAAACCGTGGGTATCAAAACCATGGGCAAAAAAATGTGGGTATCAAAACAATGGGTACCAAAAAACCATGGGCCCAAAAACAACCCATAATGGTTACCCATTACCCATGGGTTAATAAACCACCCATGAAAATTTGCTTCGGGGGCTTCGCCCCCAAACCCTCCTGACCCGCTCACCGGTGAGCGGGACCGCTGTAAAAATACCCGAGTGTAACACATAGAAGGTGTACCACACTTTTTTGGAAATCTCTAAAAAAATAAAAGGGGGTTCATTATTTGTACTTTCTGAATTAAGGCAGAAATAATTCATAAATTAGACACTTAAATCTTGGTTAAAGGAGTTTATTCTAGAAACCCTAATTTTTGTGCATAACGAGGATGATTTTCTATGGAAAGGGTGATGTAGATGCTAGAGAATGGTGGGTCGAATTTAAGAGTATTTAATTTTCATCTACATGGACATGGTTTTGGTTTTGATTTTGGCTTGATGGTCCAACAAAGAGGTGGGCCTCTCAATTGAATCAAGAGTGTTTAGATTGGTCTTGGGAGGAAATGGAACAAATATTTTTTGCCAGGTGGAATAAAGAAGTTGAAGTAGAAGGATAAGAAGGAGAATAAGGAGGAGAAGTAGAGGAAGAAGAGGAAGAAGGAGAAGAAAAACTTGGAGAATAAGAAGAAGAAGGAGAAGGAGAAGGAGAAAGAGAAGGAGAAGGGGAAGAGGAAGAGGAAGAGGAAGATGATGAAGAAGAATAAGAATAAGAAGAAGCAGGAGAGGAAGAGGATCAAGTTGAAGAAAATATAGAGGATAATACTTCAGAGAGTGTGGCTCTAAAAAGGGAAGCTTTAATATTTCTGTTTGAAGAGTGCACCCATAGGAAAAATGATAAAAAGGATGCTCAAGTGGATGGTAAGAAGACTTTTTTTGTAGAATTGAAGCCCTCTCATCTCAAAGAGAGTTTTCCACTTTCACATACCCGACACATTTCTAGATTTTGGAATGTCATTACACAAAATATTTTAGCCCATATAAATTTACTTTTGTTGGATAAAGAAAGCCAAATTGGTTTGGAACATGTGGAAATTCTTAAGATGAATATGATGAAGTGGAGAATAATTATTGAGTATCTAATCAAGTGGAAGAATTGAGACAATACAACGACAACATGGGAGGAGGAAAATTTCTTGTAGCGACATCCAAAGATCATCAAAATTGAGGACTACACTTGTTGGAAGAAGCCTTAAAAAATTGTCAATATTGGGGACAATGTTATTTTAAAGGGGAGGGGCATGCTACACCCTTAACCCTAGATCATATATCATGACATGGATAGCCAAACTATGGCTAACATAATCTCTTGTCATGTCATATCATATTTATTTATGCTTTCACATGTTTAGAGGGTCGGCCTTAGGGATTTGGATAGTATAATAGGGTATGTATGAGTTAGAGAGTAGGATATTAACATCATATTGAGCACTTGAGTCTTATTGTATGGTTTGGAGGTCCCCCCCTCGAAGGGGCTAAGTCATTCTATTTGCAAATTGTGACCATTTATTTATATTTTGGTGTTCTTTGGTGATATATTGTTGTTGATACTTAGATCTATCTCAGTAAAGTCATTACAATATCTTAGATATAGGCCTCAGAAACCTCTTAGATAACTATCATAGGGTTATAGTTACTGCCCCCTAAAATTATGCCACTAGAGCTCTTGGAGCACCTTCGGTATCTACATCGTGTGCCCGAACTTAGATTTGATCCCTACATTTGAGAGCCCATATGGAGACCCATATTTTTCCTTCATACACTTTAGTCAACCTGACGTGAATCTTACTCTACCCAAAATTAGGTCAAATTTGCTTTGCTTTTTAAATTTTCTTGCTTTTCCTATGCAATCGGTCCTTGTGTAGAATACTACTATGTGACTGATCTTGTCTGCACCGTGTTCTCTCTACTATGATTCCTTTGGCCACTGTACAATCTCCTAAATAGCCAATCTCATTTGATTATCTTTAATTCCTCACAACTATCTTCCTCGATACCATCACACCTTGTGCTATCTATTTGCATGACCGATCTTGTAGGAAGAATATTTCCAGAAGCTCTTTCTCAGTCACTCTTGTTTTACAAAAAATTCACAATGGAATATTTACTTGGTGGTGTTAGTGATTCTTCAACCACATAGTTTCTTTACAATGGTAATAATGTTGAAACTAATACCTTGCCTAAGTCATATCCTTATAACATCGATGTTTGGCCATAAGAGTTGCTAACAATCAGAAGCCGAAACCACCAACTTGCAATGTTTAGACCATGTTTAGCATTCAAAATCCTTTCTTTGAATCTAAAGAAGAAGGGGAACACGAAGATGTCACCAAATCTGATTACCCTCATGCTATACATAAATTTATTCAACAATTCCCTAAATATGTAGGAGAGTCCCAATATATTGCAAAAATGCATTGAGGACTATATTTCTAGCAAGTAATTGGATGCATATATCAATCACACTAAATCTCCTATAAGTGGAGAAAATGCTGATCCAAAAAATAACAAGCTTCCTCTGAATAATGATCCTACAAAACTCATCGTTCAACTTATTGACCACCTGAGTCAACAACAAAATACAACTGCAAATCAATTCCAACAAATGAAAAATTAGCTAGTATAACTTATTAGTCAACCACAAATGGTCTCTTGGGCATGAAAAACTAAGTTCAACCCCCTCCTCTTCCAGCTGGGATTGATGGGGTACCCATTACATAGCATCCCATCCATAACGAGGTACTTGAATTCATTCAAAGAGAGCCTTTCACTCCATACATCGGTTTCATGGACATTAGAGGGATCACTCCTATCTCTTATGATGGTTCTACTGACCCTACCCTTCATATCAAAGCATTTGGTAACCTTTATAAGGATTGAGTCAAAGATAAATCCTATGTTGCCACCGATCTCTTGGATAAGACACTTACGAGAGATGCTCTGGATTGGTATCATACCATTCTAGCCAACTCTATTGTTGACCTTAAAAGCTTGGTGACTATCTTAGTAAATGAATTTCAACATCATGACCTTCCCGAAAATAACATCAATACTTTCATCAATTGCAAAAATATAACAATGAATCAACCTAAGCCTTCATCAAGCGTTGGAAGACCTTATCTATTAAGACCAAACACAACATTCCTAACGAGAGTCTATTTTAGTTATTTCTTAGAGCTATTGAACCTCACCTTCAATACAAGGTGAGATCCATTTTTCCTACTTCATTGGAAGAAGCATTTGAGTGAGAGAAATGCCAAAACTACATCATGAACGAAAATTTTCTTTTTAAATGGGATATCCATCATGTTAAGATTGTTGGTGATTCACAGTTGATCATCAAGCAAGTTAACGATGAATATAAAGTCAAGGATGATAAACTCATCCCCTACAAAAAACTAGTGGAAGCTTTGAAAGAGTATTTTGTGCGTATCACATTCAAGCAGATTCCAAGGGCATAAAACAAATCAGCAGATACTATGGCAATTGTAGGGTCTATCCTACAAATTCCACCAGAGAGCAATGACATGCCATTCTTTGTTGAGAACCTACGCCAACCTACATATGATATGCCCAAATCATGTTTGGCTTGTGAAGTTGTTGGTCCATATTCCCCATGGTATGTGCACATCTACGCCTATCTTAAACACAACACCTTCCCTCCTGAAATCTCTCGTTCTGAAAAATCAGACCTTATCCGCCAGATAGCCCGTTACACCCTCTTAGGAGATACGATCTATCATCGTGACTACGATGGGAATCTCTTGCATTGTCTAGATGTAGCAGAGTAAGTCCAAGCAACCAAGGAGGTACATGAAGGGGTGTGCGGCACCCATATAAACAAAATGGTTCTAGCCAAGAAATTGTTGAGAGTAGACTACTATTGGCTTACTATGGAAAAAAACTACTACAATTATGTAAGGAAATGCGTACTATGTCAGAAGTATGGAAATTTCATCCATGCACCATCACATCCATTGCAGCCAATCACAACCCCATGGCCATTCTCCTAATGGGGACTGAATTTAATAGGAAAGCCTACCCCTACCTCATCTGATGGTCATACTCACATCATCACAACTATAGAATATTTCACTAAGTGGGCGGAGGTTGTTCTGTTGACTTATGTTACAGGCGCTCAAATTTCAAAGTTTAGCATGAATCACCTTATCTGCCGGTATGACATTCCTATGGCCATAGTTACTAACAATGGAAAATCATTCAAGAACAAGACAGTGAAAGACCTTTGTCATCGATTTCAGATAAAATTGAAATGGTCTACGCCATATTATCCACAAGGTAATGGGCAGGCTGAAGCCACTAAGAAAACATTGGTTCGAATCTTGGAAAAGATGGTGAGTAAGACATGTCGTAATTGAAATTTGTAAATTCACCCAACCCTCTGGGCTTATAGGATCTCCATTCACACTCCTACTGGTGCGACAACCTATTCCCTAGTATTTGGAACCGAATCCATCATCCCATTGGAAATTGAGCTTCCTTCCTTGAGAATATCTCTTAGGGATTATCTGGACAAGGATGAGGATTATAGAGTAGCTAGGTTGGAAGAATTAGAAGTCTTGGATGAAAAGCGCATCTGCACCCTTAACCATCTCAAAGTGTATCAGAATAGAGTCTCCAAAAATTACAACAAAAGGATCATCCCTCGTGAGTTTGAGGTCAGACATTTGGTCATGAAAGAAAATCAGTACAACACAAGGGCGGAAATAGAGAAGAAAGGAAAGTTCGAACCGCATTGGTTAGGACCTTACATCATTGTGGCCAAATATGGTATGGGAGAATACAAACTTGCCCACCCCAATGTTGATGAGTTTCGTAAACCTATGAATGACATGCACCTTAAGAGGTTTTATGCTTAAACATGGTGTAAAAATCAGAAAAGCAAACAAAAAAAGAGTTAAAATTATCAAAATACAAAAAAAATTAAAATAAGAGAAAAAGAAAAAGAGAAAATAGTTCGTCCATATGTGAAAACCACGCAATTGTGGCATGTTGGATAGGTCCCTTGGTGAAAACCGGTTTCCGGCGTCTTGGGAGGATTCATTGTTCACAAGCATCTTACATCTGGAGGGTACTTTTACTTAGCTTAGGGCTAGTTCCGCAATTGCATATGAGATTCCTTGTGAACCTATCATGTCATGGCTTGATCTAGATTTTTCTCCTCTTATTAATCGGTGAAGGGATGGTCTTTTTTATATCCCGCATCTAACACTGGGGGAACTTTTGTGACTTCACCTTCATGTTTATAACACGCGGTGCCTGCCCTTGTATATTATCTGTCTAACGCTGGGGGAATCTAGGTTTCTCAGTTGGTTGTGCATAGCTTTGGAAAACCTTAGAAAATCACAAAAATAATAGAAAATTGTTTCACAAAATCACAAAAACAATAGAAAATTGTTTCAAAAAAACACAAAAACATTAAAAAAACTTAGAAAATCACAAAAAATAGAAAATTGTTTTACAACACCACAAAAACAATAGAAATTTGTTTCACAACACCACAAAAACAATAGAAAAGTGTTTCACAATAGTTTACTTACTTTATCTTGTTTCTTGCTTTATTTGTGTACATTGTTTACTTGTATAGTTGCTTCTTGTTTGTACATTTGTATAGTTTGTTTCTTAGGCATGATTTGATAAGATTCATCTTTTCTTGCTTAGATTGGATTCATTCTTACTTGTACACATGAAGTGTGTTTTTGCATGCTTGTAAATAATTGTACTTATTTTTGTTAATTCATGTTGGTTAGCACTGTATATGTGATTATATTTGTTAGCATTTGATTATGTTTTCTTGTTGCATGTACATTGTTTTGTTATCATATCATCATATTTTCATCAATATCATCACATCTAACATCATCTATACATCATATAAATAAAAAGCTAAGTATACATCACACATGAATGCTAAGCTAATCATCACATATTGTATCATCAAATGGGGGCAAGAGGGATCAAAAATATCAAAATCTATCCGCCCCGCACCAATATCATCATGTCATCCTATCCACTAATCTAGAGCATCACATGTACAACCAATTGATATAATATATGTATCTATCATATCAAACTCAAACACATGTGGTACAAACATCTTAACCACCATCATGATACATACACAGTGTGAAATCAAATCATATAACATCATGAAACATCCATAATCCATGCAGTCAATCATAAAAAACAATAAAAAGTCCATCATCTCATAACAACGGTGCCACATCAAAATGTCCATATATATAAGTATAAAATGTTTGTCTCACAAAATATATACATCATCGATACAAAATGGGCCACCAAAGGACACAACTCATAAAAATGCCTTCATCAAAGGCGTACATAAAAAATGCTCTACAATGATAAAAAATAAATGCCTTCATTAAAGGCATGCATCAAAAAAATGGTACATTATATAAATCTATCAAGTATAACACCTTCATAAGAGGTTTGTATATCACAATACAAGTACAATCAAAGAATACAATGAGAGTCAAGGCTGACTAGAACCCTCAGAGGGAGTGGCTGGTCTACGCAATGGAGGCAGACCCATAACCTGTGTCCCATGCGGTCCTGTCGGCTACCCTCGTGGCTGCTCCACTAATACCTGTGGCCTCTTTGATCTCATTGATCCACTCGAGTGCTGGCTATAGGTAGGTGCCCGCCGACCAGCTGGAACTGCCTCATAATAGAGTGATCGATAATACAAGGCTCTGCCCTCCGCTGTAGCCAAGTTTCGATGAGTGTGGGCTGTCACCACTCTCCCATTTGTACATCAAAATGACGCTACCTCTAATGCTAGTCGTGCAACCTCGGCCTGACCCACTGATCACTCTGCGCAAAGACGATCTCTCTCGACTATCACTGGCTTTAACTAGATCTGGGCCTGCTATAGTAGGCTCGTCACCTAAGCCATCTGAGCGGCCATCTAGCGTATATGCTAGAAATGTGCAGAACCATCTCCCCCCTTGCTGGCCTGGGCTCTGGCCTGGTCCCGCTCTGCTGTCACAACTAGAATATGAGATAGGGCCTGATCTCTCTCCGCTTTCAGCTGTTGCACTTGCTGCCGTTAGGTAGCTAGCTATGCCTCGATATCTCCACCTTGTGCTCGGCCTAACCTCATAGGAACCGCCAGAGCCTGTCCCTATCCCTGGCCTTGTACTTGTCCCTGATCTCGTAATCTAGGCCTTGGACCCTCTGCATGACCCTGTGCCTATGCCTGGCCCTGTCTGGATGCCTGCTGCCTTTGTCTAGGATCCTGTATTGGACCCTGCCCATCATGTCGCTGCCCATTAAAAGGATCATCAGCACGACCCGCAGCCACAACCTCGTCACTACTTTCTGAGACCTCAGATGGTGCTCAAACTCCTACTCCCCATGCCTCATTTGATAAAGTCAAGCGTCGTGGTAAAATGGTCGTATACTAGACCATGTAAGTTGGTGTGGTTCCTGGGTCTCTAACCTGTCGGGAAGGGTCCCAAACCTACGGTACCACCTATAAGAAGATAGCCCTGGCTCAAGCTATGTATATGCGCGGCCCCATGGTCCACCTCTCTGCATCCCGATGAGCATACCACATATCAGGCTGAGGGACGCCCTGAAATCTACCTAGCTGTCGCTGACATCGATCTACCCTGTATATCTCAGTAATATAGCTGTGGTTGCCAAGAAGAAATTTCTCTACTGAATAGACGCTAAGATCCACTCCATCCTCGGGCAACTGTATGTGTCTGTAAGGCCTCTAGATGATGTCTCTATCCAACAGCTCGTCAAACTCTCGACGGTAGTATTAAATGCTACCTAGGTGCCCTTGTACATCGTCTCCCATGGAGACCCATGTCATGAATGTCGGCTCCTCTGGTGCTCAGGTGTCCAATGCACCTACAAGGTGCCCAATCGCTATATGGTCCCAGGACTAGATCTGCAGTAAAGACGCTGACCCCATAGTCTTCTGACAGTGGTAAGTAATTAGGTGCAGATCTTAGTATACATGTGCCAGTATGCACTGGCCCTAGTAGTATCGTTCGCCACATAGCCTCCATGTACTAATGTAATCAACCCCATCGGAAATGATGTCCTTGTCTTATTAGTGAGTAAGAACCCACTGATAAGAGCCATCAAGTAAAGTGGTCCTCGGTGAAGAGTTAGATCAGCTATGTAATCGTGAAAGGACACTGTCATACCCTCGTGGGGTATCTCGTCACAGCCAAATAGGTCACTAATCACTGCGGTAATCTGACGAAAATCGATCATATACTTAATCATCGAGCCTACGATAGGAACACACAAAATTTGCCACACGTCCTCTAGTGTGACAATCATCTCTCCTGTAGGGAGCCTGAAACACTGGCTCTCGCTATGCCACTCTTCAATCAAAGAGGTCAATAGGCCATGGTCTAAGGTAATAGATGACATCCAAGCTACATAGCCTAGGCCAACCGCCTCCAGTAGAATTTCCATCGCACGACGGTCGTGTCAGCGCATGCTCCCTTCCATCTCAGCTATGCGAGTGTGTCGTTCTCGCATCTGCAACGCTGAAAACTATCTCTGCAAAACATGGCATGTGTTAGACACTAACAATTTCTTCTAAGTTCTTATATTATTCTTCTATCCTCCGCTAAATTATCTTTTTCTTCTAAGTGTCATTTTTTTTTTGGCATTTTTCCCTCTTATTCATCTCTTTTAGGTGCTTGTGCACGCTTTTTGGCATGTGCGCACCTTGTGGCGTGTGCGCCCCCCTTTTGGTGCACACATCTACCTAAGGGTGCTTGCGCCATGTTTCTTGTCTACTGCATGTGTGTGTTAGGGTTTTGATGCTTGTGCGTGCGCACATGTGCTATGTGTATGTGCGCAGATGCACATACACCTTTTTTGGGCGTATGCGCATGCACACACATGTGTCTAGTGACTGTGCATGTGCACATGCGCTTTAGGGGTACCTGTGCCACCAAAGGGATGCTTGTGCCCCCGCGCATACGTGCCTGTGCTATACCCTACCTCTAGCCTAACTATTAAAGCATTAATTGCAAAATTGACGAAGTAGGTCAAACTACTCACGAAGAAGCATCATCTACGTGCTAAGCGTACTCCTGAACTCGGTCGACGTGTCTCCTATGGGCTCGTCCTCTCACCATCGTCCTCGTCACTATCGGGGGTCTCGCGGTAAAATTTTGGCAGCAATTGGTAACAAATGAATTGATTGCGATGATTTACCCCCTCGGGTGGGGTATATTATACCATTTTTGCCGGCCGTGACGCCTGAAAGCTTGTTTTGAATGCCGTTATTGCTCTAACTCTTCTTCTACTCACCGTGAATAATTATTTTATTTAAATAATTATTTTTCTTTCATTTTCCATTGTGCTGCGGCATTCTTTGCCATCTGGTACCCCTTTCTTCTCACTAGGACAATTTTATTGCTTATAGGTGATATCTTTTCTTCTACACACTCCATCGAATAATTATTTTTTATTTTAATAATTATTTTATTAATTTTTCTGTCATGTTGGGGGCATTATTTGTTGCTTGCTGCTTCTTTCTTCTCCCTAAGGCATTTATTTTGCATCTGGAAGATTCTTGCTGCTTCTTCTACTCTCTTCTACGCATCCAACCCATCCAATAATAAATAAAAACCAAAACATATATACCCTTCCAAAATCCATAAAAATTTCAAAAAAAAATCTCGAACAAAATCCTAAAAATTGTAAAACTCACAAAACTAGGTAAACCAGCTCACAGTGGCTGAAACTTGTGTCTTGCGCATGGTATTCTTTTCATATCTTTCTATAAATTTCACATCTTTGCAGATCAAATGACTCGTGGATCGTCAGATTTACAATCATCTATAAAGCTAGCCTGCTTGCTTCGTTAGTACTATGGGGCACATATAGTTGCCTGGTATTGTTTTGTAGCGCACTATGCTTCTCCTTAGACCCAGTGTCCTTCATCATCTTCCCTTGCATGTATCCTTGCTTGGGGCATCATTTTTATCCCTTGTCGTCAATCATGAACATTTGGGGATCTTCAGCTTGATAACAAAACATTTGTACAACTGTCTTGATCGTCATTAGTTGAAATATGTGTGTTCGTACTTGCTTCCCCTGTTAAATGAGCTTGTTTCCTTCTCATATTGCATTGCTTTTTGTATGTTGCATTGAGTGGGTGTTTCAACAATGGACAACTATTCGTAGTATGGATTTTCATGTCATCCTATTATTTTCGTATGCTTGTATTTTTAATAAGGATCGATGACGTAGATATTTGGCAATATGATGACAATAAAGTTGTTTCAATACACTGGATGAAAGCTTGCTCTTTCTGTCTCCATTTTTCCTCTACATCAGTCTCCTATCAACACTATTCTTCTTATTCACCTGGGGCATCCTGCTCCTGCCCATTCTTCTATTTCTTTTCTCTTAATTTTTTTGATCGCTGATCGCCTTCTTTCATCACCCCATCCACACTCGAGGGGGCATCTCTCACTTCTACTAATTTTTCTTTTACGCTTTCAAATTTTATCTGTCTACTATCTTTGAAGTGGCATCACTTATGCCACCCCAAAGAGTGGCAAATGTAGACATCTATAATTTAGCTTGAGCAATTTAAATACTTAAATTGCACTAATTATACCCTTTCCCACAAATTGATGACATATTGTCAATATAGCACACTTCCTCTTTTATCACCGTTAATTAGCTACATCACTCTAGTTAATTAACCCTTCTATCCAACAATGACGCCAACTAACGACATTCCGTTAATCAACTCCCTTTTCTTTCTACAATAATTAATTATTTCTAATTAATTAAGCTCCCTTTTCTTTCTACAATAATTAATTATTTCTAATTAATTAATACCCCTTTCTATCTAGATTAATTAGTTATTCTTAATTAATTAATTCTCTCTCTCTCTCTCTCTCTCATAGTCTAAATCATGCTAGTTATTCCTCTAAAAATCTTCTATAATCTTGCACACCTATTAATTAATCACTTTGATTAATTAATAAAGCCCCTCAAACCCCATGGGTCACTAAAGGACAAACTAAACTCTCCTAAGGTTGACTCAACCCTTTCTAAACCTTCCTTATCCACAACTAACCCAACCTCTCCATTTATCCCACATGAAGAGGGATGTAGAGATTCTTCTATCCATTGGGCTATATAAAGAGCCCTCCTCCTACCTTTCTATTTACACCTACACTCATAAATGAGCATAGAGAATGCATTATAGCCATTTATCATCTTTGAACATTATTCCATTAGAAGAGCTTGCCTTCTCCATCTCTTCTATTCATCCACCCAGGTTTTGAAGTCATATGGAGAGATGTCAAATGGTCTCATAGCCATGATTTGACAAGACTTCATTCTTAAAAACCTTGGGATTTCAAGCACATAATCAACTCTTTGATTGCTATAGGTCTACCTAGGTTCAATCTAATCTTATTTTTAGCATTCAATAAGAGATAGAAGTTAATTTGTTTAGCATGTTAGTTTGAAATGTTCATTGCATGTTTAATGTAGAAATGTTGATAGGTTAGCTTTGTTTAAGCTCTTAGCATGATGATGCATTAGGTTTAGCTTAGCATTGTATTGAAGCTACTAGGTGTTAGTTTCAACTTTTCTTGCATTGCTAACTATTACATGCATACAATTATAAATAAACTAAGGTACTAATCTATAAGAATAAATAATGGTACTGCTCTATTATAAATATTCTAAACATTTGAATTATAAACTAAGGTTTATAAGAACACTTAATATTATGTTCTAACACATCTATCCCTCAAACACCTCCTCCTTCAGCTGAAGGAAATCCGATGCTTTGAGATGATGGTGCTTGACTAGCAGCATGAAGGGATCATGTTAGTGATGTGAATCTAGATTTCCCCCTGTAACTACTCCCTTTTCTCTAGCCTCCCGAACCTCTAACTCTGAAATATGAGGTGTATTAGTCATATGATATATATCCATCATATATGCATCTACAAACCTTGCTACATGCTCCCATGTCAATTCTACATGTTCATAAAGGATACCTGAACTAAGGACATCATATCTCCTACACTCATATTTTCCTATGCATCCCTATATCTATGGATCTCGTGAGCCACCTACCATATAATTCTAAATTCACTCACTGCGTCCTTGATCATCACTCACTTTGGATTAACCATCACAGAAGTATCCTTTATGTCCAATACACCATCTAGGATCTTGTGATGTGCACCCTCAATCAATGAGTTCCACTAAGTTGTGGTCTAATATTCCAAAACACACCAATCACATACCTCATTAACAATCTATCAACATTCCAATCTATCAAACATCCATTCAGTATAATAATCTACACTATGATAATGAATAACTTTGGGAATCATATGGATCATCGGTTCGCTCAACCATGATGGCTCCATCTACTTGGTCTCCCAACACCACCCCAACATCATCATACCTCAATTGGTGGACCACTACCAATTATGCCCACCTCTCTTTCGGAACCAATACCATGTGCGGTATTTTTCAATCTTCCAATCATTTCTCAGGACACTTTATCATATATTCCGTAATTTTGGCACCCATGACTAAATAATATCCTCCTTTGTGTCTCCACATCCACTACTCGTGGTGCCACCCCTAGGTCTCTCCACTCTCTTCTCCTCTTTTGCAACCTATCTCTTAGTGTTTTCCACCAACAATATCGCCTGATGTCCCCTTATTTCTCCAATTCCAATATGTCTTTTCTGCCTAGAGCCTAGCTTTGGGGCACACGTAACTCAACATAGTCTTAATGGTGGAAAAAATACATCTGTCCTTCTCTTCCTCTTCTCTTTTGCATGTCGTCATTAATACTCTAGGAGAGGTATATATAATACATGATATGGGAAAATAAAATGCAAAGGATCTCTATCTAATGGGTGTGCCTCCACCTACCACACATAATGATCCGTGATCTCTAACATCCCCTTAGAAACCACTATCATTGACCAACTTGGCCATTGATCCTTATAAATGGCCATTGACCACTATCATTGTTGATCCTTATAAGGATAGTGGATCAATGGCCATTGATCTCTAACATCCCCTTAGAAACAAGTAACTATTTTCAAACACCATCATCCTTATAAATCCTTACAGGATCAACAACGAGCAATATTTCTAATTTCTATACTACATCAAACACCCTGACATAAAGCCATTAGACAACATGAAAAATATCCACTACTTAAATGACATCACCCCCAAGCTTCAACGCCATCAGCCATGCTATGAAAACCCAATGTCATTAGCCATGATGTAATCAAATTCTCTAGCATGGCCAATCTCATTTTTTCATAGTGGTCTGTGACTCTTCCTAATAATTAATTCAAACACTTGACATAACGACAATAAAAATGAAAAATCTCCCAAATCCCCTAGACCTTGACCCGACTACATTTTAATTATATTTGGAGAAAATTTCGCTAGCCCAATTTTCCCCAGCATACAATTTCCCATTTTTTTCTTATTCACCTTTTCCTAATTTATTAACAAAACCTACCGTGGATTTGCGCCACCGTGTGCCCTGACTTGACCACTTCGACCTCCGCCTCACACTCTTGATGTTGTCACTAATATGACTCAAATAGGAAAGTATCATAGCACAATTCCTCTCAAATATCATTTAAAAAGTGACAAATGACTTTATTCTTTTACTATTTATAGCCATTCTTGTAAATGATTTCACTGTGATCTCTCCTTATCTTTCAACTATCACATATTTTAAGCAAAAGCCTTCAAAATATTCCATAAATTGTGCCATAATTGCGGCAACAAACTAATCATTTCAAAATATTGAACATACCTCTAAAAAAATCCCACTAAAAATCCTCATTTAGTGTCATTAGGATGCTCAAGCATCCTTCCCATGGCCTCATAACTAGGTGATTTATGTCTTATTTCTTTTCATTCTAATAAAACCAAGAGACACTCGTAGGTATATTTTATTTAGTAAAGTTCATTACTTTCTTGAAAATTAAAAAAAACAAAAAAATGAATGATATTAAAAATCATGGATGATATTAAAAATCATGGATTCAAGAAATTCTACCAATAAAATCATAATTTCAATCCAAAATAACAAATACACACAACGCTTTTTTTCCGAGGTGTCTACAATTTCTTATAGCTGTATCTATGTAGTTAAAGAATTTCTTTAACTTAACTCATTTGACATTAGAGTTTGCTTTTTACAATGTGGTTATCAATGAATAATCACGATGTAAACTAAATATGATTTTGTCAAAATTAGAACTTAACTTGTAAACTAAATATGATTTTGTCAATTAATTATCTTATAGTAAGTTTGCAGATATAGCTTATATGCTATACATTTTGTTTTTTCGGTACAATTTTTTTTTTTTTTTTGGTGGTAAAACAAAGAATTCAAATTAAAAAGTGAAAAAGATTTTCATCTTCACCTTCTTTCACCTTCTCCTTCGCCCCAGACGTTTATAAAATGTACACTTTTTCCCTCCCTTAAGCGCCTCTTTGCTTCCAATCCTCTTCAAAACACACAGAGGAATGGAAGCAAAATATTGTCCCACCTTGATCAAAACAGACAATCAGGTAAAAGTAGTCTTTAATTATTTCTAATGAAAATGCTATTAATGTTTTAGATCCTCTGATTTTTCTAATGAAAATGCCATTAATGTTTTAGATCCTCTGCCTTTTTTTGTTTTGTTTTGTTTTGTTTTTGTTTCACTGTTTCAGGGCGGATTATCTGATCTTAGAGATCTAAACGGGGACGCACATTCAGAAAAATATAATTCGGAGCTTGAATCTTTTCCATCTGGAATTGACATAGACAAATCTATGGTTATCGAGGATACACACCATGGTTATCCAAAATGCAATAGCCCCACGAGCCATTTTAGCCTGTCAACGTCTTCTTCATCCTCGGAAGGTCTAGATGGTAGCGAAAGCAGCAGTATATCTGAAGAAGACATGTCTTACTTCAGAGAACTATTGTCGTTTGCACTGGAATCACCTCCGTCTCAAAAAAAATCTTCTGCTCCTGTTTATAATCAAAACGCATATGCTATGTTTTCCCCTTCAAAGAAATCCCGGCCATCTGGTTTTAATCCCTTTACTGATAGGGCAATTGCTGTACCTCCTTACCCCGCCATGAATTCTCTCAGAAAAAATGCAGTAAAACGTCCCCCTCTTTCAAGAATTCCAGCATTTCAAGCTTCTCATAGAGGCTCAGATCAATCCCCACAATACCCATGTCCATGCCTGCTGTCTGTAGCAATGGAGAAACATCTTGGATACAATAAAAGCACCAACATCAATACTGAGCTTCCACTGTTCCCAAATTTTTCTCAGCCATCATACACACCAGCACCACCATTAAGTCCATATAATAATCGGAACAACACTTACGGCCAACCTTTTTATAATATAGGAAGCTTACCCATCTGGGATCCTGCTCACCACATGCCTCCAGTGCCTGTGAATCGAGGGTCAGCTCCATTAATCCCATCAAACATTCCTTTCAAGGGAGGATTGTATAGTTCACAACATCTTCATTACAATTTCAGAGATGGCAAAGTAAACTGTGGAAATTCGATTGGGCTTTTCGAAAGTGAATTGCAGGAGCTGCTCAGAGGAAGAAGAAAACCCATTCACATCTCGGCTCTGCCTACAATGTACGAAGAGAAGTTCCACAAACCTTTTAACAGGTCTCACGAGAAATTGACTGCTTTGCTCTCCAAGTGCAGTAATATCGTTCTAGTATACAGGTAAGAAAGCACTTAATCATTTTAACTTAGGCTTAGGCTTTCGGAATCTATTGGCTTTGGATGTTTTTTTTTTTAAATATTCTGATGTATTTCATTTTTTTCTTTTGGGTCTGTGTAGACAAGGAGGACAACATGTGATCATGCTAAAGCATCATGATTCTGCACATGCTGTAAGAGTGTCAAGAAGATCAAACAAATCATTAGACCCCAGAAGTAGAAAAGTTTATCTCACATTTCCTCCCGGTTCTACCTTTACATCAGATGATGCTGAGGCTTATTTTAGGTATGTCAATTAATGACAGGTTTACAGTTAGATAATTAAGGTTCTTTTTGCAGCTCATAACATTGCAGAATAGTTTCTGGATATATTTTAGTGTAACTGATGTTTTTTCTGTAAATGTATAAACAGGCAATTCGGACCAGTGCGGGGAGTTCGAATGTCGCACGAAGAACCACCAACATACGCATTTGTAGAATTCTACACAAGTGAAGGAGCATTGTCGGCTCTGTGCAGCACAAGGGCTCATTATATCAGCGGTCAGAAAGTGATGGTGAAGCCTTATAGGCAATCTTTTGCATATAAACTCTGATTCATCTCAGCATATGACAACTTAATGTGTTTGTCATTTGGCTACGGTTTTCAATCAAGACCAAATAGCTAAGTAGTTTCATAGTTCACTTCTAGCTCTTGTAATGGATTGGAAAATCCATTCTCATCTGAATAAGTTTCTTATTAAAATTGAGAGTCTAATTAATGGAAAATGAAATGTTACAGCTAATCTTTTCTTTGGGATTAAGAAGAATAATGAATGGAAAATGAAACATTACAACCAATCTTTTCTTTGGGATTGAATGATTTAAAAGAGGTTAGAGGGTGAGAAGAAAACTCTTAAAATGTTGATAACATTTATCACTCCTCTCATAATCAACTACTACTTGCATGTGTAAAGTGAGTCCCGATGGCTTGATTATTTACTAACAAATTAAAAACTAGCAATCGCATATGTATGCCGAATGGTACGTGTTATTTGATTTAGAGGGATAGTTATTACTTTTGTAGTTGATGTTGATAAGAGTTGTGATCTATGTTCCACCAAGTTTCCGGGACGGATTTTTTTTTAGGCCTTTTTTAAGGGGACGACAAGGGACGACTATTAAAAAATAAGGGAAAATTTAAAAAATATAGGAAATTTCAAATATTCATATGATAACATTGCTAAAGCATTCATCACACACATTATAGAACCTTAATAAATAAAATTAGAGTTGAATTGAGATTTTACATAAGATTTAACCTTAAAAATATTGGAAATTTGAAATTTCAAATATTCATATGAATAATGATAAGTATAACTGTAACACATTGATAAACTTAATAAAGCATTCATCACACACATCATAAAACTTTAATAAATAAAACTGGCGCTGAATTGAGATTGCACATAAGATTCACGTTTCAATTACAATGAAATGCCCAATGGCAACAAAATGTCTGAAACAGTGAAACATAGAAAATCAAAATGAAAATATATAGCTGCCCCTAATCAAACTCCGCTAAAGTGACATCAAAATCAGACTCAGAGTCAGAGTCAATGGAACTATGAGGGGCTGCCTCATCCAATGGAACCCCAACCAATCCCACTTGTGCATCCTCCTCATCAATCTGTGAAGCATCTTCGGGATCAACATCCCAACGTGTGGCTGGAGTCTGACGATACTTAGGAGTATGACGATCCTGAAGTCTCAAGGCACTATGCATAGCTACTAACTTCTCTGCTCGTCGAGAAGTAAGATGGTTCCTCTTAACTGTGTGGATGAGGCCATATGTGGACCAATTCCTCTTTGCAGCAGAGGAACTAGCAACTTGTGAAAGGAGGCGAGTGGCAAGAATCCTCAAGTCTGGTGCATCCTTGCCATGCCATGTCCACCATCCAATAGGGTCTAGTTGAGCTAATGTAGCTCTATCTGTCCTTGCCTCTGGCTTGCTAAATGTTGGTCCACGGAGATTGACAAAGGATAGCCATTGGGTTCACAATAAAGTGAACTCCTCATCAGTGTACATCTTTTGAAAGGCCTTCATGAGCCCTTCTTTCACCTCTTCATCATCAGATGGAGGCACTCTCCCAGGTCGTGCTGCATACCATTTGGGATTTAGAGTATAGGCTGCCATATGAAGCAGGGTGTTCATTGTGTTCCACTACCGTGTCATAATGGGCCTAATATGCTCCTCATAAAATCCCAAAGTAGGATCCTTGTTATGAATGGCTTTCTTCATCTGTCCAAACATGCTATCAAATGTCTCATAAATCTCACCAAGACTAGGAGAGTCTGTATCAACATATCTTATGACCCCCACTACAGGTGAGATGAAGAAGCAAAAATATCTGCAAACAATTTACAAAAAAATTAGAAAACATTAAGATTCAAGAATGAAAAACTAAACTAATTTACAAGTTATAAACATGGATAAAAATATTTAAAAATTAAAAACTAAACTTACATATATAAAATCAGCAATAGCTTACTTGACTGTGGTCCACCAATCATCGTCGAGGATCTTTTGTTTCACACCTTTTCCTTCAAAAGTGCTTGCCTCTGGCCATCTACCCCACTCCTGATTAACCATCATTAATTGCAAAGTCTCCTGCACCTCATGCATCCTCTCTAACAAAATGAAATAGCTGGCATATCTCGTGTCCACAGGCTTGAGGAATTCCTTCCTCGAAAAAGACCTGAATAGAGCAAGTGAGGTGTGATGGTTACAAATGAACATCTGTATGTGTCTAGCCTCTGCCACCACTGCCTTCACCCAATCTATCTTTCCAATGTCTTTCAATGCATTGTTCAACGCATGAACACAACATGGAGTCCAGAAAATGTGCTTGTAAGCACCCTCAATCACCATGCCAGCTAACTTACATACGTGGGCTGAATCAGTCATTACTTGTACAAAATGAGAGGGCCCAATCTCCTCTATAGCATCCTTCAAAATTTTAAATTGGAAGGTTGCATCCTTCCTCTTCCTTGTACAATCAATAACTCTAAGAAAATAAGAGCTAGCAGAACATGTGACAATGATATTGATGAGTGGCCGATGTTTAATATCGGTCCACCCATCCATGATGATAGAGCAGCCCACCTGTATCCAAGTTTTCCTTATCTCCTCCACCACCACACTCACCTTAGAATATTCTTTATCAAGGAGGCTAGTTCGTAGTTTGTGTTCTCCAGGAGGGATATATGAGGAACCAACATCAATTACATCTTTGAACATTTGTTTAAAGAAAGGGGAGCGTGACACATGAAATGGTATAGCATTGGAAAAGAAGAATTTGGCAATAGAAGAGTCAGCTACTTCCCTTGATTGCACATTAAACATACCTGTAACAATAGAAGTCTTTCTCTTTCCCTTGGCATAATCCCCTCTTCTTTGACTTTCAACATCCACACATTGAATAGGCACTTGTGTAGTCTCCAATGGCATCCCTTTTTTCATTGTTTCACCCTCCATGTGCAACCTAGTCACCTCGGTCTTCTCCGCTAATGATATCCTTTCACAACCTTTTACCCCTTGTCTAGTTATGCCCAAAAGATGTGAATAAACCCACGTGTAGCTGCCCCTAAATTCTTTGTTGCACATATGGCATAACCACACTCTATTCCCCCTTGAATTCTTTTTTTTTCTTTGTCAATGGCTGTTACAAATTGTGAAAGAGGATTTTTAGCATTGAATGGCCCCTTTGCATAGATTTTGAGGAGTTGTGAAGGGCAATCAAACATATTATTTGAACCCATTGTTGGTGTAACACTCTCACTCCTTGAAGAAACCCTAGTTCTAGCTCTTCCTCTATCTTGCATTGCCATTTGAATCTCTTCACCCTCACTACCCTCATTGATGCTCATTATTTTTAATTGGAAATGCAAAAACCCTGCAACTGCAAGCGAAAACAAAATACAAAAAAAAAAAAAACTTGCTAAGTTTGTGAAGCTCGAAACTATGATAAAAAAAATAAAAATGAAAGAATGAAGAAATAGTTTGTGCAAATTTGTAAAATGAACAAACGATCATAAACATACCTCTAATAGAGTAGAATATTGCTCTCTTGCCTTCTTCTCACTGCTGCTCTCTATTCTTCTCTATGCTCTTTTCTTTCTTTGTCTTCTCCTTCACAAAATTAAAAATGAGTCAAATGAATTTTTGTTTTGTTTTGATGTTTGTTTTAGGTGTAGGGCACTTAGAAATGCAAGTGGGGGTCCTTGTGGGTCCCGACATTGCTTTACTTTTATTTAAAAGTTTGTTTAAAAAAAAAAAAAAACATTTTTTAGTATGAAATGCACAGGGGACGAGTAGGCGTCCATGATACAGTCGAGGGACTTCTAGAAGTCCCCTAGCCATACCGGGGATGCCCAGCCATCCCCTGCCATCCCCTGTCTAATTTTTGATGTCCCCGGGACGTTTCCTACCCTTCCCCAAGGTTCCAAAACATCCCCGGTACGGGGATGAGCTGAAAAACATACGGGACACGTCCACGTGGAACATAGGTTGTGATTGATTTTATAAGTGTAAGAATACAGATGAAGCATTACATTTAAAGGTTCTATCTCTACATTTCAAATTTGTTACAATTTCATCTTATACACTTGTAAATCTTACATCACGAGTGGTAGCCTTTTGTGGACTATTTTATTTGAACTAAACATGAAATATGAAGACTTTTGTACATTTGCATATGGTAGAATCAATGCTAAGCCAAACAACAGAAAACACTCGAAAAATGAAAAAACATGGTAAGCAAAGTTCACTATGAAATTAAATCAGGTTAATTAGCAATGCACATGCAGAAATGACAATGGAGACCAACTACTAATATGAATAATGACACCCAATAAAAAAATTACAGAAATAATAGGCTTGCAATACCTTATAGGAAATGTTGCAACCCACATCATTGGTGTCATGCTCAATATATCACATCATTTTCACAACATAAAAAAAAAATGCATGGGGGAAAATAACATTGATCCAAAGTGTGAAAACCCTGTCCTCAAACTGCACCTCTTTGGTCAGGAAAGCAGCTCCAATAGTTGCTTTATATTGGTTGCTAATTTTTTTGTTTACATATCTATGAAAGCACTTAAGGACAACACCAGCCATGATTACTTTGGATGAATTCTCCCACAATAAATTCTACAACTGTAGAACTAAAGGAAAAAGGGTGCAAATGTTTTGACCCAAATTACAGAGTATGAGTTGATTTTGCAAACTGTAGATACCCTAGAAAGAACTCCTTTGATCTAAATCAATTATCCATAAAAACCCTCAAAAATACCTCTTATACTCTAACTAATGACTAAATTTCAACTTAATTCAACATCAAACATGACAACAAACTTATAACAATCAATTCTCATAGTAACTTCTCCTGATGTTAAAGCTGGAAACATTGTTTTTGGCTTCAAAATTACTAAATTTTGACCTAATTCAACCAATTTTAAAAACACCAATGAAAGTTTGCCTATATTTGATGTAAGCAGTTTTGAAAGATAGGAAGATTGTAGTCAAGAATTCTCTAAGGGAAATAACTCTATGGAGGATGGAAAATAAAGATATGAAAGAGCCTCAACAAAATGATAAAAAAAAGGAGTTATCCAAATGCAAATTGGAACAATCTAGAGGTATTATTGGTAAGTCCTTGAGCTCGAATACCTACAGAAGATTTTTTGAAGTTGATAATCTTATAGAGCTATGGGAAAAATTGGAAAATGATTTTAACTATGCACATATTGCTACTATGTTTAGTATGGAAGACTATTTGATTAGTTTATATATAGTTTATTTTGGCAAAATGGTTGATTATAAACATAAGAAGAATATCAGCCCAGACAAACATATACATTGCTCTGTTTTATTGTTTAAGGTGCACTACAACATTGTTATAGTCATCTATAACCTGTAAGAATCTAAGCACAAGTTGATATGCACTTGTGATTTGATATCATGATCATTCAAGTTCACAAGGATGCGAGGAAGCTCAGCTATAGGTTGTAAGAGTGAAAGAAAAGTGTTTTAAAGTCATACATGTGTACGTCTCTATCCTACATAGTCTAGGTAAGAGGAAACAAGTGTCTTTGAAAGTTTCATGTGTTATTTATGCTGACTTGTAAAGAACTGAGGAGTATAATGAAACAAACCCTTGGGTAAAGTTTTGGGTCTTGAATCCATAATTGTAGGGAGTTAAAGCAAAATTTAGACTCTCGGGTAGACACAGGCCTTAGAAACCCTCTAGCTAGGGTTTGGAGGTTAAAAATCCATTATCTCTCGAATACACCCATGGAATTGAGTAAAACTTTGTAGAAAAGTCCATCGCCATGTGATGTAAGTGTTTATTGAGGTTTTAGCTCGAAATAAGTAGTTTCAAAGAATATGTTAATGGCAGTACCTTCGAGGACAACAAACACAAGTTAGATGGCTAATGGGAAAAACCATTTAACAAAGGAACTATGTCAAAATGGTGGAGTCTGTAAAAATAAAGTACCCATGTGAAAACCGTTATTTTTAGTGGCATAAATGGCGTTTGTAAAAAAAAGTACCCGAGCCAAACGTGAGAAAGCTGTTACGAACCTCACCCAAGCAGCTGTAAATGAACCTCACCCGATATTTTGCAAACAAAACTCACTCGAGTTGCTGCGAACCTTGTCGGATCTGTTGTAAACGAACCTTGCCTGAGATATTAAAATTCAATGGCTATACCTTTGTAATCTCGAGTTGTGCAAATGAGAACAATAGGCTATTGAAATGCAATGGAGAGGGAGGGAGATGGTGGAAGGAGGGAAATGGTAGAAATGAGGACTTAAATGATGGGACTCAGAGCCTTCCTCCTAGGTTGGCGTGCTATTTGGCCACATCCCATCCAACTTGCCAGCAATGTGTTTCCACTTATGGGACTACGTGCATGTACTGTCACAGACATTAATGTTTTATTTTCATACTAAGTATAGATAATAATCATCAACAATAAAGAAAAACATCAGGATTTGAAACAACAGTTCAAAAAAACAAATCAATCCATGGTGAAACACTTCAGGGATGATATTCTAAGCTTTTTACAAACCAGTTGTAGCTCATCAGCTGCTAACTATTGGGATTCAACCATTTAAAAGGCATAACTAGGCAAAATACAGAAGCCTTAAAGAGTGGTTAGTGTGTGTTGGACAATAAATTCCAAGGAAGACACTAAATGCGAGTACATTGGCTCTGTCAGTGGTTAAAAAACATGCATATTTAGCACTTTTTTGTGTTAATTTATGTTGACATGTGGACAATCAACAATAATATGTTGTTTTATTCGTTAAGATCCATGAAATTGCAAACACAGGACAGATAAAATTGCTGTAATGGTGACTTTTCAAGCTATTCAGAGACTTGAAATGAAGTGCAAGTTCTAGTCTTTCTTCTCTTTAGCCATGATTTTGGATGATGCCATTTATAAGAAAATACAATGTTTTAGGACAAGTCCATTAAAAAAAGGAAAATATCCAAGCAGAAATCCACTAGTTTTGTTCCAAAATGCAATATTGATTTTTTCAAAATTATTGTTAGTTTTTTGAAAAAATAGTAGCTTCCTCCATTGAGGTATTACTATGTTAAATATTATCCTCCTAGCGTTTGCATAGTCTGTAAACATCTATAGCTTGGAACTACGTTGTCTAATTACATTTCTTCCATGGTATAGTTCAAGGAATGTTAGCTGTTAATATACATCACAACAAATCTAGCAGTGAAAAAGAATATCACATGCACTATATATTACTTACAACCCATGCTTCCGTTTCTATCAGATACCTACGTAAGACTAAAAAAATTGGTATTTTGAATTCTATCTCACTTGGATATATGATATTTAGAATATTTAGATCAAAATTGTTGGGAGGAATTACTTTCATTTCCACATTTGCCAATCTATGCCTGAATGTGAGATTATGACTTGTGTCTGATTGTCCGAGGAATCAATTTTGGATGCCGAAGTCCACTGTTTGAGTGGTTTACTGTATTTTTAGTGCTTCCTCTATTTGAATCCCTCATTTTAACATAAGACCATGATGAAGGGGCTCCTGCCCTCCACATTTTTGATAGGTGATTGAGGAACCATATGAATGATAGTAAGAGCTATAAGTTTAGAATTTGTACTTGATGAATGTGGTAAAACTCCAACAAGAGAATTTTCAATACTTAATCCGCAGACATCCTGAATAGATGCTTCCCCCAGCAGCATTGAAAGCACAAGGTTCATTGATGGCCGGGATGAAGTAATTCTTTGGGTGCACAGAAGGGCCACTTGAATAACTTTCAAAACCTGTTCCACACAGTAGTTATCTCCTAGTTTTGTATCCACAAAATCCAAAAGTTTTCCTTCATTAAGAAATTGGAATGCTTGCATTGCATAAATTAAACATGAGTACTTTTTCTTTTGCATCGTACACACAAATGTTCAGAGTTTAAATTCAAGGTCCAACTTGAATATTAGAATCTTGGGACTATCTTGCATTTGAAAAAGTAGTTATTACCTAACAGGTTCATCTTGAAAATCCCGTTTTAACTGCATACTAAAACTTTAGTTTCTCATAGAAGTATTTGTGCATTCATTGAACTTCCATTTGGGGTAAAATAAGAATTGATGATTTTTTTTGAAGAGTTGTTTATCAGTCACAAACCATGGGTTCGTAGAGAATTACCAAAAATCATACAAAAATTCCAAACACTTTAGAAGTATGAAAATGTCATACCCAGTCCAAGATATATAATGTACTGATGGGTAGTGTGGGATCCATGTTGGACTTGCCACTCACAAGTTCCAATGAAACAATCCCAAAGCTGAAGATGCCTGCCTTTTATGGAATTCACAGGGAAGAATTGTATTGTTGACGATGTAATCAGTGCAAGATTGGAGGTTGGAAACAAGCTCTGGTAGTAGGGCTTTCCAACCTTAAGGAAATTGTGCTTGCTTATGAAGGCTCTGCTCTGAGCATTGATACCACTTTAGAAACATGATAATCAGAATATAATTTCCTAATCTTCCTGAAATTAGGTCTCAAACAAAACAAATACATGCTAAATACATACTAATACTAAAATTTTTATACATCATAATACTGAAATAGTGTTATCAACTTATCACACAACATCCTTACATGTAATGCAATGTCGTAATGTATGAAGAATTATAGAATATGATAGAGCATTTGCAACGAACCACAAGCTCGCTATGAGCCTTAACTCTTGAGAAACTTTTGAGAAGATAATTCCAAAATCACATTGAATTTATGTTTTAGAATTGATTTCCTGCTGCAGTGTTGACTTCCTACCTTACAAATTAAATGATGTGATAGGATTAAATATAAAGTGATGAATGAAAATAATCATGAATACCGAACGGGTTACACAAATATTATTCAAAACTAAGTTAATTATTTGGCAGACTCGTCAATGCCTCAATTTATTCCTTGGTCAACTCCTCATGAGTTATACACCAGCTGAAGTGTTAACTTTCTATGTCACATTGACCAAGCACATACCGGTATGACCAACTCTCCAACACTGATTGAAGGTAAAATTAAGAATGACTAGTAAGTTTTTGAAGGTATGATAACCCCATTGATTTTCTAATTACTGAATTTCATTGCTAGATGTTAAAAGTTGATTGTTCACACTTTTAAGGCTGACAACTGTTAAAAATAACTGTCATTGCTCTAAGTTTCTAGCCAAGAGGGTGAAATCACAATAGGCCAAGGGTCCTGTTAGGGATTGTGGAAAGATCAGAAAAAGTTCCCTTTCCTGAACGGGTGTTGGCAAACAAGAAGCCAACAACCCATAAGGGATGCTGACAATGATGACAAAGATTATAATCTAGACATCCCACAAGGGATGGTGGAAACGATGATTAGGATCTTAACCAAACAATCATGTGAGGAACAATCACAGATTATAAGATCACAATCCATACAGGATGGTGGTTATGATGATTAAGATCTTCACCAAATCATCTCATAAGAGGTAGCCAACAGTCCCATTAGGTATGATGGAAAACTTTAGATCATAGTGTTGCAAGGGATGGTGAATTCAGTATTGAATCTACTGGAAATGAGAGAATCAATTTTAATGTGAGCTAAAGTCAGCCACAAAATCATTTCATGATTTTCTTAGGTAAAATAAGATGAAAGAATGTTTATCTGCTCATGCATGTGAAACAACCACCCTACACAATTGAGAATAGCCTGTATGAGGATTATTCAATTCTTTTTTTGTTGTGCATATTAATTTCTGATGTTGTATCTAAACAATGAAATCCTAGAATATCAAGTGACCTTGGACCTAACATGTTTGAAGGTAAGGGAATAAATGTCATCAATCATGTCAACAAAACAATTCTATTCATATCCTGTGAACAATACAATCCACGAGGCCACATTTCTTACATGCATTTAGTCAAACGATTCACATGAAATTTGCCTTGACTGAGTGGGAAGCATACAACAAATAAAATTTCAGTTATATTAAAACTTAGAAAGTTGCAACGGTTTATTGACCTGATTGAGTGGGTAGCATACAAGTCTTTCTAGGTCTCTGTGTCTAAATCCAGCAGAAACCGAATCCCTCTTGTGCATGTTGTAAGTGCATCACTCCATAGTGCCTACACTCTTCTTCGAATCTTCAGGGTTGCATGAAAAAATCCAACAAAAATCCAAATCCTACTTATGGGTGCTCAAGAAATTGCAGGAAACAGGGCTCTGGATGAGTACTGACTGTGTATATTCTCGAATTTAAACACAATAGCCTTGCATGTACGAATCCGAATGAGTAATGTGGGTGTTCATGATTATATTTTCCGTGCTCACAACCAGTGCATA
Organism: Taxus chinensis; assembly: GCA_019776745.2. Taxonomy (NCBI): domain Eukaryota; kingdom Viridiplantae; phylum Streptophyta; class Pinopsida; order Cupressales; family Taxaceae; genus Taxus; species Taxus chinensis. The sequence continues at coordinate 63,884,716 of CM034151.1, forward strand.
GGAGTCCAGGTAGATTCTGAGGAGATCCTTAGCCAAGGCGATGCCAATGAGGTCTTGGAAACCCCCTATATGTGCAAAACATGCAAAAAAACGTCCAAACGACTGTCAAGACGTCAAATTTAGCACAGTTGTAGAAACGTCTAGAAGGGCCTTTCCCATAGGGGGAACGCCTTTGATGTAACTAGCAATTGCATATTGGTTTGATTATTTACTAAAAAATTAAAACCTAGCAATCTAATGTTGGTTGTGTGATGATAACACCAAAAGTGATGCGATGGGGAAGGTAGCCAAGAACAAGATGGTAAAGGAGTTAGATGTGGAAAACATGGGTTAAGGTAGGGGAAGGAAAAAATAAATAAAAAATTAGATATATGTAGTATTGAGAATAACTTGAAAGTAGTCACATTTCAGTTAAAATGAGATTTAAATGAAGACGATTCGTATTTATGAAAAAGTAATAAGGGTAAGTGTAACAAGTTGGGGGGCCAAAAAGGGGTCATAAGTGGACGTCATATTGCAAATAACAACAAAATATCAATTTTTAGGGATTATTAGCAATGCGTGCGCTCAAAATTAGAAAAAGTTATATAAATATGAATCATAACATCCATAATCTAGTTCCTAAACGACTAATTTTTTTAAAAACAGACAAGTTTAGCTGATATTAAACACCTAAAATTCAATGAGTTAGGCATTTTTTAAAAAAAATCCTATAAGATTGTAGTCCATGTTTGCCCACGATTTGGATGACCAAAACTTGATATATATTTTTTCCTTTGGTGAAAAGTTAGATGCCGATGACTATCTTGGGATGGACTTTATTTTGTATTTATTTAAGCAATATTTTTTTTAATGATTTTTTTCCGTGTGAAAGTGGTCTAAAAATCATAAAGAAAATGGATCACTTTTCATTTTACTCACCATAAACTTCATCAAAAAATATTTAAATCAAATACTTTTGTTTGAATGTGTATATAATTTCACCACGGTTGGGATGGTATAGGTTTTATCACATTCTAACAAGTGAAATAAAAGTTGTAGTCTTAAATGTAGACATGAACATTCACGGGGAAAAACTTTCTTAAAGACCTACTATTAGTAAAAAATTATAAAAATGATATTTATCATATTCTATTCAATTTAAAATCAATATTTCTACGAAGCTAACAATCTTCCCTACGTTATTATACCATTTTTGTGGCATGTTTTCAATTTTTCAGACATGGTTCAAGTCTGCAGAAGAGCAAATTTGATGTTTTTGGCCTTTCACACACCATAATGACCTCCCAAAGCTCAGGTTTGAAAGAAACAAGGATTTCTCGATCATTTAGGGTTAGATTTGATGATATAGTTAGGACCGTGATTGCGGTTTTAAATTGACCTATTGGTAAAAGAACCGTGATCACGGTTCTTAGAATCATATTCACACAAATTCCAACATCTAATTCACCATGTGATTTTATTCTCTGAATTGACTGTATGAATTTTTGTGAAATTATGCCACCTTTTGCACTTTTGTCTTGTCATTAGAAGCTATTTTTTTACTATTTTTAAGGTTCCCTACATCATTTGGAGTTTTCCTATATCGATTGAAACATCATGGGAGATGAAAAAAATTTTAAAAAGGAAATCAGTAAGTAAAAAAACACCGAAGGAATTAGAGGTAAAAAGATTGCGAAATTTAGAGCGAATGTGGAAACTTCCTGAATCAAGAAGAGGTTCATCTTCAACCCCTACTATTGTAAGCAATGAGGAACTAGGCAATGTTTTTAGCCTCAATGTTGAAGATGAATTAAATACTTGTGATGAAGATGAATTAAATACTTGTGATGGAGATGAATAAAATACTCGCGACGTAGCTGATGTTGAAATTGAAGGAGACAATGAAAATGTGAATCAGGAAATTCATTTTTGAACCATAGACAACCAAAATTTGGGCAAAAAACACGTCTTAGGATTTTACAAAAGATACCTAATTATTTTATTGAACTTTATGAGAACTTCTTTGAAACCAATGTCTAAATTTTTTTATAAATGGTAAATCAAAAGAAAAGCCATTGAAAATTTGGAATAATCATTTTGAAATTTTAAATGATTCCCAAAGATGTCAGTTGTTAGTTAGTTTGATAAAATTGAATAAAATGAGACCTACATTAAACACCTTAGAATTGACAAAATCTAATATACGTGGTAAAATTTCTACAATTGTTGAAAACCTACATGATACATTGTCACATTGTTGGATGTCAAGATATGCACAAGGGACATGGTAATTTCATGTGTCATGTACTTATTACTAGTGTTGTAAGTGAATCAATAAAAAATAGCAACGTTTGATTAGGAAAACAAGCCATGAATGTTGAAATTTAATTCAAAAAATATAATGAAAGTAATTGAAAGGTGTAATGTCCTTCAATCACCCAATAACACTAATTTTTGGACATTTTCTACTAGATCACGGCACGTAAAGACAAAGATATATCTGATGCTATAAGAGAAGTTATTGTTCAATTTTGGTATGGTAACACTAGAGTTTCACCTAATACAAAAGATGTTGTAAAACATGGATGTTTGGTTCTACTAATCATGAACCACATCCAAAGCATTTCTTAGATATGACTCAAACTCAATTTTTTCATAAGTTTGAACATAGGAGCATTCAAAAATTAAAATTAGTCAACATCTTTGTTGAAATGTTGAAACCATTTTGATGTGAAAATTAACCACGCTTGCATCACTTGCTTGTTGTAGGCAACATGTTGAATTTGCGATGCATTATGATAATTTTTGGTGTATTCCTTATTATTTTCATTTTGAAACTATGTTACTGGAATGTGGTGTTCAAGTTCCACTAATATATTCCAGAGGATTTTGTTCCTACAATATTTTGTGAAAGAGAAGTTGGACAAACAATTTAATAGTCAGGATTGTTTAGATGGAAGTTGTGGTATGTGCAGCGGATTATCTAAATTGGAAAGTTGTATCCATGAGAAAATTGGAGGTGCAATAGGAACATAATTTATTTGGGTTTAATAAATATAAATTATTACCATACCAATTAAAAGATGGAAAGGACTCTAAACGGTGTGAGCTAATTACAAAACATACACCTATTTTTTAATTTATGATAAAATTTAAAGATGAAATTATTTGATTAGTATGTTAGGAATACACATAGATCTCAATGGTTGGATGAACAATTAAAGATATGAAAGGAAACATTTCCTATTGGTACTATTATTTAAGTGGTCAATTTTGTAGAGTAATTAAACATGATGCAACCACAAATAGAGGCTCAACCATAGTATTACAACTCAGTACAAGTTGTCATTTTTGTGCATATAGAATTTATACATTCTCCTGAGAGTACAGAGAATGATCAATTTTTTTTTTAAGAGAGTACCACTTTTATATCAGGTGATGATTGGACTCATTCTACTAAATTTGTGTAAGGACTATTTCCAGTTATTTTATGAAAACTTGATCTAATAGGGACATCTGACTTCAATCAACATTATATATGGCCAAATAATTACACGTCTCATTTTAAGAATTCAAGAATTTTTTATTACATGAGTAGGATGCACGTTAAGATGGGTGTGCAAAATATTTGGAGTTTCACTAAGGCTGGACATGGAAAAGGAGAGCATGACGGTGTAGGGGCATGTTGTGAAAAGAGCTCTTGCAAGAGAAGTGTTGAACTAAAAAGATTATTCTAAATTGAAAGATGAAAAGAGCATAATGGAATGGTGTTTTTGACAACATGGCCTATGGTTCTCAAGGAAAATTCCATAGTTCATAGATATTTTTGGTTGACATAGGAACAAACAAATTGCTAACTATGAGGATTGTATGAAACTCACAGGGTCCAGTGATCTACACTCATTTTATAGCTCAAATGCTACTTGGTGGGCCACATGGACAAGAACTTTGGCATGTTTTTTTGTGCATCTTGTATCGAATTTTCCACTACTTAGAATGATTCACAAAAATGGGTGGATGGATGGATTTGTAGGCCTCTAACTTTGCTTCCTAGTTATTAACTTCCATACGCATCATGACTTATTTCTCTAGATGAAGTTACAACGTCCAAGGACTTTGACGACATTTCAATTTTGGTACAAGAAGGTAAATAGTTATTTACAATTTTTGTATTAAGTTATGTCCATTGAAATTAATATGTAATTTAAATTTGAGTTGAAACCTCTATTTTTTGGTAGGTCATGTGTTTGCAATTATTACGACAGAAGACAATGAAGAAGGAATAAAACTACTTATTATGTCGTTGCATCGAGGGAAAGAAAGAAGTTTCATTCTTATGTTATAGATGGTGAAGATATTAAGTACCCTATAGGGTTAGTGGTAGCTACTGAAACTTGTCTTCGATAGTATCCATTAAAAAAATCCTTTGTTTGGGTGTTTGACGAATTTGAGACACGCAAGAAAATACTCTTATATTCGCATCTAGTTCTAGTGAACAAATATTTAGCTATATAGATATTGAGGAAGACCTAATAAGAAGATTCTTTTGAAGGTTTGAGAGTCAGATCATGAAGCAATCATGTCCTGCTATTCAAAGTAGATCCAATCCTAATGGTTCATTGGAATGAACTTACATGCTCGTCTGGTATATATTTCTTTGAAGTTTTTACATTTTGTCTACTAGATTCAAGTTCATATATTTTAATAAATTTGTGTATTTTGTATATATCTAGTATGGTTTTGATTCAACTTAAATTACTTTTACTAACACTTTTATGCAGGTTAGTGGTGTCATAAAAGCTTCTACCTTCACATGTGTTGGCACTATTAGTAGATCCAATCCTGATGGTTCATTGCAATGAACTTACATGCTCATCTAGTATATATTTATTTGAATTTTTTAAATTTGTATATTAGATTCAAGTTCATTTATTTTATTAAATTTGTGTATTTTTGTATATATCTAGTATGGTTTTTGATTCAACTTAAACTACTTTGACATAACACTTTTATGTGGGTTAGTGGTGCCATAAAATCTTCTAACCTTCACATGGTTGGCACTGTTAGTAGAGAATTTAATATTCTCGAAGCTAAGAGAAAGATTTCATTGTTTTCCAAAGCAAAGAGAAGTAACTAACAAAGGTTTATGTACCTATGAAGGGGGTTATTAGCTCCAGATCGTGTTGTCTGACTCTGAATTGGGCCTACTTGGAGCCCGTCTATAGCACCAAAAGGAGTATACCCCCCCCAGACTACACACATAGGTGGTAGCAGTTCACTCCCACGACATCCTCGTGGCATGACTTATCACTACTCAGCTTTGTTCATTGCCTAAGACTGCCTAGAAAAGGAATTTTGCAAACAATTATTCCACGAAGGCTCAAGGATATGTCCACGACCCTAAATTATTGGGTGTAATTAGAGGCCACCTTTTCTCAAGTTTTGGCTCATATGGTTATCATTTTGGATGATCGAGTGCCAAGTTGTGACTGCCATAGCGGTTTACGTTGAAAACGTGAAATGGGATCAATAGGGAAGGGGTTTTTGGCTCCGGCTCGGGTGGTCAAAATCCGAACCGATGGGTCTACCTGAATCTCGTCCATAGCACCTAAAGGTGTATACCCCCCAAGTTGACATGTTGGTGGTGGCAATTTTCACTCCCACAGATGTCCCTTGAGCATGACTTCTCACTACTCGGCTTCGTTCATTACCTAGGACCTGCCTAGAAAAGGTAGTTTACAAATAATTATGCCACAAAGACTTAAGGAATTCAATGGACCATCAATTCTTGGGTGCAATTAGAGGCCTCCATTGCACAAGTTTTGCCTCATACGATTCACAATTTAGATGACTGAGTAACAGAGTTATGACCACCAAAAGTCTGCATTGAAAACATGAATTGGGATCAATAGGGAAGGGGTTCTTGGCTCTAGATCGGGTGGTCTGACTCTGAATCGGGCCTACCTTAGAGCCCTGCCATAACATCTTGAAGGTGTTATACAACCCAACTAAGATGGATGTACTGGTGAGTGGAAAGTTCACTCCCATGACGTTCCAGGGCATGAATTCTCACTACGCGGCTTCCATTCAATGCCTAGGACTGCCTAGAAAAGGGTAGTTTACAAACAATTATGCCACGAAGGCTCAAAGAATGCCATGGCCCAAAATTATTGGGTGTGATTAGAATTCCTCCTTCACTCAAGTTTTGGCTTAGATAGTTCTCAGTTTTAATGACTGAGCACTAAGTTGTGATCATCAAGAAGTTTGTGTTGAAAATGTGAATTAGAATCAATTGGGAAGGGATTCTTGGCTCATGATCGGGTGGTCTGACTCTGAACCAGGCCTACTTGGATCCTATAACAGTGCCTAAAGGTGTATACCCCCCATCTATATGTGTTAGCGGTATAATTTCACTCCCATGATGTCTTGAGGCATGACTTCTCACTACTCGGCTCCATTCATTGCCTAGGACTGCCTAGAAAAGGTGGTTTGGAGACAATTATGCCATGAAGGTTCAAGGTATGGTTATGATCCCTACGAAATATTGGGTACGATTATGAGGCCTCCTTCACTCAATTTTTTTCTCAGATGGATCTTAGTTTGAATGACAGAGTGCCAATTTTTTACTGCTAGAAGTTTACGCTGAAAATGAGAATTGGGATTAATGGGGAAGGGTTTTTTAGCTCCGGATTAGGTGGTCTAACTCCAAATCGGGCCTACCTTAGCACACCATATCACCGAAGGTGTATACCCCCCCAACTGGATGCATTGGCACTGGACTTTTTCTCTCACGATGTCCCAGGGCATGACTTCTCACTACTCAGCTTTGTTCATTGCCTAAGATTGCCTAGAAAAGGTAGTTTGCAAATAATTATGCCTTGAAGGCTCAAGGAATTCCATGGCCCTGAATTCTTGGGTGTGATTATACTTCTCCTTCACTCAAGTTTTGGCTCTGATGGTTCTTGGTTTAGATGACCGAGCACTAAGTTGTGATAGTCATAATTTTTTGCGTTGAAAACATTAATTGGGATCAATAGGGAATAGATTCTTGGCTCCAGATTGAGTTGTTCGACTCCAAACCGGGCCTACCTTGGAGCCCACTACAGCACCCAAAGGTGTATACCCCTCCAACTAGATACACTATGTGGTGGCATTTTTCTCCCACGATGTCCCGGAGGCATGACTTCTCACTACTCGGCTTCGTTTAATTGCCTAGGACTGCCTAGAAAAGGTTGTTTGCAAACAATTATGCCACAAAGGCTCAAGGAATGACATGGAATTTAATTCTATCATGCCATTAGAGGTGTCCTTTACTCAAGTTTTTTCTTATACGGTTCTCATTTTGGATGACTGTGCGCCAATTTGTGATCATCAGAAGTTTGCGCTGGAAACGTGAATTGGGATCAATATAGAATGGGTTCTTGTCTCTAGATCAGGTGGTAGGACTCTAAACCAATACTTCTGGGAGCCTTTCATAGTTCTTGATGGTGTATACCCCCTAACCTAACACATTAGTGGTGGAATTTCACTCCCACGACATCTCCGGGCATGACTTCTCATAACTCAGCTTCAATCATTGCCTAGGATTGCCTAGAAAATTTAGTTTCAAACAATTATGCCATGTAGGCTCAAGGAATGCCATGACCCTGAATTCTTGGGTGGTGATTAGAGGAATCCTTCAGTAATTTTTTTTCTCAAACGATTCTTGGTTTGGATGACCGAGTGCCAAGTTGTGATCGTCAGAAGTTTACGCTGAAAATATGAATTGGGATCAATAGGGAATGGGTTCTTGGCTCCAGATCGGGTAGATCTACACTTTGAACCGGGGCTCCTTAGAGCCTTTTATAGACCCTGAAGTCATATACCCCCCAACCAGATGTTTTGGTGGTGAAATGTTTCTCCCATGACGTTCTAGGGCATGACTTCTCATTAGTCGACTTCTATTCATTGCCAAGGACTGCCTAGAAAAGGCAATTTGTAAACAATTGTGCCATAAAAGCTCAAGGAATGCCACAACACTAAATTATTGGGTGTGATTAGAGGCCTCCTATCACTCAAGTTTTGGATCATATGGTTCTAGGCTTGGATGACCGAGTGCTAAGTTGTGATCGTCAGAATGTGTTCACTGAAAACGTGAATTGGGATCAATAGGGAATGGGTTTTTGGCTCTGGATTGAGTGGTTCTGACTCCAAATTAGACCTCCCTAGATCCCTGCCATAGCACCCGAAGGTATATACTCCCATAAACTGGATGTGTTGGCAGTATGGAAGTTCATTCCCACGACATCACAAGGCATGACTTCTCACTATTCAGCTCTATTCATTGCCTAGGACTACCTAGAAAAGGCATTTTACAAACAATTATGCCACGAAGACTCAATAAATGCCATGGCACTGAATTATTGGATTTGAATAGAGGCCTCTATCACACAATTTTTTTTCTTAGATGGTTCTTCATTTTGAATGACCGAGCACCAAGTTGTGACTGCCAGAAGTTTGTGCATCGAAAACATGAATTGGTATCAATAGGGAAGGGGCTCATGGCTCCAGATCAAGTGGTATGACTCTGAACAGGGCCTACTTGGAGCCATCCATAGCACCCAAAAGCATATAACCCCCCAACTAGATGCACTAGTAGTGGTAATTTTCTCCAATCGATGTCCCGACACATGACTTCTCACTACTCGGCTTCGTTCATGGGCTAGGAATGCCTAGAAAAGGTAATTTACAAACAATTATGCCATGAAGGCTCAAGGAATGCCATGAGGTTGAATTATTGGGTGTGATTAGCAGCCTTCATCACACAAGTTTTAGATCAGAAGTTTCTTTTTTTTTATTACCGAGAGCCAAGTTGTGACCGCCATAAGTTTGTGTTGAAAATGTGAATTGGTATCAATAGGGAAGGGGTTCTTGGCTTTGGATCAGGCGGTCCGATTCCCAACCGGGCCTACCTGGAGCCCATCATAGCACCCAAAGGTGTATCCCCCTCATCCGAATGCATTGGCGGTGACAGTCCATTCCCATGACGTCCCGGTGCATGACTTCTCAGTACTCATCTCCGTTCGTTACCTAGGACTGCCTAGGTAAATTGCAAAAAGTTATGCCATGAAGGCTCAAGGAATTCCATTAGCCTAAATTATTGGCTATGATTAGAGGCCCCCTTCACTCAATTTTAGGCTCAGATGGTTCTCTATTTGGATGACCGAGTGCCAATTTGTGATTGTAGACAATAAAATTAGGTCACACTACCCTTTGGTTCCTTGACGAATAAGCACCCTTCATCACATTCACCTAGTCATGACCCCTTTCACCCCACAAATATTAATTTAATTAAATGAATGCATTATCCTCACTATATCTATTATTTAAATATCTTATTTTAAATAATATCCACACATACAGTTCACTTAGACACCTCACCAAGCCAACTCAACCTAAGACCTGTTCTTAGTAAGTTGCCATAACTAACCGAGTCTTACCCAAACCCTAAAAATCAATGCCTACATTCCCTTTAACCACATTCCCACATGCTCACAAGAAGCTCCCAATATAATCCATGGGTTAACGACACAAGATCTGAGGAAATCAAGAGGATCTCCCTAGTTTAGTAAACCCAGGAAATTTTGCCTTGACTGACACTGGTTACCCCTAACCGTCACCGGATAAGCCGGAACCGCCGTTGATTACCCTTTTAACCCCAAAACAAATTTATTCTCAAAGTTGGAAGTTAGAAGCAAAAGAGGTTGGTGAGCATTATCACATCTCAGAGAGATAACACATCTTCAGAGAGTGAATTCCAGTGAGACCACACATGTAAGGAAGGAGATCAAGCATCTTTTCCTGTACAGCCATCCCAACCAAGATCTGATCTAACCAAGCAAAGAGGAGTGCACATGCAGCCCATGCAGAAGCTTTCCTTCAGTTGGTGATCACTTGCAGCCTTCAAGCCTCTCATCAGCACCTCTATCCTTCACACACAGGCATCCAGGACTAGAATCCAAGTAAGTATAACGTCATACTTCTCTGGTTTATTTCATTTCATCATTATTTTATCATCTATTGCTTACCTAGCCACCTATTGACCTTCTCTAACATTTCCACCTCCATATTCCCATTAAACACCTCACCAAAGTCTACCCCAGTCACCCAATACCTCGTCCTGACTAACCAAAGTCCTTTGTGTAATCACAAAGGAGACCTAAAGCTTATTTTGTGACATTTCCAGATTCCACAGTAACCGGCACCGGTCACACCTGACCGCCGTCGGTTACCCCTGACCGTTGTCAGTTACCCCTGACTGACATCAGTCTCTGTATTTGACCACACATCCCAGAATAGAGACCTACCCACCTAATTTCACCTCACCCTCATTCACTTGTGATCTACCCGAGACCTCTATCAAACCTGCAGAGACCCAGAACCAATCATTTGACCTTCGGATTCTATTCTAGCTTAGCCTGTTAGATTAGATCTATTTCTTATTATGTTTTAAGTGAGATACCTAAATCATTTCAAATTACAATGGGATTTACTTTGTTTACAACATTAAATTGTTTAAAACAGTGGACTGACAGCCATCTAGGAAGTATCACACTTCCCGGGTCTAGCATACGCTAGGCAGTTCACTGCCCATATTGTTTAATTCCTTCTGGTGGTCTTACTTTGCATTACAGGTAGTTCCTCCTAGCCAAAAGGAAGCTCTCATGATCAGCTATGGATTCAGAAGTCATACGCGTGTAATAACCCATCAACCAACATTTGAACATGTATTCCTCCTATGCCCGTTACCCTATCTGTTTCGTCAACACTTCAAAGAAACGATCTAATAAAAAGGTGAAACATTTTGGCACACCCAGTGGGACCCATCCGGGGTTCTTTGCATTTCATTCATTCCTAGGAAAAGTTGTGTGTTGTTTCCCTTTTGAAAAGCATACACACTAATTAGCTCACATATAACTAACTAAGGGGATGTGTGCCACATGTCGTCATCTCCATCAACCCATATACATTATAATATCTTATCCCATGTGAACCCATACATATAACTAAGGGGATGTGTGCCACATGTCGGCATCTCCATCAACCCATATATATTATATTATCATATCCCAAGGTACATAGCAACCGACGTCGGTTCTAGAGTCATACTTTAGAGCTAAGCCCGCCCCTACTCATAAATACCTGAAACCTCACCTTTTAGATCTCCATCTTTTTCCTCACCAAAAAATCTATTTCACAATTCATGTGTCAGTCCCTAAATAGCATGTCAAACTAGAAAAGGCACTCCTAGGTCATCATTCTTTCCATTGACATTCTGGTGAGTGTGTCTGGGCCAAACATCAGAATTCATACATCAGATTTTGGCATACCTGTTACCTTTTACCATTTTACCTTTTTTCTACCTTATTCATAATTCCCATTGGTGTTGTAAACATCATCAGATTTGGCATACCTACAGTATTTTACCCGGCAGTGGTTCACTCCCTGTCCATTTTCTGGTGTCGGTTTACCCCTGACTAGTGTTGGGTTTCCCTAACCGGCATCGGTTAGCCTATTTCACATTCTAGCCACCATTTGGTACTTAATGTACTTTTTGTTACCAGATTCACCTGTTCCTACTATTCTCTGTGTCATTTACAGAGAAGTAACCCTACCTGATCAGTACTAGTTCACATGGTGCTGACCCGAAGACAAGTAAGCACACTTGTATTTCACGCCAGTTGTCAACCACTCCCACCTAGTCCTTCACCACCTTCCATTTTATCACCAACCATGGATCCCATCCAGCCTATTACTATCACTACCGGAGATGAGGAGTTCGCACGACTCCTTGACCAAAACCCTGCCGCCTTGCAGTTTTACCTTTCCCACTCATCCACTTGAGATGCCTCGGGTCAGTTGATATATGGCATGCCCGTATCTATCCCCCCAACTCTCGCACCCACTCCCGCATTGGCCCCATATGGCTCCAGTGCTTCCCGTATCTACCTTATCCCTAGTCGTTTCGCAGTTAGGTCCTATACCCGCTATGACTGCCATGTCTGTTACCTCCATGGCACCTGTTACATCCACCGTACCCTCGACAACTACCCAAACACAACCTCATCCACCCCTAATGTCTCACACATACCCGTAGCTACATTACCACCTCCAGTGTCGGTGACCCCTACCCCATTTCAGAACGTGGTCCTTTCCATTCCACAATCATTAGCCCCTATTGCCACTAGGGTTACCACAACCCTTCCACCCCCATATACATACTATCAACAACCTCCCATTTCATCCATTATACATTCCAGGTACGTACCCCCTATTTCACTACCTTCTTCTCAATCAACCTACATGGCAGCCCCATACACTGGAGTGCCACCCCTGTTATATGCCCAAAACCAACCCTCTCATGCTATAGGAGGCACCCAATCATCGCAACCCACCAATGACCTAATTAAATTGATGTTGGACAAGATGCAGACATTGGAGGCATCGGTTTCCAGCTCCCGCAACACTCTCACCTACGACGAGATTTACAACGAGCCCATTCACCCATCCATTCCTATCCGTTCATACCCCGTGCATTGGGAAATGCCTAAATTCAATCGTTTCAATAGCAAAGAAGACCCGTAGCAGCATTTGCGGTCGTTTAAACACGGGTGTTATTTGATCGCTCATGATGATGCCTTGCTCTTGAGAACCTTTCCCATGTCCCTCACTAGACCTGCATTAGATTGGTATAGTGGGTTACCTAAACACTCTATATTCTCATTCAATCAGGTAGCCCAAGCCTTCTTGGATCATTTCTCTATCAATATCGTCAAGAAGGTTACCATGACCGATCTATATTCCACTCATCAGTATGAGGATGAATCTATCGTAGATTTTGTCACTCGCTGGCGCAGCCTGATCAACCAACTTACCTTCCAACTGCCACAAATTGAACTCATCGAGCTCTTCACACAGGCTTGTGCTAGGCATATCTCACCAACCTTGCAGGTCCAAACCTTTTGAACATTCGACGAAGCATTCACTATGGCATGAAAGTTAGAGATTCGGGCCATCGAAGAGAAGAAAATCCAATTACGCAATAAGAATTTGGCATTCAAGTCGAATGATACCTCTTCTTCTTCCAAACCACAAACCAATTATTCAAAAGCTAAGGGCACCGCTAACGCAGTGGTACTCAAGGCCGGCCCAGCTCATCCATCAAATTAGGCTACCCCCTCATCTAATCTCTCACCTGTCCAGACTTTTCAATTCATACAAGAGCAGGAGAAATATACCCCAATTGGGGAGCCTTACTCTTCTGTCTTAGAAAAGCTTATCAAAGCTAGAGCCATCACCCTTCCACCTATAAAACCACACACTGGTTTTGACCCTACTCGTCCCATGCCCACATGGTATAAAGAACATGATTTCTGTAATTATCATCGAGTAAAGGGTCATAGTGACGGAAACTGCATCACTTTCAAAAATATTGTCCAAGAAATGCTCGAGAAAGGCGAGTTAACCGTGGATAATCCTAATGCACCTGCCAACCAAAACCTACATATCTTCAAGAAACCATTTCCCAACCATGCCCCTTCGTCTGATCAAACCAATGAGACCTCAACTCATGATACCCATACCCACTAGGTTTACGCTATCTTTAATGATGTACCTGTCGCCTCCCAATTACCCCATATTCCTTCCACAGAGGAGATCCTATCCCAAAATCCTCCTTTCGCGTTGGAACCAACCTCCCTTGTTCCTTTACCAATAGAGGAACATCTTGCATCTCCTTCATCACCTACGGAGGAATCTTTTGCTAACATTGAGACCATCTCACCCCTGGCTTCACCACTTAGAGAGCCTTTACCTCCTACATAGAGGAGTACCTCCTCCGCCCATAGAGGAGCACCCATCATCTCCACCTCCTATCATAGACCTAGTTGAGATACCTTTGCCTCTTGGCGAGCATTCTCCATTAGCCACCCAAAATCCTACAAACCTACTTTCGGCTCTCTTACCCACGGAAGCTGAAGCTAGCCAATTCCCCATCTCTAAGACACATTTTATGGGAATTGCCATTAGGTCCTCACCAACTCCACCTACAGACGTTTTGTTCTCATGTTTGGCTGATCACTTAGATTATGTGGATAGGGCTCTACTATGGGGGTGCCTTTTACTTCCCGTCTCAACACAGATGTAGAGATCCCTTGCTGATACCTCCACTATCTACCCAAAAATATTTTGACCAATCAAACCAAACCCAACCACCTCTATCACAACCCCTTCCACGACACATGTTATAGCTCAAACCACACCCTTACCCATAACTCAACCTACACCTAAACCCAAACCCATACCTACAACATTTGTCTCGACTAAACCCATTACCACTTTAGGGGTCACCCCGACCACCAGCCTTACTCATCCACCTATCAAACTGGATTTAGCTACATCCTCCAAAGTCAACACCATACCTACTCTGACACCCAAATAAAAGCACCAAACCCATAGAACTCATACCCCGGCTGTGCCAATCACACCTGCACCTGTCCCGTCTGTCTTAGGATCTCAGCTTCCCCACATGGTCAAGAAACCTCCACCCATCAATAAACCAAAAATACAACAACCCATTCCTTCCTCACAAACCTCTGACCTACCCAGACACCCAACCGACTTACACCTACACCTGCAGCCTCTTTACCACCCATACCTCCAATACCCTCAGCTATTGCTTCACTACCCACTACACTTCAGTCGTTGTCTCACACACCTCAAGCACGACCCGCGTCATCTACCTTCACAGCACCCCCGTTATCCCCATGGGTAACTCGCCCTCTTCCTCCATAGGCTTTTCCTTCTAGACCTTGTACACCCACATCACCTTTACCCAAGAAGGTGTAACCCAAAAACAAAACTCCACTACCCCATAATAAGGTAGTCAAAATGACCACACACCCTCCTACCCGTCCATCTACTATACCCATACCTAAACAAACATGACCGACACCCAAAACCATGCCAGCACCTAAACCCATAGCTCGACCCCCTCCTCTTCTAAAGACTGTTCCTCAACAATCACCTACACCTACACCCAAACCCACGTTTACTTCCCATTGTGATCCACTAGCAGGGTCTTATGCCAAAATTTTAACCAACCTCCTTGAGACCTCTGTCATCACATTACCACCACTCAGACCTTACGACCCCCTCAAACCCAAGCCAAAAGGGTTTGATGATACTAAAATTTGTGCATACCATCATGTGCTAGGACACGATGTGGAGAACTACAAGGCCTTGAAAAATCCATCCTTATCTAATTGTGTCCACCAAAAACCAACTTTGACGACAATGACCTTCTCGATGAGGATCCTGCTTCACCAACACCCATTCCCACACTGCCCACTCAACGACCACAACCTCCACCCTCACCTCTCCTAGAGCCACCCCCAAGATTTGAAATTAACATGGTTCACATCAGAGAACTTGCCACACCACCACCCAAATGTCATTGTGCCCAACTGACCTCACAGGGTTTTTCTCCTCCGGTAGGTTTTTTCCCGTCGTGTCATTATACCACTCACCCTACACCTTCTCCATTTGCCAACTCCCCTCAGATCAACATGATACACATCACTACACATGCTCAGAAGGATAAGGGAAAAGAAAAGGCAACTGACCCACCAACCAATCCTATACCCAACATACCATCTACACCCATACCTAAAATAACTATCTGTGGCCCCACATACCCCATTTCTAATGGCATCACACATCGTACCATGCTCAAACAATTACACCAATCACCCCTCAAAATGTCCTTATATGACCTCATCCAAACCTTAGAATCCCATTGTCAAGCTCTCATGGAGGTTCTTCAATCGATTGAGGTTTTACCTAATGACCCTACACCCGTAGCCTCCATTATCACACCCCATCATGTAGCCTCTCTCACCAAATTACCACCTTCATCTTCACCCCACCTTGTTCACCAAGTGGCCTCCCTTAGCTTCTCAAAGGAAGAGATTGCGCCACACCAAAATGATGACCTAGACCCAACCCTCTTCATCTATGTCCACATCGATGACATACGGGTACACCGTGTGATGATTGATGGGGGCGCTAGCATTAACATCATTTCATCCCATGCATTCGCTCAAATGCGCATACCTGACAATTACATGCATAAACACCTGGTCATGTTGCATTCATTCAATGATGCTATCACCTCTACACTAGGCACCATCATCCTCCACATTCACGTGGGCCCCCACACTATTCCTAGAATTTTTTTACATTTTGGAGGGGGAATTCCAATATAACCTGTTGCTTGGTAGACCCTGGATCCATGTCATGGGTTGCGTTCCTTCCACTTTGCATCGTTGTGTAAAGTTTGAACATGAAGGACACACCTATACCATTCCAGCTGACCCATCACCTTTTAAAACATGCAACATGCTTTATTGACCCAATGATGTGCTCATACCTATCAAGCCGTCTACCTCTGCGACCACTACCGCTTCACCTACACCTCCACCTACCAGTACAGCCGCTACTTCTACCGCACATACCTCCTCCATTCCTACTACTGCCATAACCTCCACTGCTGACCCATTAGCTTCCCAATCTGTTAAATCCACCTCTGCATCGACCTTCGACAGATTATCCATACCAACTACCTACATACCAACCACTGATCCCTTGGAAGGTGTTTTTCAACGCCTCACTCTAGGGGAGTACCGCCTATATAGTGTCAACACATTCCTTACTCCACAAGAGTATGGAAATCTTCACCAACACCCTCATTATGATCACCGCATAGGAGAACACCTCCTTTATGGTCCTCCTCATCTTTGTAATAGTCTCACCTATGGGGGACTTGATACTACCACTTACACACCTGAACCACCATCACAAACCCGCCCATTTTCTGCTGACTTCCAATCACTTACCAATCACCATTTCGCCCACACCTTCCTGCACCATTGTGCGAGGAAGGGTTTTGGTTTTGGATTTTACGAGCAAGGCTTCCATACCATTATTCCATGTACCACCCACAAACATAACGATCGTAGTGGTATCGGCTTCCCCAAACCACCTACCAAATAGGCCCGCATTGAACTCATTAAGGACACTAGCCCTTCTCCACCTTCTTCACCCACTCCACCTTCATCACCACCTTCACCGACGGAGTTGATGGATCCTAAATCTATCCCTCCTAACTTTTTTTTTTCATAAACACCATTTCCTTGGGGCCTCTAACTTATCAATGTGAGGGCGAGGCCCCTTCCACTCTTCCCTTCCTGTATCCTGAGATGATCGATGACGACACACCTTCAATCAACGTCTTTCAATGTTAGGATGATGAATCCATACTCACCTACCTTGGTGTAGAAGACTCATATATTCATCAGTCATTACCCTCTGAGACACAAACCATGTTGAATGAATTGACTATCGAGATCAACATTCATACTCAGGACAACCCGCACATCCTAAAGATCAGACAATCTTTAGATGCTGCTGAACAGGAAGCCATCACTTCTTTTCTCAGATATCATAACCATGATTTTTCTTGGTCTTATGCAGACATGCCCAGTATTGACCCCACCATAGTGGTCCATAATATCGTAACCGTTCCCAATGCCAAACCCATCAAACAAAAGCTGAGGAAAATGCACCCTCGTATTGCTCTTCTCGTCAAAGAAGAACTTTAGCACCTTCTTTCCATTTCCTTCATCTTACCCATTGATTATCCTCATTGGACTTCTAACATTTTCCCTGTCACCAAGGCAATAGGGGGACTCCGCATTTGCACAGACTTCTGTGACCTCAACCTTGCCTACCCTGAAAGATGACTTTCCCTTACCGGTATTGATTCAGCTAGTTGACCTCACCGCTGGTCATGAGATGCTATCACTCATGGATGGCTTCTCGGGTTATAACCAAATTTTTCTTGCCCTAGAAGATCAACACAAAACCTCATTCATCACCCCTTGGGGGACCTTCTGCTATCGAGTCATGCCTTTTGGCCTTAAAAATGCTGGTGCCACATATCAACGGGCTATGAATTACATCTTCCATGACATCATGCATCACATATTGGAAGATTATGTGGATGATCTCTTGGCCAAATCTAAGCATCACTCCGAGCACCTTGTTTTCCTTAAAACCATCTTTGAACACCTCATTAAATATTACGTCTGCCTTCAGCCTAAGAAGTACGTCTTTGCATAGTTCTTTCAGGAAAGCTCCTAGGATTTATCATTTCCCTCCATGGTATAGAAGTTTACCCTACTAAATTCAAGGCCATTCTTGAAATGAATCCACCTACTAATCTTCAAAAACTCCATAGCCTACAAGGTAAATATCAGTCCATTCACCATTTCATTTCACAATTATCTGATTGGTGTCAACCATTTCATCATCTGCTCAAGAAGGATGTCTCCTTTAAATGGGATGATGACTGTCACAAAGCTTTTGAGGCCTTAAAACAATACCTTCTCCAACCACCTGTACTCATCCCACCTAAAGATGATCAACCTTTTTACCTATATATATCTGCTACTGATCATTCCTTGGGAGCCATGCTCACTCATCACGATGAACAACATAGGGAGCAGGCAATTTATTACATAAGTCGTACTCTTTTAGACTATGAAACCTGATACAACCATCCCAAAGAACTCTGCTTAGCCTTAGTTTTTGGTCCCACTAAAATCCACCATTACCTACTCAACCACAAAACCTATGTTGTGACCAACACCGACCCCTTACACTTCATGTATGCCAAACCTTATCAAAATCAGTGTGCCGCATGATGGCTTATGCTTTTAGCTGATCTTGACCTCGAATTCATTCATAAAAAGTCCATCAAGGGCCAAGCTATCACTGACCAATTGGCCGATGCACCTATTTCTGGGGATCAACCTTCTAATTTTGACTTTCCAGATGAGTCAATTGCTACCCTTTCCCTGGATGAACCCCCTTACCAAATGACACTCTTCTTTGACGGTTCCAAGTGTCAGCATGGGGGCGGGGCTGGTATTATCCTCATTCCTCTTGATGGAGAACCCATGCCTTTGTCTTTCAAACTAGATTTTGAATGTACCAACAATATTTCCGAATATGAAGTGCTTGTACTAGGTCTCCAAGCCACCTATGCCCTAGATGTTAAATCAATCAACATCTTTGGTGATTCTCAATTGGTCATAAACCAAGTCAATGGTATGTACCAATGTCATAATGAGATACTTCAAAAGTATAAACATCATGTAGACATACTTTTGACCACCTTTGATCGTTACACCCTTCAAACCATCCCACGTTCCACTAACAAATTTACAGATACCATGGCCTTCTTAGCTTCCCAAATACCCACTTCACCCACCAATTCCAAAATCTTTGTCACCGTACAATGCCTCCATTCACCTTCTTATTTACCTCATGATGTTTACTCAATTGGAACCAATACCCCTAACCTTAGTGACCTTTGGTATAAACAATACTCTGACTACCTTTCTCTCTCCATCTTACCTCCTGATCTCACCTGTAATAGATAGCGTGCCTTCCTTAAAAAGGTCTCTCATTACGTCATCCTGGGAGGACTCCTCTATAAGAGTGGATTTGATGGTATTCTCTTATGATGCCTCACAAGTTCTGAAATTCCTTATACCATTAAGGAGGTTCATGATGGCATATGTGGAGGTCACTTTAGTGGCCTTGCTGTTGCTAAGCATATTCTTCACCTAGGCTATTACTTGTTGACCCTTAACCATGATTGTTGTGACTATGTCAAACATTTTGTAAAATGCCAACAACATTCCAACCTTCATCATACACCCAGTCATGCCTTATAGGTCACTCGTGACCTTTGGCCCTTCTCTCAATGGGGTTTGGATCTTGTCGGAGAAATCAATCCTCATTCTTCTTAATGCCATCAATGGATCATCACTGCTACCGAATACTACACAAAATGGGTAGAAGCCATCCCACTCATTTCCACGAAAGCTAAGAAAATATGTGAGTTCATTAACCACCACATCATTTTTCACTTTGGTGTTCCTCATCACCTCATCACTGACAATGGAAAACAATTCAAAAACAAAACATTGCAAAAACTTTGCAATGCCTTCGGCATTCAACTTAGTTTCTCATCACCCTACTACCCACAAACCAATGGCCAAGCCGAATCCACTAACAAAACCCTCAACAAAATTCTCATGAAAGTGGTTGATGATACTGGGAAGGATTGGCATACACACATTCCTTTTTCCCTATGGGCATACCGCACTAGTATTCACACTTCCACTGTGGCCACACCCTTTTCTCTGGTCTACGGTACAGAGGCTGTTCTGCCTCTCAAAGTCCAAATCCCCTCACTCCATATTTCTCTCCATGACATGCTCACTGATGATGACTTTTGTCAGGACCACTTAGCACAACTAGAGTTATTAGATGAACGTCATCTTAATGCTCTGGATCACCTTCAAGTTTACCAACAATGTATCAAACGTGCCTATGACAAACGTGTTCACGAATGAACCTTCTAAGTCAGTGACCTTGTCCTGAAAGAAAATCAACATGTAACCAAAGCAAAAAAAAGTAAACGGGGCAAATTTGCTCCTAATTGGCTTGGACCATACATCGTGACTCATACCTATGGATCAGGTGCTTATCATTTATCTTCTCTCGATGGTAAACCCGAGCCTGAGCCCCTAAACACCTTGCATCTTTGACCATTCTATTTTTGACTCATTGTCCTACCTCACCCTTTGTCTCTCTCCAGGCTCGTCCCTTGAGCGCTACCCACTCCATACACCTCCCTAATGATTAAACTAGAATCATGTGAGTACCCATCACTTGTTATCTTCCCTTGAATATGTGTACCACGGAACTGCACATAGCATGATTCTCATGGATACTTTTCATCTACCTTTAGATGAGATCCCATGGTCATTTCACCTTGCCTTTTGAACAAGAGTCCTATCCTCCACCTTGGTCTTGTCCATGACTTCAAAGACCTCACATGGGACCAAACTCCTTGAGTCAAACTTCTCATAAAAAGATGACTCCCTCAAAAGGACATCTTCCTCTCGACAAATTGCTGCTATAAATAGACTACTCCCTCGAAGGACAGCTATGTGAAGCTCTAAAAAAAAATAAAAAAAAAAATAAAAATGAGAGCAACCAAAGCTTCCCGCATCGATCAGCTTCACGAAGACCTCAAGGAGTTCCATATTATTTATCTCATATAGACTTCCTGCATCGATCAGTCTATCAAAACAAAAAACTTGTTAGTCATGGACTTGCCCGTTGTGACCTAGGACCTCTTGCCCGAAGGGCCTGCTACCTCATACCATATAAAAATTAACTACCTTTCACCCTTCTTACCATTCCCACTCATCATTTCCTCATTTCCTCAAGGGACATCTTAGAATTTAGACATTTGGTGATCCTGTGACTACTTTTCATCATAGAACATGTCAATCATGTAATGTCTTTAGGGTCTTATGTTCATCACCTCCTCCAAGGTATGATCTACTCGGTATGATCCTACCCAATCAGGTGGCTTTATTTCCCCCTCTTATCTTTTAACCATCTTTGTTTACATTTTGATTACCTTATACAGGACTTGGTCCTCGACGCTTACCTTTGGGGTAATCCTCCTCTTTCACCATAATCACTTTCACCTACATCATTTTACCTACAATCTACCCACACCTATCAAACCTAAACCCACAACATGCCCAAAAACCTACCATCTCATTTTCATATTCTTCCCTAGCTCATGGGAGAACTACATCGGCCTGAGGTCCCTTTTTGCTGGGACTATGTAGGCAGCACTCCAAGGGCATGGGGCCCTTGGAGGTTAGCTCGGCCATTCTCTACCCTAAAAAATTCATCAACCATGCCTAACTCACCATTTACATCACATTTCACTTAGTTCCCCTTTTATATACAAAATTGGAAATTAAGCCACATACATAACAATTTGCTACATATTTTATACATTTATTATGCCTACCAATTCTCTATCATCACTATGCATGGATTATACCACATCTCACATATGACCCATAGTATCATTCATTACAAAAAATAATGAATCACAACTTCACCTACTTTTAATATATCCATGCCTAATCAACCTGACTCAACCATGCCTAACCAACCTAACTCAATCCATGCCTATAACCTGACTCAACCATGCCTAACCAAACCTGACTCAACCATGCCTAACCAACCTAACTCATCCATGCCTATAACCTAACTCAACCATGCCTATAACCTAACTCGATCCATGCCTAAACCTGACTGGACTCCATCATGCCTAACTCACCTAATTTCCATCCACATCAAAGTAACAAATCCATATCTCATCTAACACAAGCCATAAACCAATATCTCATAAACACATCAACAAATCACAAAATACCATGTATCTCATCATATAAATCAATCAATATGTATCTCAATATACATGCCCATCTCATCATGTCCATCATCTCAAAAATGTCAGCACGTAGGCCGATATACAATACAAAATGTCATCGGCACATGCAGGCCGGTCTCATATATACAAAAAAGAATGAATCAATACAAAATCTCTTCGGAAATATACAAAACCACTCATACATCCTCACTTTCTCTCGGTGTAGGCTGGTATATGCTCAAAATATAGAAATCACTCATACATCCTCACTGTCTTTGGCACGCAGGCCAGTATGTGATAAAAAATACAACTGTCTTTGGCACGCAGGTTGGCATATATATCAAAAAAATAACTAATATACATCAAAAATCAGGTGACCGCATATCAGGCATCTCACCGGATGTCCTCCATCTCTGTGTCACCTGTACCCTTGGCCTCCTATGTCCCTACTGGCACCTCACCTAGCACTGGTCACCATGCGCTGGTGGCCTCTCCTTGATCAGGCCTTGGAGCTCGCTGACCTCCTATGCTCTCCACACTATGAGTGTGGGATCTCATCCTCTCACTGGATGCCTGTTGTGCCCTGTACTCGGCATAGGAGATGAAATCTATCCCAGCTGCCATAAGCTGGTCCTGATAGTATCTCGACTCACCTAGGGCATCCCGTAACCTAGATATAGGCACGGTCTGTGGTGGTCCCATAGGTCTCGGCCCCTATACCTTCCCTACGCCTACCTATGAACTGGGACCTGCTCCTGGTGCCTGTGGTGGTGCCCCCTACCCCTGTGCCTGTATCTGGGCCTGTAAGGCCCCAATCTGTGCCTGGGCTATGGCCAACTAGCCCTGTAAACCTACCACCTGAGCCTGTAAGGATGCCACCTGACCATCCCCCTCCTCTCCATCTCCATCTCCTCCACCAGCCATCTGGGCCTGCAGACTGGCCACCTGTACGTGTAGCTCTACTACCTCTGCCTCAGAACCCTTCAGCTATGTCTACAGTATACCCAACTAGGTAATCAACGTAGCTACCTGCCCCTGTAGGGTGTCTCTCTGCACTGTAATGGTAGCTAGGTTTGGCTGCCCCAGTCTGGGTGGTATGGCTCGTAACTGAGCCGCCCACCACTGCCTGTACCTATCTGTACATCCAGCGTCATCTATCCACCGATCCACTGGCTTGCTCCTCCTCCCCTATGGGCACTGTAGGCTGTGGTAGAGGTAAGGGCCTCTCCATGTCATCTCTTTGATACTATGGGAAGGGTAGAGGAATGTCCTGTAAGAGCCTGAACTACCGTCGGACTCTGTCTACTGGGATCATCTCATCCTCCCTGGCACGACAACCCTGTATCCACCTCTCTAGCTGGAGCTCAGCTAGCTCCTCATGCATATGCCTATATGAGGGGAATCCCACATATGGCCTCCAGATAATGTCCACTCCAGACAACCCCTCTAGTAACTACCGAAAATGGGCCACATCATGTGTCGGCCTATCCGATCTCCGCTCTCCTATCATCGGCACCCATCTCATGTATCCCACCCACACAAATCTAGGTGGGAATGCATCTACTCGGGGCATCCCTATAGGTCACACACACACTATGTGCTCGTATGCCCAACAGTGTAGTATAAATGTACAACACAGGCTAAACCTGTGCAACCGCCCATATGCCCACAACTCTCTGTATAGCTGCACCAAGAATGCTGGTGCCTAGGAAAAGCGTGTCTCATGAACCATCATATCATGGAGTACCCCCATTAGTGATCAGGGAAAGTGTCCACCCTCTGCATCTGGCAGTGCATAGCAGCACACTACCTCCATCAACAGAACCACTAGCCTCGTCTCATCTAGACGGGCTAGGTACATCTCTCCATAGCTCAAACTAGCGCTATGGAATCTCAGATCAGCGCCCCCTCACCAAAAACTATCCCAATCAACTCCTCTAAGGCCTCAGAGGAGATAGAATACACCTGGGCACCCAATATGGGTAGCCACAAAATCTGGAACACGTCCTCCAGGGTGATAGTCATCTCACCCGTCGGAAGGTGGAACGTGTTGGTCACGGGATCCCATCTATCGATGAGCACGACCATCAAGCTGGGCTGCCGAACAACATGTCGGTAGTGATGAATCCCACTCAAGCCCACTACCTCCACATGCTACAGCTCCAAAGGGGTTGCTATGCCGTGCAATGTCACTAGTAGAGGTGGAACCCTGTCCGCATATGTAACTGCGCTCTCCCCTACATCCAATCCAAGCACGACATTAATCCACATTTACCATGACCATATTCACCAATTATCATTACCCTCCACCCTATTTTCACTCTACCCATCTCAACTACCTAGCCCACATCACTTTTGGACCCTTGTGCCTCAAATCCTGACTGGTGCCGGTTCATCCTAACCGACTCCGGTCACCCTTAAATTGGCATCGGTCACCTGTTTGGTGACCGATACCGGTTCACCTTTACCGACCACAGTTACCATGTAACCGACATCGGTCACCTGTTTGGTGACCGATACCAATTCTACCCAACCGACACTGGCCAAACTTGACTGACGCCGGTCACTATCACGGAAAATCCCATGACTTCCCAAAACCCCCATTTTCTAAAAATCACCCCCTTCCCCTTTTACCCCACCTACAATGACCTAAACTACCCCTGGACCTCTACCCACCCCACCTATACCATTTACTACCCTTCCCCTCCCTCTTTTTTCCCGTTATTCCCCCCATACCCAAATTTTATTTTTACCCACCCACAAACAACAAAAACCCACAAAAACCTAAAATAACAATTATCCAAACCTCTAATCTATCCAATTAACAATGTAGAGTTGGGCGCTTACCTCATCACGCTTGCCGCCGTCTCAGTGGCATGTCTGGCCGTTGTGTTGGTGGCCCACCAGATCCCTCTTCGGCCTCTTCCATCACCGAATAACTACTTGTAACCTCCGCCCAATCAAATCTCTCACCCTGATCCTGTGGACCCGCTGCTCACCAACCAAACCCTTGTCCAATCACACTGCCAACTCACTGTCTCGTTTCCTCCGGACACTTTTCTCTCTCTTTTTTGTCATTTTCTCACTTCACAAATAACAAATGAATAATAAAAATGTGGATTTTTTGTTTTTATAACCAACCCGACCTAACCAACGTCGGTTACCCCTGACCGACATTGGTTGCGTGCCCTACCTCACCATCATCAGTTTTCCTATACCGACATCAGTTATCCATGACTGCCATCGGTCATCCTCACCTACACATTGCCCTAAATTTTACCCTTTTAACCTACCCTCTACCTCCTTTTTTTACCTCACCTAACCGTCACCCTGACCATTTACCCCACCCCACCTTTACCCTACCCATTTACCTCACCTTTCCTGACCTCATCATTTACTACCTCCCTTTTTCCTCCTTTAGGGACTCATTATTTTACCCCTACCTTGGCCTTACCCATTCCGTGACCTAGATATTTGGACCTGGACCATCGCTAGTGACCTTTGACCTCATGTGTTCGCTATACCTTGCAGCACTGTTACCTATGTTGATTGACCTAATGACCTTACCTAGCCTATTGCCGTGACCATTTATCCTGACCCTACCTTTTGTGTACCAGAACATACCTAAATGTTCCTACACCTAACCTACATTGTGTTTCCTGACCATATCCTATACCTTGGATACCGGATTCACTTCCACCTTGTTTGGATAAACCAATCGACCTTAGATGATGTAGAGTTTTTCTACTCTTCAACTCGGTAGCGTGTTATAGTTTATTCGTGTGCGTGTGCATTTGACTGTTACTACCTTTGACCCAGACCCATTACCTAGATTTCCCATGTAGACCTTTAACCCTTTCTCCCCCATGCCCACCTGCCTCTTCCTCCCATTTACCTTTTATCAAACCACTCACTGATTCTCCCTTCTACCTCATCAGTTCCTAGTTTGAGGGGGATCACCTTCACCCACACATGGGGCAACCACATCTTATTTTTGTTAGCGTCACTTACCAATACAAGCTACGCAACAAAAAGGGGCAAAATGTAGACACTAAAATTAGGTCACACTACCCTTTGGTTCCTTGACGAATAAGCACCCTTCATCACATTCACCTAGCCATGACCCCTTTCACCCCACTAATATTAATTTAATTAATTATTCATTATCCTCACTATATCTATTATTTAAATATCTTATTTTAAATAATATCCACACATACAGTTCACTTAGACACCTCACCAAGCCAACTCAACCTAAGACTTGTTCTTAGTAAGTTGCCATAACTAACTAAGACTTACCCAAACCCTAAAAATCAATGCCTACATTCCCTCTAACCACATTCCCGCATGATCACAAGAAGCTCCAATTCTAATCCATGGGTTAACGACATGAGATCTAAGGAAATCAAGAGGATCTCCCTAGTTTAGTAAACCTAGGAAATCCCACCTTGACCGATGCCGGTTACCCCTAACCGTCACCGGTTAAGCCAGAACCACCGTCGGTTACCCTTTTAACCCCAAAACAACCTTATTCTCAAGGTTGGATGTTGGAAGTTGGAAGCAAAAAGCAGAAGGTTGGTGAGCATTAACACATCTTAGAGAGATAACACATCTTCAGAGAGTGAATTCCAGTGAGACCACACATGCAAGGAAGGAGATCAAGCATCTTTTCTTGTATAGCCATTCCAGCCAAGATCTGATCTAACCAAGCAAAGAGGAGTGCACATGCAGCCCATGCAGAAGCTTTCCTTCAGTTGGTGATCACTTGCAGCCTTCAAGCCTCTCATCAGCACCTCCATCCTTCACACACAGGCATCCAGGACCATAATCCAAGTAAGTATAATGTCATACTTCTCTGGTTTATTTCATTTCATCATTATTTTATCATCTATTGCTTACCTAGCCACCTATTGACCTTCTCCAACACTTCCACCTCCATATTCCCATTAAAAACCTTGCCAAAGTCTACCCCAGTCACCCAATACCTCATCCTGACCAACCAAAGTCCTTTGTGCAATCACAAAGGAGACCTAAAGCTTGTTCTGTGACATTTCCAGATTTCACAGTAACCGGCACCGATCACACCTGACCACCGTCAAATACCCTTGACTGACATCGGTCTCTATATTTTCCCACACAGCCCCAGAATAGAGACCTACCCACCTAATTTCACCTCACCCTCATTCACCTGTGATCTACCTGAGACCTCTGCCAGACCTGCAGAGACCTAGAACCAATCATTTGACCTTTGGATTCTATTCTAGCTTAGCCTGTTAGATTAGATCTATTTCTTATTGTGTTTTAAGTGAGATACCTAAATCATTTCAAATTACAATAGGATTTACTTTGTTTACAACATTAAATTGTTTAAAATAGTGGACTGACAGCCATCTAGGAAGTATCACACTTCCCGGATCTAGCATACGCTAGGTAGTTCACTGCCCATATTGTTTAATTCCTTCTGGTGGTCTTGCTTTGCATTATAGGTAGTTCCTCCTAGCCAAAAGGAAGCTCTCACAATCAGCTGTGGATTCAAAAGTCATATGCACGCAACAACCCATCAACCAACATTTGAACAGGTATTCCTCCTATGCCCGTTACCCTATTTGTTTCATCAACACTTCAAAGAAATGATCTAAGAATAAGGTGAAACAGTGATCTTCAGAAGTTTGTGCTAAAACTTCATGAATTGGAATCAATAGGGAATGGGTAATTAGCTTTGGATTGGGTGGTTTGACTCCAAACCGGTCCTGCCTGGAGCCTGCCATAGTACTCAAAGGTGTATACCCCCTAACCAGACGTGTTGGCGGTAGGATTTTTCTCCCACGATGTCTTGAGGCATGAATACTCATTAATCAGCTCTGTTCATTGCCTAAGACTATCTAGAAAAGGTAGTTTGCAAAAAATTATGCCACGAAGGATTAGGGAATGCCACGACCCTGAATTATTGGATGCAACTAAAGGTCTCTGTCTTGTAAGTTTTGGATTAGATGGTTCTTGGTTTGGATGACTGAGTTCCAAGTTGTGAGCACTAGAAATTTGCACTGAAAACGTGAATTGGGATCGATAGGGAAGGGGCCCGTGGCTCCATATCGGATGGCCCAACTCTGAACTAGGCCTCCCTAGAGCTTTCCATAAAACTCGTAGGCATATAACCCCCCAACTGGATGTACTGGCGGTGGAAGTTCACTCCTATGACATCTTGAGGAATGAATTCTCACTACTCAACTCCGTTCATTGCCTAGGACTGCCTAGAAAAGGAAGTTTGCAAATAATTATGCCACGAAGGCTCAATGAATTCCATGACCCTGAATTATTGGGTGTAGTTAGAGGCATCCTTTGCTCAAGTTTTGGTTCATATAGTTGTTGACTTATATCTTCCCCCAAGTAGATATAGACAAGCAGAAGATTATAGAAATCAAATAAGCTCAAATCCATGACATTTATCGCTTTGGCGCACGGAAATGGCACATGACAATGAGTGTTGACACTAAAATGTATGCGCCAAGGCACAAGAAAGTGGCGCACAGAAATGGATGTCGACAGGGTAAAGGATGCGCCCTTGGCGCACGAAAATGGCGCATGAAAATGAGTGTCGACAGGGTAAAGGATGTGCCCTTGGTGCATGTAAGAGGATGTCGACACACACATGGATGCACCAAGGCGCACCTTCAGGAGGCGCAACATTTTGAGCACTGACAGAAAGCAGACCCTGGCGCAGATATTCAGATGGCCATAACTTTTGACTGGGAGCTCGGATTCATGCAAGGTTGGACTTTTTGGAAAGCTTACGAGGTCCTCTATCCAACTATGACTAGATATATTTAATTGGGTGAGAAAAAATTCTTAAAAATGCAAAATACAGTTCGCCACTTTTGGGTTCGCTGGGGTTCTCACCTACCATCATAATGAGATGAATTAAATGCAACCTAGAGGTGGTTGGGGTAGTTTTGGAATTCCTATCTCTTTTCTCTCTCATTATTCCTATAAATTGTAAGGAGGGGCTTATTTCTAAAGGTTGGACATTTTTGTTTTGCCCCTCCCTTCTTCTCTTTGGCAGGTAAACTTGTGGAGTTCAAACCTCCCATTTGAAACTGTAATGCAAC
Organism: Taxus chinensis; assembly: GCA_019776745.2. Taxonomy (NCBI): domain Eukaryota; kingdom Viridiplantae; phylum Streptophyta; class Pinopsida; order Cupressales; family Taxaceae; genus Taxus; species Taxus chinensis. The sequence goes on from CM034151.1 coordinate 63,914,221, forward strand.
TTTGCCTCTTGGCATTTTGCAGTGTGTTGTATCAATCTTTGGAGAAAATTAATGCATGTTTGTGGATGATTCTCAACCCTCTCTGTGTTCATTTTCATCCTCCTAATATTTCAATGTGAATCTGGTTATCTATACATGATCTTGCATTGTGTTTTTTATGGTTTGTGTTTATTGGCAAGACATGTGTTCTTCATTCCTTGGTGCATCACCTTTGTAGTTTAGGTTTTATTTTATGCATCTTCTTACCCTGTTTCCTTGGCAAGTTAGATTAGGTTTTTAGTAAACCCTCTGCATTTTTTACGTATGCATCTGAACAGAGGAATAGGAACCAGCCTTCATCCGGAGAGCTTTTCCGATTTCGCAAGGTCCCACACTTGGGAAAAGCTCCATGTTATGCAATCACACTGAGAGTCTCAACCCATCAAGTTTCAGAGACATTCAGGGGTGCTGCAATTCGACATCAACAATAGTTCTTGGTTTGGATGACCGAGCGCCAAGTTGTGACCGCCAGAAGTTTGCGTTGAAAACATGAATTGGGATCAATAGGGAAGGGGTTCTTAGCTCCGGATCGGGTGGTTCGACTCTGAACTGGGCCTACCTAGAGTTCACTCCCACAACATCCTGGGGCATGAATTCTCACTACTCAGATCCTTTTTTTCTTCTTAGCAAGTGTCCTAGTATGGATGTTTCCTTTTTCTAATTTCCCTCTAAAAAATAGTTTCAATATTTTCAATCTTACAAGTATGGTAAAATGGATGTAGTCACTAATATTTGTTTTAGAATAAGCCTTCATGTAGTCCATGACATAGTTGGAGTCTCCACTAAGTATTAGGTGGAATGCAATTCTCATATGTAACTACCCTCAATTCAACAAACACCCAAGTAATTTCACTATATTGCAAACCAATAAGTACATGGAGATGGATTTCCATGTGGAAGAGAAATACCAAGTCTTGAAAAATTCAAGGAGACTTTAGGCTTTGTACTAAATTGCTGACTATAAGATGGACATAACACCATTCATTGCTAAGGAAATGAAGATTAGAAATCAATAATAAATATTCCCTTTCAAGTTGGTGTTGTAATGAATATCCAAATAGGGTGTCATATAGATATGTTTTAATGTAATTACTTATTAAGTTTGGATTTTATTCCTATTATTGAAGGTGACACATAGTTGTGGTGTTAGAAACTTGAACAAGTATATCATAAAATGTGAATATCTCCTTTTTTTGATAAGCTTATGTGAATAATTATTTGTATCATTTGAAAATAATGACCTATCATTTTAATTGAATAAGGTCACATCAAGGATATTGCAACAAGGTAAACACACTACCATGTTGTGTGAATATTTTAATTTAGAATATCCTATCTTCATCCACCACATCTAAAGAGAAACAAAGACACCCATTACATGAAGCATATATATGCGTGACAAAGCGAAACAAAGATGATTATGATTACCTATAAAGAATGTCCATTGTTTTGCAATCTTCTAAAGCACAAGATTTATTATTCACCGCACCAAGCCTTTAAGGAGATTGAATAAGGTCACAACAAAGACATGATTGTGCACGAAGCATATAAAGAGAAACAAAGACATGATTACATGAAACATATGAAGAGAAAAAAAGAGATGATTACATGAAGCATATATATGAAATTACAAAGACATTTCATATGTGTGACAAAGCGAAACAAAGATGATTATGATGTGATATCAAGAATTTTTCCATTGTTATGTAATCTTCCAAAACACAAGATGATTATTATGTCATATCAAGAAACAAAGATGATTATGATGTCATATCACTTAAATGGACACATTGTTATGTGCAAAATTCCTATCTTCATTCACCATAAAGATAAACAAAGATAATTATGAAGCATATTTATATGTGTGGTCTGGAAAGAGTGCAATAAAGGTGTCAAATCATGTCATTACATCATCACAGTACATGCCATTTAATGAAATCATGTTGTCACATATCATCATACTTCATTAAGTCACATGTATATACAAAAATGTCACACAATCAAATATGATCATATGTTAAATATCAGTACGGAAAAATATCAACACATGAGATCAGAAGAACAACATAAAAATTATATCATAGTGGTCTAGGAACAAAATCCACACACACACACACATATCTAGTACACATGGGATACATGCACATGCATTCTAGCTAGTGCCACATCTATAGAAATATAAGAATAATGTATCAAACTAATCATGTCAGGATGACGGGTGAAAAGGTATATTTACCAACTAAATTAACTGTTAGGTTAACATACATTAATAAGTGGAAATATAAATATGCACACCATAATAAAAGTAAATAAAAAATAAAAAAATTTTTTATGCAGTGACACAATATGTAACGTGGAAAACCCGTAAATGGGTAAAAAACCACAGAAGAATAATCCACTATAGAGAAACATTTTACAACCTAGTCCAATAACTCCTCCCTCACTTCTACTCCATGTATTTACCCAGAATCCAAATGATTCACGTGATCTAATGAATATGACCTATAGTCATATTTAAATAACCCAAAGGGTTATGTCCATATTAAGTGATGGGGCACACCCCGATTTAATAAATAATTAGTTAATTAATAACTAAAAAACCTAATCTAAAGTTTATATTTAAATAATAAGAATATAAAATATTCTATATTATTTAACTATAAACTAAACATTATGATGCACTTAATATTATTGTTCTAACACTCCCCCTTAATATTAAGTGGGGATCCATATGCCAATACATTACCTGACTGTGGTACACTACAGGATTTACAATCCTTAAACCATAAAGGTTTTAGGCTAGCATATCATTTGAAGGAATTATAACACCTTCATCATGCTCAACTTACCTTTTGGTACAAAAGGATTTGGAATCCATAAATCAGACATATGATTTAGGCTAAGCATGATTTGTGAGACTACATCTCACCGGTTTCTCATGGAAATATTCTTATACCTACATCTCTAGGAGCCTTTTATAACACAAGGACCTCCTTTACAAACAGATGCACACTGGATTGTATTTTTCTCATAAACTCTATCAGTTTACTTTAGATCATACAAGATATTTTATAATGCTTTTAAACAAGAGTATAAGTATAGAAGAGAAGGAATCAACAACCAGCCAACTGTTAGGAGGTGGAATCATCATGCAAACTACCCCTCAATGGAAACTCTAAAAGGCCAAGCATTGCATACAATTGCAGTATTTTACAACACACAATGGCTCGTAAACATATCTGCAATATAATATTTAGTTTGGTAGAACTGAAGATCTCTATCACCACAGAGAACCTTCTCTCGGATAACATACATATGCTTCAATATGCTTCATTCTCTGATGTTGACTAGATTCTTTAGTAAGAGTAATACAACTATGTCCACCACATAGAAGAGGAATACTTCCTTTAACTTCCATGTGTATCTCTTCCAACAGTTGCTTCAGCCACATGGCTTCTTTACTGCTTCCATTGTCACTTCTATACTCTACCTCAGTAGAAGAAATGGAGATTGTTGGTTACTTTTTGTTGTTACAAGTAATGGTCCTACACCAAAAAACTTGAACACATATCTAGTATATTTTATATCTATCACAACATCAGCATGGTTAGAGTCAATATCCATATTGACATCATAATAAGCATATAAATATAAATAATTATTGATTTCACTTTTAACCATCTGTAAAAGTTAAACACTAATTGTATAATAACTAACATAACAATATGCTTAACAACTAACCATGTCTAAAATATGTTGAAAAATTTCAACATACTATTCTTGTAAAATATATATTAGATGCAATCAGTATTGGACGTCTCCAATACAAACACAAGGGCATCCCCAAGTGTTATTTGATATGCATATAATAATATTTTAGTTTCACATACTAAGAAATTTTATAAATGTTTTATCAAAAACATATATATCTTCATTATCTTATTCTAAGCCTTTACAAATGAGATAAGAATTGATAACATATCTAAATAGATAATCAAATTATATAAGAATAATCATAGTATTCATTAAAAACATAATCCACTAACTATGAATACTTATCATAGAGTTTTCTTCAAAAGATGACATGTAAAACCTTTAAATACATTCCATAAGAGGGTTATATATGTCATAAATGATCAGTTTTTCATGTAAAAATATGAACAAAGTTCTATTTTTGAATAAACTATCAAAAAATGAAGCAAAATTTTAAAATACATATAATCCATTTTGTGTATGTTTTCAGTTGTAGCTATTTCTAGCTTTATTTTTACTAACTCATCTAAGTTAAATATGGAAAAAGAGAAAAAACAACTTTTTTTCAACAGTTTATAAAATATACTTTTTATGGATTACAAAATAATTTATAAAGCTACATATTAGAATGACCTATGATTACCCTCATTATCATCATCATTATCTTGATTTTGATATGATTTATTCCATTTTTGACTTCCTTGAAATTTGACTTATTTTTAAATTTACAATGCATCTTTTTTATTCTAGATTTCCCAACAGTTATGACATTTACCATCAAAACTGACCTTTAAGTTTCCTGAGTTTCTTGTTTTTATTAGGAGTTTTAAAAGTAAATTTTTGATTCTTGTTAAACAATAGAAGGTTTATCCTTTCACTTTATGAGCAAGAAGTGCCTATGTGTGATGGATCTATATGAATTAAAATTAGTCATAACTTGCTCTTCTGGATGCAACCTTAGGAGATTACTAAGGGTTTGGAAATTTGATCAATGTCTTGTTCGGATTGATATTTTGAATTCAACATTGAAATGAAATTTCTAAATTTTCCATGAATATTTAATTGGATAATAAAATAGAGCAATTTATCATGAATCGAATTACTGCGACATCTATCTAATTGTGACTTAATATTTTTAATTTTTGATAAATAATTAATCACTTTTTCATCTCCCTTCATAGGAGACTGTCATAAGCTCTAAAACTAATTTAATAATTTTTGAATAAATGTAGTACCTTCGTGCATCGACTCCAATTGTGTCCAAATTCATTAGGACTCTCTATATTTCTTATATGAATCACATGAAAATCCAGTATGTACGTCAAGACAAGATAATTACATCCAAAGTGGTGATTCTGTTATATGTGGCGATGTTATCCAACACTTTATGTTTTCAAGAAATCTCGTTAAAGTAGATAGAATCCATACATTATAACCATGTATATCAATGTTGTAACCATGTCCTTATGTGTTATTTGGATACAACATGTGAAGCATGGATCTAAGGAGGAGAAAGTGCAAAATGTGGCCATCAAAACAAACACAGGGCTGAAACATAGTGTTTGTCATGATGTAAATATGCCGTTATATTGCAATTGATGTTGTTGGTTTTGCATATACAGACGGACCTAAAAAAGAGTCTTACCAAAAAGTAGTCAGGGATGTACAAAAAATATGTAAAAAGTGTAGTAAAGTTTAAATTTGAAAATGAAAAACACATGTGCACTAACATGATCAAAAAATGGTTGTCAAAAAGGATACTAAAGATGATGTTATATGAGTTTTCTAGGTAATCTCATAATTTTTTAAATAGAATATTAAAAATAACCTTTAGCTATTTTTCCCGTATAATGGTTAAATATAAAAACTATCTAAGAGCACTTTACTACTTATAATTGATCTCATATAAAGTGGCCATAAAAATTATTTAAATTCCATGTTAACTAGTGGACTCTCTGGTCAAAATTTGTATATAAATCAAAGAATTTGTAAATTATTAAAATAGTTACTTGTGCTTTAAAAATATGGTGGTGTAGTTTGAACTTTTAGAAAATTCATAGAATATGTTTTATTTTAATACAATTTTCTAAATTATAAGACATAGGGATGTAAATAAATATTGCCATTGTTATATGCATAGTTACAAATGTTTAAATAATAAGATATAAATGGGGCCATTGCCACGGAATTTGAACTAAAAAATCATGGACAGTAAATATTTTAGGCTATAAAGCATGTAAAAACAAAATACAAGAAATACTCATATATATTTGTATTTTAAATCTATAATTTTATAGCAACCATAACACAAGAGGAGTATTAGAAAATCGCAAGTGGGCCGAGTAACTTTAATGTTAATCCCTATTAAATTTATGTGTCCAAATTGCAACAGGAACATACTATATTTTTATTTCACATCATGTTTTTACAAATGGAAAAATTCAACTCTTTATCTAAATGGGTACAAGGGGACATGATTTCTCATAGAATACTAATCCCCATTACAACACATTTTAAGAGGAGACAAGTAAATTCACCAGTTTAATGGAATAAATTGAAGATCCCTATTTCTATGGAGTTACATTGTCTCCTAAAATATCCTTACCATTTAACTAGAGATTTTTACTTTGACAGATCTTTTCCACCTGCACATATGAAATATAAACTAAAATAAATATTTTAAAAATATTTAATAAAATTCAATTACTTGTGTTTTGTAGGTCAAGGTAAATATTAAATTGAGGATTTCATGCATTGAATATTATTCTAAATCTTTTCACTTGTGCACACATTCTATATCAAACATGGAGAGGGAAGGGGGTATTGGTTAATTCAAACTCTCCCAACTAACTTTATATATGTGTGTGAACTTTAGATTCAAGTTCTTATTTAACCAAAACTTTATCCCGCTCTGGTACATGTCAGGACGAGGGGTGAAACAATATATTTACCAAATAAATTCAATGTTAGGTTAACATACATTAATAAGTAGAAATATAAATGTGTACACCATAATAAAAGTAAATAACAACATAAAACAAATTAAATAGCCATATGTAACTTAGAACACCCGTAAATAGGTAAAAGACCACGGAAGAATAATCCACTATAGAGAAACACTTTACAACCCAGTCTAATAACTCCTCCCTCACTTCTACTCCATGTATTCACTCGGAATCTAAATGATTCACATGATTTTTAATATAAACTAAATCCATATTTAAATAACCTGAAGGGTTATGTCCATATTAAGTGAAAGGGCACACCCAATTTAATATATAGTTAATTAATAACTAACAAACCTAATATAAAGTTTATATTTACATAATAAGAATATAAACTATTCTATATTATTTAACTATAAACTAAATATTATGATGCACTTAATATTATTGTTTAACACCCAAAATTTTAAGAAGTGGATATATTGAAAATACATTCATAATTTAGAAAATTAGAAATTTTAATGCATGTGAAATCTTATCGCAATCTCATGACTCCTATCAATTTGTAATTTATGCTTTGCAAGGTCATGTCCACGGCCTGTGGATGTTAAGGGTAGACTCACAAGGGGGATTGTTTAGGGGTTGTGTGAGTGCACTTTGACTCGTACCAGAGTGTATACAAATAAATAGTTAAAATTAAATATTTCATTTACAATTTGATATTATAGATTTAGTAAGAAAAAATTCGTCCAAAATTTAACAAATTTGAAAAACTATACCCATGTGAGTGGATCTGCAGATGCTATGGCAACATCAACAACAACCTCCACAATTTTCATAAAGGGAGGAGTTTGTGTGGTAGTTCTAAGTTGTACAAACAACATGTAGATCAACATTAATTGAAAATTGTCCAAGAGAATGGTGTAAAGAACTAAGGCTCATGCATATATATTAAAGTCTAGAACATGTATAGATATATATAATAATAATATTTAAACAATCTTGAACATTAACTAGTAAAATCAGTGAAACTAACATGAGTAAAAGTAACTTGAGGCATGTCGGTAGCCTCAGTGCCCATAGAAGATGATGTCCCACCTGGCTCCTACTTAAAAAAGATAAACATATTAATATGTATGTACATGTGAAACACATACACAAATATTAATGTGTATTTAATAATAAACATGTAATCAAATAAACTTTGAAATGTAAGTAACTTGAAACTTACTTTTGCAAACACTGTAACATGGGCTGAAGTAGCTAGGATGTCCACACTGGATGTGTCCTTGACCGACTCTTACTGTTTAAAATAAAAAAATATTTGTTTTTACACAAGTATGATGTTATCAAGTATATATATTAATATATTATTTATGTGACATTTACCTATGAAAGACCAGGGACATTTGTAACAATTCCAAAAACATCTGCCATCATCTCATTTCTAAAAAAGAGATCCTATGAACCAACAAAGGATGTCTCACTCACAGTGCATACGCCACCACATGACCTGTAATGGTGTGGTGTGCTAGAACTGACGCCTCCACCAACATCGTTATATGTAATCTAGCTACTATATTGGGCTAGAGTGTTAGTGAGAGATCTTAACGCATGCAGTGTGTCGATCTCCAACACCTCCTTCACTGTAGGAGGGATAACTGAAGGCTGTGGGGGTTTTTAGGCATGGGGCATCCTAGGTTGACTAACTGCAATACGTGCACCTAGTCTAGTCTGTGTAGAGCCACCTGCTCGAGTGTAAAACCCCAAAAATTCAAAATAATTGGAGACCTCATCAAGCACAAAATCACAATATAATTTATTCAAAAAATAAAGAGGAAAATCATTTTTGTTGCATGGTGAATAATCAAAACCCATCTACCATCGGTCCCAATTTTTTTTTTAATCCTATCATTGTGACACGAATGGATAGGGAACCGATTACAATTAGTTGCGAGGGGGGAATTGGTTATGGGGTCCGTAAATAGTGCACAAATGCAATTTTTTCAATTTTTTTTCTTTGACGGTTGCATGTGATAATTTTTCTACATACTAACGCCTATAATCAGCTCTAAAAGTATTCCATCTATCTATTTGGTTTATTGCAGAGTCAAATTTGTCAATCAATGTTTGAAGTGTGTTGGCTAAAGTCACACAACTTGGTTTTGTGGAATTATTTTGTCTGATAGTGTGAATAAGGTTCTAAATGGAAATTTTATTTTCTTAGATTTTTGTAATGATATCACCTTGGGTTCCGAGTGGTTTTGTGGGGACGATAGGAGCCACAAGAGGTGGAGGAACGTTTGGAGGAGTGTTTTTAGGAGGGGTTTGAGGTGGAGGAATATTTGGAGGGTTTTGAGGAAGTGGAGGAATGTTTGGAGAATTAACAACTTGCTGAACAATTAACAAAACAAAGAAATTTTATACATAAACAAAAGATTGAAAAACCCATGAAAACCACAAAAAACCAAAAGTATAAGAAAATTGATAAAAAATGAGGGCTTACCTCTTCATGTCAGCGATATCATGTAAATTATCTCAATACAGAAGCAAAAATTGTAAATTTGTAAGGGTAATGCAAAGCGCAAGTGTCAAAAATGGAAAAAGTGTGTGGTTTGGAGAAAATGGTGGGGAAAAATAAGGGTTGGGGATTTTTTTTTGTTATCAAAAGACTACGATCGCGGTTTATAAACCGTAACCATGGTCTTTGGTTCATGAATTTACTGAACCTGAAAAAAATAGACCGTGATCATGGTTCATAAACTTTTGGATTTCATTGCCACATTTTGGTCCCCCAACTTGTTGCACTTACCCATAATAATAGTTACATATTAAAAGAAAGTGAATTATTTTGAAAAACTTGTTCAAGTGTGTTGGTAATGGTGAAGTGTTTACAAACGATCCTCCTCAGCTCTTCCACATTGTGGAAGAGACTTGAGAGACATCTTAGAGTAACATTCCATAGAAAAAGGAGGTGAAATATGAGGTTTTCTGAGGGCAGAAACTATAGATATGACAGTGAATGTCAGGCCCTACCTTTCATGTTCTCCAATATCAATAGCCGTCTTTTCCAAAGTAAGGCCTTGAGTCTTTTGAATAGTTAATACCCAAACTATTTTAAGAGGTGGTTGTATGTGTAAACCTTAGAAGATTACTGAGATGGGAACATGTAAAGGGTTTGAAATATCCCAAGAAGGACCCATCTATTTATCAAATTTGATGATGATTGGAAGATCTAGTAGTGAACTGGAGTCTCTGTAGACAGTGTCAATGATAGTGCCTAATGAACCGCTTATAAGGCTAACTTCAACCCACAAATTTGTTGTCAAAATAACCTTTTGATGTCTGCATAAAATCATTTTTGGTTAGATTTGATCATCATCGGGATTTTCTGAGTTGTCTCGTCATGTATTTTGGGAAATACAATGGGTGATGGGGATGTTTAAATACTTTAACATGTTGAGGTTGTGGTGATTGACGAGTTCATTTTTCACAAAAAAATGTAGAGAAAAGTGGAAAGGATAAAGTTCTTATTCATACAAGAGTGTTGTTTTGTGAGAAATAAGTGTTTCACATCCTCGATTTGACCATCTCCATCTCGAACATTGAGTGGTAATTGGAAAAAATACATTTGACTTGGATTGGATTCTTATTGACAAAATATTTTTTGTAGTGTAATGGATATTGGAAAGATCTTCTAGAGGTTTTCCTCATTTGAGTGACATGCATACAATGGTATGTCCTTGATAGGAGGAAACTGAGCAAGGTCACCAACAAGAATGATGGATCTATTACCAAAAATAGATGTTTTGAAGTTGGGGAAGATTCATGGAGGTGATAGTCAATATTAGTTAGTAAATGAGACCAATGAAGCTCATCTCATATATGAGAATATACTCAACATGTTTGAGGGAGCATTGAAAATATGATAGTGCCTGACCTTCAAGAGGTTTGATATCAATAATTGGTATACATAGGAAAAAATGTACAATAGATACATAAATATTGAATGCGACCACTCCTATAAGTGAAAAAAATAATAGAGGTGACTTATTTGTGAGGCCTACAAATGATATTTCTGACCTAATAGTGTTTATGATATATGACTTGACAGTCACTGCAGTACCTTGAATTATCAATTTCAATGGTAAAAATTGGCATCTGTGTAATAAGTGATGAAGAATAATATACAAATCTAATTTTTGTTAAGGAGATAGAGTAAGACAAGGTAGTGTGGAGCTTTTATGGCGGGCCAAAATTTTCCTTATTATCTTGCACTCCTAAATCATCTGTTCTACAAAGGTATCGAGGCAATGAGTGAGAGTCACACATAAATAGACACACAAAGAGATAGATTTAAAGGGGCTACAACGAGTGCTAGGGTCGCATATCTAGAGGGAAATTATCCCTACACTAGGTCAACCTAGGGTTTCTAAGGCACGCAGTGAAGATAGAGGAGAGAACCCTACTAAGATATCAAGGATTCGCTGAGGATAGGTATGGATCAATGGTAGATAAAGAAAACATGTACAATATGACTAAAATGAAGAGAAGCTAAGAAGATGATCATGAATAAGAGCACTTTGCTAATTAGTTTCAAGAAACATTTAACACTAAGTTGACATAACACAATGAGGGAAGGAGATGAACTAATCTATGTATATACACCTAAATGTTTACGCTTTCTATTTTCATACTTGTTACTAACAATTCTCTTTTCATGTTAGAGGTCACTGATGCATCTATCTCTAGAATGGGTTTTTTAAGAGGCTCGCTCTAGGATAGGGTTTGGTTACTCATGTAACCATTGCATTAGGGATCATACATGGAGAGAGACAATATTTTGGTCCCGTTTATGTCTTTCTTTTTTCTCTTATCCTCTTATTTTCCTTCACATTCTCTTGACATCCAACTTGCTCATAACCCCATATATTTTGTTTTGCATTATTCTTTCTTCCCATGAAACTTTGCATCTCCCCTTGCATTTTCTTCACTTGCTGATGCCATCACTCGTGGGCGAGTAGGTCGGTGTAATTTAAATTCCTTGCCAATGCCTTCATCCACGAGTGATGCCATCAGTATAAATACCCCAACTCTCATTTACACATTAGGGCATCACATGATTGCACAAAGTAACTTGCCATTAGATTTTCTCTCTTGCAATAACTTGCATATGCTCACTCAACTTATGGATTTCTTGTATCTTGACTCTTAGCTTGGAGATTCTTCTTACTTAGATTGGTTAACTCACACTTTTGGGTCAACTATAGCGACCTAGAACTGGATTGTTTCCCCTTATCTACTTGAAATTTGTTCTCTCTTAATGTATGGTCCTTTGGGTGATAGATGCATCAACAACCGCCCCTCAATAGGTAATTTCCTACATTCGTTATGTATGTTTTATGTTAGCTTAATATTTTATGGACATGCTAGGTTAGGGTATTTTATTTCAGTTATATGATTTCCTTAGGTTAGCATAATATTTGCATGCTTCTTCTATCTTTCATTACCCCCATAGTGTCGATACCTCCATTGGGTTCCTTCCTTTTCTTCAACCTAAAGCCATGGAAACCTTAGTTTTTCCTAGTTTAAGGGTTACTTCCCTTGGGGTATGCAATCATATCGGTCCTTGTACCCCCTTTAATTCTATCTATTTGTGTATTGGTCTTGGTGTGTCCCTCACTCATTACCTCGAATACCTTGGTTGAATGGATGATTAGAGTGCATGCTGCCTAGAAATGTTTTTACCAGTCATTAATCCTTGGTGAACTTGACATGAATCCTATTTTCCCCTTCTGATTGAGCACAACTCATTAAAAGCATCCAATTTTTATTTTTGTCTTGTTTCATTCCTTAAAAATTTAGAAAAAAATTAAAAAATCAATCTTTCCAAATGTCATTGGCCCCTATGTCATTTCTGTGTAGGTATGATCATATCTATCTTGGCTAATCTTCATCATAGATGCCATCAACCCCTATGTCATTTATAGGTTTGATCTTGTATGCTCTATCCAATATTTACCAAAAAAACCTTCGGCCCATGTGAAACACTTTTTACACAGCCGAATGTGTCGGTATCCCATTTTGTCGAGCTTCATTTTGGTTAGATCAACTCTCCATCATGGATTATCTTGGTTTGAGGTTCTCCAACACTGGTGAATAGTCACTTTCAGAAACTAACTGTCCAAAATATCCTTTCTATTTATACTGTTGTGTGGTAGGAGATAATAAAAAAATTACAACACCCACAATAATAATGTCTCAAATGAGAAAGAAGAATAGATTCAGATTGAGGAAATCTATGACTTCCCACCTAAAATCTAGAAACTCCTTGATAAGTTTCCATAATACAAAGGGGAACCTGATTCAGTAATTCTCAAACACTTCCTGTTAGTGCAAAATCATAGCACCCCCGAATGGCCTTGGATGTGAGTGGGGCATTTGGTGTGATTGTAGAACATGGGACCATCTCTCAAGCTATGGGACTTGCAGACTCGAGATGGGCCTCTAGAGAAGGCTAGTTTCTGCGTCATAAAATACCTACTAAAAGCTACTCTAGTGCAGGAAAAAACCTAATCTATCCTAATATAACCTTCCAAGGGACCAGGGAGAGAGAGAAATGCATAAAAAAGAGCCTACATTAAGCGGTGATACACCAGAAAAGGAAGTGGCTGATCATGAATCCAAATTTCCTAAAGTGGAGAGAGGTGAGCAGAGGAGGGGGTAGACAAGATGCACCACAAACCAAAGATGAATGTCACATGGAACACCACTTCAAAACCCATTAAACACAGCTCCTATAACTTGCAATAAACATCAAAGTATGCATAGTATATCCTACAATGACGAGACGTGAGAAGAGACAATAAAATAAGTAAAGGATGGACAAGATACACCACGAAACAAATTTTATTTCTCCATAAGTCACACCGTACATCATCAGTGGGAAAGAGGAAATAAAATGCCATTACAGAGCCATAGGAGGAGGCTTATACTTCGCATTCTACCCTAAGGTAGAAAGAGAGAGGGGGTAGGAGAGGAACAATGACCAACCCTTAAAAATGCCCCTCCTTTACAATATATAGGAAGAATAAGAGAGAAAGCAGGGAAGAATTCAAATCCTTCTCTAACCACCCCTGGAATAGCATTGAATTCTACTCTAAAAGCTCAACCACCAACCATCAAATCCCCTTGCAAATCTTCCTACAATCTATCAATCCTGGTTCCCCATGTCTATTTGGCATGTTAGAAAAGGAAGAATGACAGATCAAAGCAAATTTGATCTGGTTGTTGAAGCAATCAGATCATACATTAATGGCATCAAAAATGTTTCCCTATTTTTCACCCACCTAACCTTGTCAAAATTAAAGTTTTAGGATTCCATGGTGTAGATGAGGTTGAGATATTTCCAACGGTACCAAATTTGTTGAATTTCAAGCATTGGATTGAAAGATATGCCTATTTGAATATTTGAATCGAATCCGTACAAAAATGGCAAAAAACCAATTTTACAAAACAGGTCCGCGGGCCTGAAACTCACTTTGTGTCTTTTGCACAAATATTAAAAAAGTGTAAAAAATACCTGCAGCCCCACAATCCTGAAATTCACTTTTGGCAAACTTCCCTCCGCGACCCCGCAGACCCGCTTTTTCCACTTGGGAGAAATTTCCCCCTGGTCTTGCAGACCCGCATTTGGCAAAAAATTCTTCCAAGGCCCACCTCCCCACATGTAATTTAGGCCTGACATGTGGCTTCTCTAGGTGTTGGTGGAGGTGTGGCTTACTTTTATACTTTACACCTTTTTGAAACAAAAGCCAAAAAATTCAAACTGCCTCCGGTGACCTACCTTCCCACTTTGACTTAAAAAATGGCCACGTGTAGAGCTGGCGCATGTTTGGGGACCACTTTTGGATTTTACTTTTGAAGTTGCGCTAAAGAGACACATGGCTCCTTCCGTGGTTTTGCTCTATTTCTTTGTATTTTAGCTAAGTCCCTTTTGTTTAGCAGGGCCATACGTCTGACCCGGGACATGTGGAGGCTTAGCACATATTTGGGACCTACCCCCAGATTTTACCTTTGAAGTTGTGTTGAATCGACACGTGGCACCTTTCACTGGTTCTTTTATACTTATCCGATTCTACGACCAACTCTGCCCCCCCCTTTTAGACTCTTGGCCACGTGGCGAACTTGTGCTTGTTTGGGAACCGCTATTTGTTCTTCCCTTGAAATTACGCTGAGATGACAAGTGGGGGCTTCCACTAAATCTTCTATACTTAACCGATTTGGGGCCAGTTCAACTTTCAGGCTTTGACCACATGGTGGGTTGGCACTAGTTCAGGGTCCTTCTTTGGGCCATGCCTTTTGAAGTCGCGCTGATGTAATGAAATTACTTGTATAATTTAGATAATGAGCAGAAGTATAACACCAAATAACACAATATTCCAAAATAATGATCTCAATATGCAATTAGAATAACTTCGCCACTTCGAGGGGGCAACCTCCAAACCTCACAATAAGACTCAAATGCTCTAATGATGATGAACTACTACCTACAATCCCCTATATATAGTACTCATATGTCATGGCCATCACCAAGGCTGACCTACTAAGCAATGAGCAAGTATAAATGATATAATAACACGATATGGTAAGCCACAAGTTGGCTACTCATATCCTAATACAAGCAATAGGTTAAGGGCGTAGCATGCCCTTCCCCTTCAAAGAAACATTGTACCCAATGTTGAGAAAATATGGGTGCTGTTGTAGGAATGTCATATCTTCCCATGTTGCATCTTCATTGTCCATATTCTTCCACTTGATCAGGTACTCAGTAATAACTCGTGTCCTCAATCTTTTAGTGCATGTTTGAAGGATGCATTCAAGTTCTAAGATGACTCTCCCCTACTCATCGAGCTCAGGTAACACTATTTGGGCTGATACTCTCTGTCCAATTACTTTCTTCACGCAAGAAACATGAAAGATTGGATTTATTCTAGTTGATTGTGAAAGTTTTAATTTATATGCTATAGTACCAATCTTCTGTAATACTTGATAGGGGCCATAATACTTTGGCGAAAGTTTGTTATCCTTTTGTTGTTGTTTTAAAGACATTTTCTTATATGCCTGTAACTGCACAAAAACCCATTCATCGACTTCAAAATGCCTTTTCGTGTGATGTTGATCAACTTGTTGCTTCATGCAGTTTTGTGGCATGACCAAGTTCTCCTTGAGAGGAGAGAAGACCTCTTGTTGATAATGAATGTGTTATTCTACTGCTCTAACCCGTGGTTATCCTCTCAATGATGATGTGATGGATGGTGAATGGTACCCATAGAGTGCCAAAAAAGGAGACATTTTAAGTGAAGTATGGAAGGAAGTGTTATACCACCATTCTGCAAGTGGCAACCATTAGACCCATCTTGTTTGTTTATTTGACGTAAAGCAAAGGGGATATCCCTCCAAACACTTATTTACAACTTCTATTTTCCCATCAGACTGGGGATGATAAGAAGAGCTACGAACTAACTGAGTACCCAAACATGAGAATAAATCAGTCCAAAAAATTACTAGTAAATATAGGGTCTTTATCACTTATTATAATCTTCGGTGTCCCATGTAGCTTCTGAACTATGTCTGTGAAGGTTGTTACTACCATGCTTACAACAAATGGGTGTGCCAATGCAAAAAAATTAGCATATTTGGTGAGTCTATCCACCACAACCATGATGACATTTTTTCCTTCAGATTTAGGCAATCCTATGATAAAGTCCATGGAAACCTCTTCCCACCACTGGATAGGAATAGATAGAGGTTGTAGAAGACCTGGGGATTGAATTGTTTCACCCTTATTTTGCTGACAAACCATGCATTCTGCCACAAATTTTTGGACATCCCCTTTGAGCCCTTCCCAGAAGAAATCTTGTTTGACTCGATGATAAGTCTTCAAGAATCCAAAGTGCCCCCTACTGGAGAAGAGTGAAGCTTAGATAAAATCCTATTTTTAAGAGTGAAGTTCTTACATAGTGTGTGCATGTGTTTGTTTTCAAAATAATGCTAATATGAGTAAATAATAACACCTAAATAGCCTTAACTTAGCAAGAATTGAACAAAAAACTAAGCACCATCAAGATAAGAATCAAACAAGGGTTAGATGCTAGCATTCATCAATACAAACTTTGAAACTAATAATGCTAAATATCTAAACTCCTCTATTCTCTAAATACAAATAAATGAATGGACCTAAGTAAGCTCCATGGCTATCAAAATAGTTGCCCTTAGTATGCCAAGTAACCTAGGAATGAGGGCATATCAAATTTGGGCTACAAGACCCCTTTGACATCTCCCATATGACCTAAGCACTTAAGAAAGAGGCTTAACTCTTCAAGATGATGAACTCTCGAAAGGGAAAGGTGCAAGCTCTTAGTCTCTTTGCTATATGCTTTGCATTTGCTCTCTAAGGATTTTAGGTGTAAGTAAAAAGGTAGGTGGAGGGATCTTTATATAGCCCAAAGGATAAAGGATTCAACACATTCTCATGAATGTGGGATAAAGGTAAAACATGATTAGGAATGGATAAGTTGCTTTATTAAAGGTAACCCTACTTTAGAAGGGCTTAATTTATGCTTAACAAGTCATGGGAGTTGGGGGGTGTTTTAATACTCAAAGGTGATTAACTAATAGTAGATGTAAGCTTATAGAAGATAATTAGAGGAATATTAGTATGATTTAGGCTATTAGAAGGAGATTAAATCAATTAAATAATGATTTATTGGTTAAATGGAAGGGAAAGATAATTAATTAGTCTAGGTAGAAGGGGTGATTTATTAACGAAAGGTCATTAATTAGGGTATTTGTTGGATAGGAAACTTAATTAATTAGCTTAGTGTAATTAATTAATGATAATATGAGGTAAAATGAGTGCTTTTGAAGATATGTCGTTGATTTGCGAGAAAGGGATAATTATTGCAATTTAAGTATTTAAATTTCTTGGGCGTAATTATAGGTGTCTACATTTGCCCCTGTTTGGGGTGGCGTAAGTGATGCCACTTCAAAGATAGTAGACAGAAGAGATTTTGAAGGGATAGAATAAAAATTAGTAAGAGGGAGAGATGCCCCCTCGAGTGTCGATGGGGTGATGGAAGAATCCGATCGACGATCGAAAAAGGTGAGATATAGGAAGAAGAAGGGGGATGAGGCATGATGCCTCAATGAGAGGGAGAATTAGGGTTGAAAGGGAAGTGGTGTAGAAGAAATATGGATGAGGGGGGAGAAAATATTAGCCTCTAGTCGTGTATTTGTTCGAAACAATTTGGATGTCATCATATTGCCATAGGAACTACATCATCGGTCCTTATGAAAACTATAAGCATACGACAAAGGTAGAATGACAAAAAAATCCATAATACGAACAATTGTCTATTGCTGAAAATACCAACTCCACGCAACATACAAAAATGCAATGCAATACAAGAAGGAAACAAGCTCATCTAACAGGGAAAACAAGTAGGAATGCAGATATCCAACCCAACAATGGTCAATATAGTTGTACAAATATTTTGTTATCAGTGTTGGAGAGATCCAAAAGTTTATGATTGATGAAAAGGGTTAAAAAATGATGCCCCAAGAAAGGATACATGCAAGGGGAATGAAAATGGACACGGGGTCCATGAAAAGCGTTTGTGCGCAATGAAACAACAACAGGCAACCAAAAGTGCCCCAGAGTACAGACGAAGCAAGCAGCTAGCTTTTGTGAAAGGTTGTGAATCTGGTGATCCGTGAGTCATATTAATCAGGGAAGATGTGAGATAAACCAATAGGATATGGAGAAAATACCATGCGCAAGACACAAATTTTAGCCGTAAGAAGCAAGTTACCATTTTGTAGGGTGTTTTACTTTTTAGGAATTTTTTGAAAATTTTTACCTTGTTTTGGGATTTTTTTTGATATAATAAATGTTTGTAGTGTTTTGGATTTCTGAATCATGATAAACAATAGAAGAAAGGAGAAGAAGAAAAAGAAGGGCCTAGGGGCAATAAAAAGTGTCCTAGGTGGAAGAAAAGAGAAACAAACGACAAATAATGTCCTTGTTTAGTGGAAAAATTAAGAAAAAAAATTATTTGAAAAATAATTATTTACGAGGGTGTGAAGAAGAATAAAAATTTCCAAGGAGAAATAAAATTTTCCAGGGGAGAAGAAAGGGGTATTGGACAAAAAATGCCCCAATACGGTGAAAAATAATTATTTAATTAAAAATAATTATTCCACAGTGAACAGAGGAGAAAACGGTGAGCTAAACGGGTGTCTCGGCCATCCGATCGGTGAAAAATAGGTTAATATACCCCCCCAGGGGGGAAAAAACATCACAATTAGTTCATTTGAACCGTTCAGTTTAGAAAACTTACCGTGAGGCTCTGACACTCAGGAGAGATGGTGATCGCACGTGATCGTTTGATGCATGTTGTAGATTGTAGACAATAGATCTGTAGACAATATCAAATGTTGTTTTCAAGTGTTATTTTGATGTATATGGATGGGATGATATGATGATATTGGTGCGGGGGGGGGGGTAGATTTTTGATTATGTGCAACCCCTCTTGCCCCCATTGATGATATGATATGTGATGATTATCTTAGCATACATGCATAATGTAAAACTTAGCATTTTTGTTTATATATGATGTATAGATGATGCTAGATGTGATGATAGTGATGGTAATGTGATGTGAATGATAACAAAATAGAGCACATGTAAGAAACATAGCCAAATGCTAGAAAGAACACCATGAATCACCATGCCTTATTAACAAGTAATAAAACACAACCAAATGCATTAAGAAAGAAATAAAGAATTAACACACTAGCATGTCGAAACCCACTACAATATGCACAAGCAAGAATGATTCTATTCTAAGCAAGAAAAGATAAACTATGAAAAAGAACACCCAAGCAACAAACAACTCAAAAGCAAGCACGCAAAACACTATACAAGCAACAAGCAAAGAAAGAAAACCAGACAATGCAAGTAAATGTTTTTGTAAGATTGTTTTCATAAACCATTTTCTATTGTTTAGGTTTTTTGTGGAACAATTTTATATTGTTTTTGTGTTTGTGTGAAACAATTTTCTATTGTTTTTGTATTTCTCAAAACAATGTTCTATTGTTTTTGTTTTTCCTCGAAACAATTTTCTATTGTTTTTGTGTTTTCTCAAACAATGTCTATTGTTTGTGTTTTTCTCGAAACAATTTTCTATTGTTTTTGTGTTTTTAATAGTTTTCCAAAGCTATGTGCAGGTAACCAAGAAAGCTTGGATGCCCCCAGTGTTAGGTGGGGAATATACAAGGGCAGAAGCAACACGCTTATGAACAAGAAGGTGAAGTCATTGAGTTGCCCCCAGCGTAAGATGGGAAATAACGAAAGACCACGTCCCTTATAGACAAATAGAAGAAGGAAAATCTGGATCAAGGCTGGACTAGATGGTGTGCACAAGGAAACATGAAGGTAGAACTAGGTCCAGGACAAAGAAAACTACCCTTCTAATACAGAATGCTTGTGAACAACGAATCCTCCCGAGGCGCCGGAAACTGGTTTTCACCCAAGGACTTGTCCAAAGTGCCACAATTGCGTGGTTTTCACTAGTGGACGACCTATTTTCTCTTTTTATTTTTCTAATTTTTTTGATGTTTTTGTATTTTTTTTATTTTTGTGCCATGTTCAAGCATAGTTCTTAAGATGGATGGCATTCATTGGCTCTCGGAGCTCATCACCATTGGGGTGAGCTAGTTTGTATGCCCCAGTGCCGTACTTGGTAACTATGACATAGGGTCCTAACCAGTGTGGTTCGAACTTCCCTTTCTTTTCTCACTCTGCTCTGGTGTTGAACTGGTTCTCCTTCATAACTAAATCACCCACCTCAAACTGGCAAGGGATGATTCTCTTGTTGTAGTTGTGGGAGATTCTATGTTGATATACCTTCAGGTGATTAAGAGCGCAAATGCACCTCTCATCTAGGAGCTCTAACTCAGCCAATCTTGCCACTCGATAATATTCATCCTTATCCAAATAGTCCCGAAGAGAAATTCACAGGGATGGAGTTAATCTCTAAAGGTAGATAGATTTATATCATGAACACTAGGGAAATAGGCGTTTGCACACGTAGGCAGTGCGAATTGATGTTCAGGTTGGCCCATAGGGATGATGGATTTGTAGGGGGCCAGTTTCGCCACCGGTTGACTAAGCTCTTCTCACTTATCCTTACAAAAAGTCTTGTTTGTTCATCAGCTTGTCCATACCCTGGGGTATATGGCGTGGACCATTTCAATCTGATTATAGAACCAATATTGGCAAAGACGTTTCACAGTTTTGTTCTTAGGACTTCCCATTATATATGACAATGGCTACGGGGATACCAATGGCAAATAATGTGATTAATGATGAATAGAAATATGTGCTTCGGATATAGGTTTTAAATGGATAGCCTCACCCATTTTGTAACTTATGCTGGAGCTGTTGATGAATGGGCATGGACCATTAGATGAGTAGGAGTAATCTTCCCTATTAGATCAAATCCCCACTTGGAAGAATGCCACGGAGTAGTGATTGGTTGCACTGGTGCGATGGAGCTGGATGAAATTTCCATACTTTTGGGAAAGCACAATGTTCACACATAATTACAACAATTATTTCCATGGTGGGATAATGTAACCTACTTTAGCAGTTTCTTAGCCAAGACCATTCATTCCATTTGTTGTGCTCCACAGTACTCTTCGTTTACTTCTTTAATTGCCTGGATTGACTCCGTCACATCCAGACAACGTAAAAGATTCCCATCGTAGCCATGACACTAAAGTTGTACCTCGTAAAAGGTGTTATGTAACGGGAATCTGGTGAATCAGGATTGCTTTTCAGATGGGAAGCTATTGGAGGGAAAATATATCTTAAGAAGGTGAAAGGGGTTCGTACCACGGGGAATAGGGACCACACACCTCACAAGCCAGGCAAGATTCCGGCAATCATACGCGGTGGGGTGTAGATTTTTACAAAAAATGGCCAATCATTGTTCCATGGTGGAATACGAAGCATAGATCCCATTGTTGCCAAGCAGTTTGACGATCTGTTTACGCTATTAGATCTCTCAAAGGTAATGTGCACAAAAGACTCCTTCAGATTTCCCCCAATTCTGCTAAGGTTGATCTTGTCATCCTTAATTTATACTTCATCATTAACGTTTGATGATTACTGCAAATTACCTACAACCTTAACATGGTGAATATTCACTTTGATGGCTAGTTCATCCTGTAATGAGTGCTTCATATTCTGTAATTTGTTGTGCAAGGGAAAGGCTAGGCGTAAAGACTGTTGGTTATAAGATCACCCGAAGAGTAGTAAGAAGGACACTCCTGACTAACCATGGAAAATAAAAGATCCATCAAAATGTATTGCCATACGACATATTCTTTAATGTAGAGAAAAAGATGCATCTGACAGATCCAAACTCAAAGGTTTTGTGCTTTGCAAAGGTGCTTCCGCTAGCTGGTCTGAAAAGTAACTTGGGGGGGGGTCCCTTTAATTGATTTTTTGATGGACAAATTCTATATCAAACTCACTGAGTAAATGATCCAATTAAGCCATTCTACCTTGCGGGTGGTTTGCACAACAAATACTTGAGTGGGTCGAACTTGGATCTGAGCTTGGTCCTTAGTATTTAGCAGTAATGGCAAATTTCTGAAAGCTAACAAAAATGGCACACAATCCTTTCAATCTGAGGATAATTAGATTCATAGGTGATGATGGTGTGACTAGAATATAGTACCCTTCTTTATCTGTGAATGGCTAAGGTCATATTTGGTGAGCAGTGTCAACCAATAGTGTATTGCGTTATGGACAGATAGAGCAAAGTGGTTTCCTCCCGGAGTGGGAGGCATGAGACAGTTGATTAGGTCCAGTAATTGTTTTAAGCAAAGAAATACTTGCTTTGGCTCGGGTCCCCTTGAATGCAATTGACATCCTTCTTAATAAAATGAGTGAATGAGTACCTTTATCTCAAACTGGGAATAAAGTGGTGATTTGCTTTGACTTTTTCCCCTGCAAAGCTACGCAGTTGCCTTGATCGTCTCAAGGGGAGATTTTTGTGATGCCAGACAGTTTAAGGCAAGGTCTCCTCAATACCTCATCTTAACATGATGAATGCCAATAGTTTCCCAGATAGCACACCCAAAGACTACACTTTCTTTGGATTCAGCTTGACTTTTGTATCCACGCAGGCATTCAAGATACGTCTAAAAATATAGATATCCTCTCTTGTTTGGAATTTCCCAGGATGTCGTTAACGTAGTCCTTCATGATGTCATGAATCATATCATGAATATTACTGTTATGGCCCTATGATAATGTTTGCTCCTACATTCTTAAGAGGCCAAATGGCATCACTGTACATAAGGTGCCCCAAGGAGTTTTATGAAAGTTTTTTTAGTTGGTCTTCCTCAGCGATCTTAAATTTGATTATAACCTGAAAATCCATCCATAAGCGATAGCATTTCGTACCCTGGCGTTGAGCAACACTAATCATGTCAATGTTGGGAACAGAAAGTCATCTTTTAGGGTCAAGCTTTATTGATGTCCTCCTAAAATCTATCGCGATTCGGATACCGATAGGTTTCCTTCTAGACAGGAAACATGTTTGATATCCTTGAATAATCAATTGGCCCTGATGATCCTGCTGCAAGTAACCTTTCAATTCTTCTCTCTTCTTTAAAACTAACACGGCCACATCGTGGTTGCATCGTTTCAAGGTTCTATTTGAATAGGCTTAGCGTCTATGCACAACCAGGTTATACCGACAAGGGGATCTAAGCTGGGCATTGTTTTGTAAGACCATGTGAACACATCAATAAACTTCACAGTAAGCTAGTTAACGTCTTTTGTTCTCTGCCGGAGAGAGTGATGCTCACAATTTTACTATCTTGGGATCTCTTGGTAATAAATATTGACGCTCAATGGTTTCTCAACTAACAATGATAAATCCTATATGCGTAGGATCGGGAGGGTAGGTGAGGTCTTCATCTAAGGATGTATCTATGAATTAATCCTTAGCGTGGTCACTTTGTTTTTCCTTGTTTTTCTTATTTGTTTGTCAGCCAGTGCCTCAAAGGGGTTTTCACTATGGACTTGAATTCGATTTTTGCGATGGTTTTTTTAGAAATCTTGTTCCTCACTTTTCTTTAAATTTTCTAACACGAAGTTCAGGCCTCCTCGCCGAAGTAAGCATAGGTGTATAAGTCTGTTGGTTTTAATAAATAAACCCTTCTTGTTGATCTCCAATGGGAATTGTATCTTATGCCCATGAAAGCTGCAAATAGCCTCATCGTTCTCGAATATAAATCTAGTGGCACTTTGACGTTGTTGGGTCCCATTCATCACGGGAAGGGTACACAAGGTCAAGGATTGGTTTAGTGGGGTTATGCAGGACAAAACATTATTCATGAAAAGTCAGGAGGCTAGATCCTAATATTGGCTACAACACAATACATTCGGCTTAGATAATCAGGAGCCATCCTCAAACTCTTAACAAAAGTCGCCATCTTGATCATTAGGTGTGCCCCATAGGGTGAATCCGATGCGATATCTTTAGTTTTGAAATGGGGGAGAGGGACTGGTCCCTTTTTTCATTGTTCATTCTTACCACATCCTAGGCCTTTGTAGCCATGGATAGTACATCATTCGGCTAGAGTTTTAATTTCCAGTGTTTGATAACAAGATGGCTAGTGTCCTCGGGACCCCAAGTGAGTAGTAGGTGGAAAGTAATTTTTCCTCGGCTAAAAGCCTTAGGTAGGAAGACCTAAATATGTGTGTCCTCATATAGTCTCCTGACGCAGTAGTAAGTAGTTAGGTCGACCTCTTTTTTTTTTAAAAAGTCTTGGGCCGACAAGAGAGGTCAAGCAACAAGAGGGCTTGTTGTAATTATACTCCCCACATCCCATATTCTAGAATTTGCATCTCCCATGAATCAAATGGATATGTGGAAGTGGATTGACACCATGAGCACAAAGAACTAAGAGATTTGAATATACTCAAAAAAAAAAAAATTTTTTTCCATGGCATGAGAATGAAGAGGATAGATATCTGTGGAGGGAATGCATATGTACCATTTTGTGGATAAATTATTAGAGACTCTACAATGAGAAAGGGCTCTGAATCTACTGGATTGTAACCGATGTCCCTCATTCTTCAGCTGAGCAGATGGGAAATGTGATGCACGAACTGCATGGCATGAATTCCAGGTTGGCCTAAAGCTATTATATGAAAGTTCCAAGTCTAGGACCGGAAACTTTGCGAATGGCTAGTGGGGCCCACCTCCATGGGCCGCGTAATGGTGCATGTGACTCTCTTTCTGCATTTTGTATGTGGTGATTAGTATGATATGGGACTCAAAGATTGTGTCTCCGTATGTCCCAATTGTTTTTGATATGTTCAATGTCCAGATCCATATCACAAAGCACCGTTTGATTTTCTGACGGGTGGGAGGGGTGACAACTACCTCATGTATTAAGGAAGATTATGTTTAGGATTCTGAGTAGACTCCCTATGGTGAAAGGGAGATGCTCATGGGTTGTAATATTGCCACCATGGCTTGAAGGTATGCCAAGATCAACTTCTAAAGGCACCTGACCCCTGAAGAGTTGAACAAAATGTCACTTATCACATGGATATCTTGAGAAGATCTAAGATCGAGATCCTTAGCAGGTGTCCGAACAAAAGTTGTTCTAAAAGGTTATATTTACCAGTTGCGGGTTCAATCGAGAGGGTTTCGAAATCACAAGGCGGGCACGCCTTGTAAGCAGCCAATCCTTTCCTGATCGGGATGGTATTGACATGGTCAGAGGGGGAGTGAATAAATTTGATAGGAATCGTAATGATTATTATCTCTTTTGGTATACAAGTAATTGCAGCTTTATAGGTTTGGGATGGTTCCCCAATCTGGCTTTGGTCTTTAAACTTTCATGTTAGGGACTGGTTTCCTTATACTCCGCAGTTTTCGCGGTAGGTGTTTGCATTTTCAGGGTATCCACCCTATATCCCCATTATCAATTGAGGTCCTGAAAGTTAGTGTGAAAGCTGCAGAAATTGTCTGTATTATGGACCTTAAACGCGATGCATTTCACAGTATTTCATGACTCCTTTATACCATGAAGGTTTTAGCAGCATTGTCATCAATACGGTTGCGGTGTAGGATAGGGGTCACATGGGGTGAATCCAACGGTAGGCATACTGACGTCTTCGCTCCCGTTTGGCACGTGGCCAGGATGGTGTCGACTCTCCGTACAGAGTTGGCAGGCTATAGGACAGCCGAGCGTCTTATGAGGAGCCATTCATGGCGAGACCACGGCTGCTCCTCGGGACCCTGAGCCCTCCGTCCATTCAGAGCGCCGGCGTAGCCGAGTCCTAGGCGAGGGCGCGCACCTTCGGAGGGATCGCGTAGGGGTTGAGAGGCCACTTGGCTCCTATGTATTTTTTTTATTATATAGATTCTTTTGTGTATTACGGGCTCTTTGAGCGTTTTGACCATGCCTAGTGCATGATGGCATTGTATACAAACATTGATTATTTATATATATGCGTTCGTTTTTTTGATCAAAAAACTTGTCACTCGTGTTTTTCCTTTCTTTTTCCAACTGCTTTGTGTATACTACGATGTATGTTTTATATGCTTTCTAGAATGTATGCAATGGAAAACAGATGATGCAAATGTTTGCTTTTTTTGTGTTTCATGATGCTGATACATGATATTGTAGATATATTGTGATCTTAAATCTTAGCTTTTGTGAGCAATTTGGATACCTCATGTTTGTTTTGGCAAAGTGATGAAAATAACCAGTATGATGAACAGATTAACTTGCCCCACTCCTAACTCCACGCAACTAGTAAGATGCGAGGGCTCACCAAGAGCCAAGAAGGGCAAAGTTATGAAATATGGTGAAATGATAGTGATGAAAGACAGACGAAGCTTTGGTGGAACCAAATTGAAAGCTACAAGCTTACTCTACCTGAATGACTTCATAGTTTTGGGTGCAACTTGCTTTGCGGTTTATCCAGACTTAGCTTTTTGCGGTTTATCCAGACTTAGACCCGTAGTAGATGGCCACATAGTAGAGACAAAATCTGGGTTTTAGGATTTTTAACTCTCTTGGAATTTTGAGCATCTGATTCATTCGTTTTTGACTCAAAGTTTGAATAGTTTGTTTATGACCTTTTAACGTTTGCATTGTCTAGAGGACCCCCTACACTTTGCCCCATGCTACTAGTAAGAAGCGTGGGTTTATCACCGTGGGCAAGGCATAGGCGAGTAAGGGCATTTCCATCCTTTCCCAACCCTACGTCACTAGTAAGAGACGCAAGCTCATCACCGAAGGTTGGTTGGTGGGGCAAGGAAATGTGTAAAAAAAAATTTCTGTTTAATCACTTTTTGACTTGTCTTTTTGAGTAAAATGTCAGTATATGCTTGTTTCCAAAGAGATGTGTATATGGGATAGATGTGACACCATGAAGCTTAGAACAGACCATAGGCAAGACACCTATCCTAAGAAGAAATCAAAGCGAGAACAAACTTGCAGATCTTGGTATGGTTACCGTTAGGACTTCGTCATGTTTGATTTTATTTGATAAAAGATTCCAAGATGACTTGATGATATCGAAGATGGAGAGGTATGATTAGAAAGTTTTGTGCCAACAAACATCATGAGTTTGTAATGAATTGCTTTGAGAATAGATTCCTTGATCACAATTTGTGTAAGAACAAGTGGACAAAATGATCCTAATTTATATGAAAATGCAATGTAGATAGTTATATAGGCAGCGCTTGCTGCTTATGCATAGAAACGTTTGAGGTGGAGGGAATTGACTGTTTCGCCAAACTCCTCACCTTCTAGCGTGCATAAGAGATAAGCACCATTCCCGTAGTCCTTCATGACTCGGTATGGGCCCAACCATTTGGGCCGGAATTTCCTTCCTTCGCCGGTCTTCTTGTCGATCCGGCTGTCTAGTCTTAGAACTAGATCACTTCGTATATATCGCGTTCATAGACCTTCTTGTTATACTGCCGGCACATTCGGTCAGCATAAGCTCTATGCCGCTGTTCAGCATCTAACCTAGTTTCATCTAGGCTTTCTAGTGGGAAAGACGTGCTCTCTCTGTAAGCGTCTTCATCCAGAATCCCTTGTAGTGAAATGCGGAGACTGGGTATTTCGACCTCAAGCGGGAGAACTGCTTCTGCCCCAAATACTAGCGAGAAAGGAGTTGCTCCCGTTGGTGTTCTTATCGAGGTTCGGTGGGCCCACAAGGCCGTATATAACTTCAAATGCCAATCTCACTTGTTTTCTTTCACCGTTTTAAGGAGAATGGCTTTCAGCGTTTTGTTTGTTGCTTCAGCCTGTCCATTGGCTTGGGGATAATACAAGGAAGCCGTATGATGGCTTATTTTGAACTTACCGCATAGTTCGCGAACTTCTTCATTTTTGAAAGAAGTTCCATTATCAGAGATAATGATTTGCGGGATACCGTACCTACAATGATTTGATTCAAATGAACTTAGCGATCACCGAGCCAGGTACGGTAGTAAGAGGCATGGCCTCTACCCATTTGGTAAAATACTCAGTGGCCGTGATTATAAAATTGTGGCCGTCTGTGGATGAGGGAGAGAATTTCCCTATTAAGTCTAGGCCCCATGTAGAAAAGGGCCATGGAGTAGCGATTGGTTGCAGAGCTTGTGCTGTGCTGGCATGTGGATCTCGTGAGAGAATTCTTGGCACTTATGACACCTGCGTGCAAACTCTCTATCGCGTCATGTTCTAGAGTGGGCCAGAAATAGCCCATTCGATGTATTTTTCGAGCAGTGGCATGGCCACCGAAGTGGCCTCCACATATACCGCTGTGGGATTCATGGAGAATCCTCTTGGATTCTTCTGTGTCGACACACCTTAGAAGCATTCCATCGAATGCTTTTCGATAGAGCACCTGCTCTATATGATGACATATTTAGATACGATTATGCGTATAACCGCCTTCTTTGTTGCGGTGTAACTGCCTCGGGTACGTATGGTCCATGATATAATTAATGATATCAGTGTACCAAGGGCACTCAGAGATAGCAGGTCGAGTTTCGATGTAGTATACGCATTCATCTGGAAAGTCTAAATCTACTAATCGCCTCCGTCTAATGGGTTGTCAGCTAACCAATCTGCGATGATTTGTCCTTCCTTCCGGAACCTGCCAACTCCTACTTTCTGCGCCTCGAACCTCTCGCCAGGGTCTGAATGTGGCCCTCCAGAATCGCATGCTCCTCCAATCCTAATCTCACACACTCACACCACTCCTTGCCATGCATGGTCCTTCTAGCACTGCTATCATGGGTCATCTTTCCTTCTAGGCCCCCATGTCGCTAGGGGTGGAGGGCTGCACCTTAATCCCCACCAGGTCACATTGTTCTCCACTCCCAACTATAGGTCAAATTGGCTAATTCCCAGATTCTGCTTTGCGGGCATGCATCATGGGTTCTACCAAAACCCTACTTGAACCCTTCCTTGCACACCTAATCTTGTGCGCTTTGTTCATCCCATGCAACACCTATCTCCCTTTTTTGGCCTTTAGTTTATATTTCAATAGGCCGCCACACATGTTGAATGGTCATTGGCCTTTACAATAATAGAACACAGCAAGTTGTCATAATAATCTCCCTACATTTAACTGGCAGTTTAATCCCTATTGTTATCCCCACTCATCATAGCCTGGTTCTTAGTTATATTTCATCCCTACCATAGATCATTTTTTGTGTCACCGCAATTATCCATCCCCTTATGTGCTCCCACCTGTTATCTCCAAAATAATGCCCGTAACCATGAAAAAAGATAGGTCCAAAATCCCCCATCTTTGTCCTGCCCACTCGTTTTCCGTCCTATCCTGTCTAAACACCCTTCAAATGCCCTTGTTCCTGCCGTGACATATTTTTTGTTGTTGCCCTCTCCTAGTGACATACTCGATCTATCAACATTACCCCACGCTAATTGTAACATTTGTGTCCTGCCAATGGCGTTTTCTCCTTATTGTCCCAAACAATAAAAGAATAAGAATGGAAAGAGTACAAAATCACTATACAAAGAATAAATTCTATTCTAACACGCACCCTCGCTTCAACTGGGAGGATCAACTCTGGATATTTGTTTGAACAATCTCAACCTCCAATGTTTTAAGTTCATCCATCATGGTTCTTGTTCCTCTCTGGAACATTGTCAGGCGATGGCTTTCAACTCATCCCTGGTTTAATCTCTTCCTTTCATTCCCAGTACTGGGACAATATTATCCATAACAAACATCCTTCCCTCTAGAAGATCCATCTTTTATGTTATGAGCTTTCCAATCTCATCTAGCCTCTCCTTATGCAATTTTTTTGTTATTGCAAGGGCTTCGTGCTTGTTTTACTAATGTCAATATTTCTAGATGCCTTAAAGTCCCATCCTTCATTTCCTTCAGAACTTCATTATCCTCTATCATAGTCTTGATCTGATCACCTCCGCTCGATGTGCACATATTGTTCAAAGACTTCCCTCTGCTTTTTCTTTAGCTCATCTGTTAAAGTTTTGGAGTAATGCCTCGTAAGATGAATCTTTGCTAACCATGGAGGCCTTGCTCTCCTCTCTACTTCCTATTTAGTATCCTTTGGCATTGGCCATTCAATTGTTCCACGTCAAGCACAAAAAATCAATTATGTTCACACATAATCAGAACTGAAGAAACGTCTCAGGTACCTTGACTCAGATGCAGGCTTGCTTTAGTACATAGTCCCAATTTATTCTATCATTGTTGATGAAGACCTCATTATTTTTCTACTCTGATCAATCTCCCTCCTCAGACATGTTATTCGAACAGTTTTTGCCTTGTTTCTTGTAGTAGCGACGCTAATTGATTGCTTCTCGATATTACTACTACTACTAACTCCATGCCACCTCTGTAGATACCTTAACCAAGGCATTGCTCACCTACTCATTAGACATAAAAGTAGCCTTTGTAGTCATGTTCCTGCTCTAAGGTGCCTTCTTCACTCGTCTTGACACACAAAAATCCTTGCATACATCAAAATATTGCTCACCCATGTGAGTCTACATGGACTAAGATAGTTGTTTCCTTGCACGCATAGTGGCCATGTTTGGATCCATTAGGTTCCACCCATATAACGTGTTTAGGTCCACTGTGCTTTGAAAATGGGTGCAGATGATTTTTCTTGTGTCATCAGCATAGCCCATACTCGGCACAACATATTCTCCACTTGTTCTCTTTGTTCTTGGCCCTTTAGGAACCTAAGCGGCAAGGTTTGGAGTGTTGCCATTTGAATGTTCCTGCGGTAGTATCATGTGTAGGAGGTTGCTCATGCTCTAATCCTTCTACCTTCTTCACCCCTTCCTCTTCATCCTTCATGTCCTCGTCTTTAGGCTCCTCCACATATTCTTGGTGCACTGGGGTTCCATGCATGCTCTCTACAAACTCCTCTACCTCCTCATTCAGATTTATCTTTTTCCTCTTCTTCTCAGTTACCTCTTTCTTAGGAGAGAGTCATGGTGATCTTATTATAGGTTGTGGAGCTCCTATGCCTTGGGTCTTTGTTCTTCTGAATACCCTCTTAAAGTGGCACTCTTCATGGACTGCTTCCATGTCCAAGTCCTCGTCTCCTTCTTGCACCTGAGGTGGAATATCTGCACACTTAGTCTCCACTATGTCTATGGGTTGCATCTGACCCCTATGATCCAAGCCTCCAATATCTTCATGTTCTTCTTCCTCCTCGTCTACCTCTATAATCACTGTAGGATTTGGAGCTAACACATTATCCACTATATGTTTTCCCTTAGGCATCCCTATGAGCATGAACTCATTCTCCACATACTTGTTATTCTCCATCATAGGCTTAAGCTGAATATATACGAGCACGGCTCCACTATTTCCAATAGCCAAGCTTACTAGCTTCATACTTATGGTGTCTAAAATGAGCCTCTAAAAGTAGGAGGTCTGACCTAGATACACATATGTCTTCCTGAGGGTTTGGTAGTCACAGTCTACCTTGTCTATATTGACTTTCAGATGGCGTGCATCAGTAAATCTATGAACTGAGGCCTAGAAATAGCATGTTATGAATTCATAGGGAAGTTTGTACCATGGGCTCCATGTCCCATCCCTCATGGAAAACCATGTGATGCAGAAGTGTTGGTACACAACGAACTATACTACCTTTCCTTCTACCAAAGGTAGCTCCTTGGGAATGTGCCACTCCTCAAACACCATGCGAAGTTGGTCATACCAAATTTCTGCCCTCTTCTTAAACGTCCCACTCATTGATACTTCACATAAATATTTTTCAAACCTCTCCATGAGGGACTTATTTTCTAAGGGGTACTCCTAGATCTTGTTTTATGGCCCATCGAGAACTCCAATTTCTAAAAATAAAAGAGAAAGTAGGATAGTGCCAAAGCTTATCTTTTCTCCTTTGTACACTTCCTCAATAATGGTATCTACAATATAGCTCACTAAGTTGTATACTACTCCCTGAGACATTTTCTTTGCAATATGAAGCCACATGGTGTTTACCTGCAACCATCTTTCTTGGTCATTCAACTTGGTGAGCAGATACATGGCTACTTACACCACAGGAAACTTCTTCAATTTATCAATTTCCATTTTGTGCAAACCTTTGGTATACCCTAACTCCTTTCTTATTTCTATGACCACTGCTTCATTAGTCAGATCACTAACAAGGTCTACTCCTATGCCATTCAATCCTATTAGTGTTGAAACAAGGGTCACTTTGATCCTAACCCTTCATCTGGTGAAATAAAATAAGTCCTCATGGCTCAACTCATAATTCATTGGTCTAAAGGTTCATATTTTCCAAAATATGGTAGCTCATACAAATGATAAACTCCAACATGCTTCAGTAATTTTTCCCCAGCGTCATCATACACTGGCATATCCTCCACCGTGTGCTTGTTGGTCTTTTTATTAAGCAAAAAATCCAAATATCCCTTGTTTTCATTGGTACGGTGGTTGTAGTAACTTATTTTGCATCTGCAGATGTGGGAATCCCACTCTTGTCTAACTATTACTCCTTCTGAGTACTGCATCTCTGAAAAATTGTGCTCAGGATCAATTTCAACTTTAACTTCTACCTTCTTCTTTCCTTTCATGCCTGTTGCAGGTGCTTTCTTCGGTGCCTTCGTAAAAATCCCACCTTTTGTTATCTGTAATGAGTAAAATCAAACCCTAGCTTGAATCTATGTGCCTTAGCTTAAAACCATGTTCCCTAGCTCCTTCTCAATGTTTCTTCTTCGCTCAAACCCTTCACCAATGGGGACACAAGCCTCTTTCATGCAATATTCTTCTCTCCACATCTAGTTTCACAATGCTCCATACCTCAACATGATTTGCTCAGATCGGTCACACTTAGCTCGCTCAAATACTTGTGATGGCAAAGGTAAAAATGAACCCACATCACATCCTTATATAGATTTTCAAAAATTTAGTGCATTTATTACTCCTTCACCTACTAACAATCCTCTCATTAATTGACCATTTTCACAATCTCTGTGAGGTACATATTCACGCCCCAGCTATAACCTTATAGTGTACTTTCCTACCTTCTAGCTATAGACTTCTCTTCAGCGTGCTTCTATGCACTATAGTACCTTGTCATTGCGCCTTCCCCTAGTAGTCTCCATGGCCACTTCTTACCTCGCATTATATTATTCCCTCATTTATCTCCATCTATGGTCATCTTTTTTAGAAATCTCCTTTCCAACAACTCCTTTCCACACTTAATTAGCACATGTAACATTTTTTTTCTCATGTGTACCCAGTTGTGAATAACCACCCCACACCAATGGTATGTGCAGTTGTTTACGCATAAAAATACTTCAGATGGTAATTAGCTTCCAACACGCAAATGTGCTTATTACACAAAACACCAAACTAAATTGACAAAGCATAGTGACGAAGAAAGAAATACATTAAGGAAATACATAAATGAAAACCTATTCTAAATGGCAACGCTACCTTATTACAAACACCAAGAATACTTATTTATAGTAGGGCTTCAACCTACTTCCGTTGAAGTAACAGGGTAACCATATTCCATCAAGCGTCTCTAACTAGTAAGCACCTGATTCAAGTATATGAGTGAGAATATATGGTCCCAACCAATGCACTTTAATCTTGTCTAGATGGCGTAGAAACTTATAATCATAATGAAGCATCATCTGTCCCATCTCAAGCTTTTTGTCCCTAATGTGCTTGTCATGTCATGCCTTCTACCTGGCCTTTTCCTACTTCTAAATCCAACGTCTTATGGCAAACCTATCATCCAACTATAGCAATTTATCAGTTCTTTCTTCTAATGTTTGTTCATTGACTAGACCTCCAGTGTGCATAATACACAAAGAAGGTAACATGAATTCCATAGGAAGAATTGCTTTTACGCCAAACACCAACTGAAAGGGTGTGGCCTTGTTTAACCTCTTGTATGTTGTTCAATATGCCCAAAGCACAAAAGAAAATTTATCATCCCAATATTTCTTTCCAACATCACAATTTTTTGTCAATGTCTAGCTCAAAATCTTGTTGAAGGCCTCAGAAGTTCCATTTTCCTAAGGATGATAGGGTGTGGTCTTATGGTGCACAATCATAAAGTCATCCAATAGTATCCTTATTGTCTCATTCAAAAAATGTGTACCCCTATCACTTGTCAAGCTTAGCGAGCATCCATACCGCCTATTAAAACAACCCACTTGAGACTAAAGAACAACCTAGGATTAGTTAAGAAAATTATGGAATAATTTTTTTTATTAAAAGAATCTACAACCATGTTATAAGACAATAGTTGTCACTAACAAGTTCCAAGAAATTTCTAATCTACTAGAATATACTTTTCTTTTATTAATAATTATTAGAGGTCATAAGGTCCAAAATTTAGGGTTAGAGGTTTCAATTAGGTTCAGAGGGAAAATTCCTCACCATACCCATTCTCTAACATGATTAAAGTTTCAACTTGATTTTTCTAATGCTTATCGCATTCAAATTTTCCTTAAATCACTCCCATTGGATAGGAAATTTCCTCACCTTTCCATTGATATAAATAAGTCCTCCTAACTCCTCATATTTTTCAATTTATGGGTCGGTGGGCCTTGGGGTGAAAATTTTCTCCAAGAGCGGGCTTGCGGGCCCAAGGGTGAAAATTTTCCCAAAGGGCGAGTTGGTGGGCCGTGGGGAGATCTTAAGAAAAATTTCCCGCACGGGGAAAAAATCACATTGCGCCGCACTCGGGTCCGCAAACACGTGGCACTCCCTAAGGCAGCGCGGGGAAAAGTAGGGTAAGGCGGGGCGGCGGGAGACATTTTGTAAATTCTCCCGCGCGGGGTGAAAAGTCAGCTTCTTCGCACGCCCTCCATCGTGAGTCCGCAAGGGACACGTGGCATCTCCAAAGCCAACGTGGGGAAGGTGGGGCAGCGGGGAGAAAAGTGACTTAAAGCCCCCAAGGGCTAAGAGAGTACATAGACCCACGCCTCCTCCAGCACCTCGCGATGCCGCGTGGCAGCCCCTAAATGGTTGCAGGCCGGCGGAACAGCAAGGAAAACTTGGAAAATTTTCTAAAAAAATTTCAAGGTGCAAAAGACAAAAAAGGGACCCATTCCTCTGTTGATGCCTCGTAACGCCACGTGGCATCACCTGATTAGTTGCGGGCCGACGGGGAAAATTTGGAAAATTTTCCCAAAATTTTCCAAAAATGCTAAGTTCAAAAGAGGAACCGCCCCTCCGCTGTCACCTCATGGTGTCACATGGCAGCCTCTGATTGGATGGGCTACAGGGCGGCAGAGAAAATTTTGAAAATTTTCCCAAAAAATTTTCTAAGCCCCAAGGGAAAAATTCGGGCCACAGGCCCACCAAGGAAATTTTTCCCAAAATTTTAACGCCAAGTGAAGAAAACTTCAGAAGGCCATAACTTTTGATAGAGAGCTCAGTTTGGGGAAAATGAGGACTTTCTGGAAATATCTTGATGTCCTCTTTGTACAAAGCTCAATAATTTTTTGTTTTGATAAATTTTAAGGGTTCAATTTTAAGAAAATGGCCTGCAGGATTTTATAGTGCAAACTGGTAAATTTTAACTTGTTAGATTTGTTCAATTTGATCTTCTTCCTCTCTCAACATGTCAAATAGACATGGGGGATTGTTCTTAGATGAATTTAGGATAGATTGCAATGGTGAATTTATTTGATTGAGGATCAATTTGAAATTTCCAACATTTGACAGAAAAATGACTGCAAAATGACAGTAAAACGGTTCCAAGCCGATTTTACTAAGTTTTCTAAGAAATTTTCTTGAGTATTAATGTCTAGATGAATTTTTTTAGATCCTACCACTTCAATTTAATTATTTAATTTGTTATTTTATTGTTGCAGGTTTGAACTGTGTGTTTTTGGTTTAGATAATTGCTAGTTTGAATTTACAAATAACAAGGATCAAATTTTGATGAGTCTATTTGCCATTTTCATCTTCCAAGTATTAAAATTCATTCCAATTCTAATCTAACACATTTTAGTTGATTCAAACAAACCATTCAAGACCAAAATACAATTCTGATTTCCAATTTTACACATTTCCAAAAGAGATAAAATACTGTATTTTTCTCACACATGCATTTCTTCCTTTCAAACAGAGATTCCAATACATTGAATGATCAGATTCAATACTACAATACAATTTGAGAAAAGCATTACATTCATTTGTTGGTTCTAAAGGGAAACTTTACAACTTCTTTCTTTTATTCCTTCCAAAAATTATTTATTGACATAGGGCAGAATAATACATTTTCTTTTCACGTGTTGCACATTTCCACTTTCAAAACAGGGACTTCCAGTGCATGATAAACAAAAATTTCTAATTGAAGAATATCATATGAACAAGGTAAACACTTCCAATAATTCCAATGAAACTCATACAACCTCCTTTCAATTGATTTCAAAGTACAGTATACAAAATAATATCATTATTTCACATTCTTTCCAAAACAACATACATAGTATAACTCTTTTACATTTGCAATTTCCACTTGCAATCAGTACAACATCTTTCCATTACAAACATTTACAAGATCATCCACTTCAAGTGGGAAAGGTTACAATGAGATTTCATTTCACAAGGGACTGTCAAACTGTCTTTTCTCAGCTCCAGAATAGCAACATGCATTCTTATCTTTCTTCCAATTTTGATCACAACAAAGGCAAGGGAAAGGCAATGCTCTCCACCCAACCAAGACATCCAATGAAAGGAGAAGCCATCCTTCTTCATTGGCCCCCGAGCCCCAACCACAATGCAATAAAGATGTGATCCAATTCATGGCAACAATAGGCTTCCACAAAACATACACACAACATTTTCACAATAAAACACAGTCCAAAACAGAATGTAGTTTTTACAACTACTATAACACATGACAAGCAATACTAAGGCTTCACCAAGCAAGCCAAAGGAGAAATAACTATGGGGGATGCTTCTTATGCCTCCCAAATGGGGAAATGGGTATCACCACCTGAGTTACAAACCGCCAAAAGGTATATTAAATCAAAGCCCTAACATTCCTTATGCCTCCCCCAAGTACCCCTTATTCCTCACATTTCCTTATGTCTCCCCAACCTCTTATGGCACCCCATAATGAGTAAATAAATGCAAGCTATTTCTTTGTAAGGTGGAACCCAAATCCCAACTCCCTCCACCCTTATACCTCCCTAAAACACACTTGTGCCTCCCACATAATAAACCCCATAGTCTTCTCCTACACCATTCCTAGGCCATCTACCCAAAGCCCACAACAATAACAAACATACCAACATTTACATATTCATAAAAGGGAAAAGAAGAGTATTTCCAAGAGCCAAGCTCTTACCTCTCCATGATGGAGTTTGTTCCAAGTTCAAAACAACAAGCTCCTTCTAATGCAAACAATCCAAAAATAAACCCAATACAAGCATGCAACAATCTTCCAAAAACTTCTCCAAGCAAGAGCTCCCAAAACAGCAAGAAAATTCACCCAAAAGAAGTCTCCCAAAAGTGAAGCCAACCCAAAACAAGACAAGGAATTCAAATTTTATAGAGGAGGGAAGAGAAGAGGATGAGATGGATCCATGTAGGATGCCACATCACACATCCTCAACCCCAAACACAAAGTCAACTTCATTCTCCAATGCATAATAAATAGGTGGGTGAATAATATGTTAGATTTACTTACAAACTTAAACAATCCATACCCCATAAGGACTGAAATTAAATTATGTAAGAAAAGTGCAATTACAACATTCAACTTGACTTGTAAAAAAATGCATTAAAAAGGTCTAAATTTAACCCTCCAACCATAGGCAAGGTTGGTATGTAAATTTAAGAGGTATGGGACAAGTTTAACTTGTCCCACAAGCCTCCAAAATCAGCCTCCAAGGAAAAATTCGAATTTCTAAGGTAGTGGAGTGTTTCACACTCAAAAGTTAACTTACACATCACTTACATATTACTTACACATTACTTACACATTCTTACAACACTTTAAAACATGGCCAACAACTCTATTAATTACATTCTTATGAAATATTTTAATTAATTAACTAAACAATATGATTACTCACAATATTTACACACCATTAAAATAAATAATGAAAGGGTAAAAGCATTCACAAAATAAACACATGAAAAAATTAAACAAAAGGGACCAAAAATAAAAGAAATACATAAAATCCCTTGGTCACATTTAAAGGTGAGACCCCCCCCCCCCCACCATGGGAATCCCTAACACTAACAAACACACACACAAAAAAAAAGCTAGTTTCCATGGTGACCTTGTTGAATTCATCTAGAATTCCAATGTGGTTGGTCTCCAATCCTCTGATGTTTGTTGTGATATTTTAACCTACAAAACATAAATACCTCCTTCGGCCTCGTGGCCATATCAGAACATCCAAAATAATATAAATATAATTAAATTTCCAAAATCATCTAGATATATGAATCACAACAACATCAAAGCAATTTAACAAATATCATTATAGTTTTATCAATAACTATATCATCATCCAATAATTTTCCATTTCTAGGGCTACTCACAATATCCAAATATCACAAGTCCGAACAACATCCATCATATAACCATGTCTAAGAGTATAACATCATCAACATATAAAGTGTCTCTAATAATCATCATGCATCATATAAGAATCAAAATCAACAATAACCCATGATCGAATATCTAACATCATACTAAACCAAAACTATAATAATGTCCATAATATAGTCGATAGTGTCATGATCAGCATCAAAAGGTGTCATCCATGATATCTATGCACTCATGCTCTAGTACCACTAATTAACATAAAATGTGTTGTGTGAATTGCAAGTGTTTTCTTTTTTAAGGATTTCATTCCTTCTGGCATCATACATGTATGTAAGAAGATAGAAATCTCCTCTAATTCTAAAGGCACTCGTTGTAACCTATACAACTGTGCATCTGGCATTGAATCTTCAATTGTTTGTATGTCCTCCCCTAACTAAATTCTTGATAAATGTTC
Organism: Taxus chinensis; assembly: GCA_019776745.2. NCBI lineage: Eukaryota > Viridiplantae > Streptophyta > Pinopsida > Cupressales > Taxaceae > Taxus > Taxus chinensis. The sequence continues at coordinate 63,953,589 of CM034151.1, forward strand.
TGGGTAAGAATTACTTTTACCTAGCTTTAACACAACTTTGAAATCAAATTCTTGGAATAAGAGCACCCATCGACATATGCTTCCCTATAAAATGGGCTTGTTTACTAACTATTTCAATGCCAAGTGATTAGTATAAAATACAAATGGTGTTACTAGCAAGTATTGTCTAAATTTATATAGTGCGTAGATCATTAACAAGGCTTCGCGCTTAGCAGTTGTATAATTTTTCTCTACAGGAATCAACTTTTTACTAGAAAAATAGATAGGATGGTCTATAATTCCTTCTCCAGGGTAAGCTAACACTGTGCTAATGGTCATTCCAAAGGCATCCACATGTAAATGAAATGGTTAGTTCCATGAGAGAAAATGTAGAATAGATGTTGAAGTAAGTCTCTCCTTCAATGCCTCAAATGCACCCTGATGCAGTTCTCCCCAATAGAATGTCCATTTCCCCTTTAGTAACTCTTCCTAGGGTGCGACAATATTAGCATATCCTTTGATAAATTTTATATAAACCCACTGTGACCCAAGAATCCATGCACCTCACTCTGACTGGTAAGCTCTTCCAGGGCTACAATAACTGCAACCTTAGCTGGATCCACTAACAAACCTTCCTTACAGATGATGTGCCCTAATAAAGTGCCAAAAGGTGTAGCAAACATGCATTTCTCTATGTTTAAAGATATTCTTAATTATCTACATCTTTCAAACAATAAGCATAAATTTTCACAATGATCCTTAACAAGTCCATACACTGTCCAATCATCCAGTAAACCTGTAAGAAGTTGCGAATAAAATCTTGGAATGCTTAATCAACTAGGCGCAAAAATAAATCAAGCACATTTTTCAGACCAAAGGGCATCACATTATATGCAAAAATTCTCCATTCAGTGGTGAAATTCATTTTCTCTTGATCCTCCTGTGTAATCCTGACCTGATGATACCCAGAGAATCCATCTATAAAAGAATAGATTGCATGCCCTACAAAGCCTTCTAATAGCTCCTCTTTAAAAGGTGTAGGAAAGGGATCAATCACGTATGCAGGATTCAGTTACCTGTAATCCACACAAATCCTAATCCTACCATCTTTCTTTATACTGATGACCAT
>CM034151.1:65411232-65547003 GCA_019776745.2 Taxus chinensis
GGTATGCCTCCTTATTATCCCAAATGGGCAACAAGAATGTAAGGGTATAGATCAAAAGATGAAAATAAACTAAATTCCATGTAGGCAGAGTTTCACCTCGTCTAAAGGAGAGAGATAAACCAAGCTAAGTGATACATCGTTCAATTTTGTGATGAAAGACACTTAAATCTAACTCAAGGGGACTCTTTTACTTTTTTGAAAAAAAAAAATTAGACTCCAAGTAAGTCGTCACTTCGTAATGGCTTGACAAGACATGACAATGGACTAACAAAGTGGGCTCCAAGACAAAATGGCTTTCCTAATAAGATCACTCAACTATGTGACAATTTTTTTTTATAAATGCGAGATCAATTTACCCAAAGATTCATACTAAATAGTTTAGGAGTATCTCAGCTTTAATTTACCCCCTTCTGATACAATGAGAAACTAGTGCATTCAATTGTATTGTCACTGAGGTCACGATACGGAAAAATTTGACTCTAACTTGGAATGTAAAATTTTATTCAAATGGGTAAGCCAAGCGCTTCCTGTTTCATCCACGAGGTTACTTAGTGGTGGATTACTTTAGGGTTACTATTACCACCCCCATTGTTATAGATTAAGGTGTTATGCAAAAGGTTTTATATCCTAGATGAGTGGATAGGGATGTACCCTTTTCTGAAACCTGCAATACAGTGTGATGTGAAGTGGTGTGTTTTTTATCTTGCTTAGTTGAATGTGGTTTTAAGTAGCACACCATTTTGGCAACTTGTAAACACGTATTAGTGGATTTCATTTTTGCAACTCTTTTCTTCGACAAGCATTTATGGTTCTATACATAAATGGTTAGTAATTTTCCAACACAAAATATCATGATATCAAAAAAGAGAGTTTACATGTTGCTTTTTATTCCTAAGAACACCAAAAAGGTGCGAAGAAATAGCATACACAATGTGGAAAATCAACTAAAACAAACTTTATGAAAAATAATTTAAGTGTTTTTACAAAATTTTGAATTCGTTTTAACCAATTTTGAAAGATCAGTCCATTTAGGAAGCGTAAAGTAAGTGCATTGAAAGCAATAAGAAGGTTTTTAGAAGTTTTTTTGATTCCCAAGATCACCTATAAGGTGCAAGGGAAGAGCATACACACTTCGAAAATCTCTTTCTAACTTAGAAAAATGAAACACTTAAACTACATTAGTTAAACAAAATAAAAAATAAACTTGCAATCACTTGTTAGAACCTGCAAAAAACCAAAAAAACTAAAAAAAAATCAATCTTATAGCTCGAAGAGACATTCCAATTTTTAACTCAAACACCTATGCATCTAGAACGACGAATGCACGTCCCATCTATTGGATACATGCCTAGACCGATGTGTACACGTGGAAAAAATTTAGGATAGTAAGGTCCAACACCTGCGTAGGCTGACAGACAGGTATGCTAGGGTTTCAACGAAGACACCTCATTCCCAACATATACACTTGCAATCCAAAAGATGAATCAGCGTAGTATGCCAAAAATACACCTACGCATCTAGAGGCATGGGTACACATGACATTCAATGGACATGCCAATAGTTAGAAAAGTATGTTGCCCTTTCTAAATGACATGTCAGTGAAAAATATGACCAGAAGGGTGCTCGGCCATTTCGAAAGGTGCGCTAGGGTTTTGATGGAGACGCACCGATCTAAGACACATACGCGTAGCTGTATGATAGAAAAGTGACAGGTGAGCATGAAAATTGACAAGTAGCCTTTCTTCGTACTTGACCTCCTGAGGTCGTGCTGAGATAGTTGGTGGAAATGAAATATATACGGCTGTGGAAAAACTAGTTAGGCAATCTTATATCCTCAACAAGCAATAACTGGATCTGCGAGTCCAAGGAAAAGAAAGATCTCCTAACCTGAATTGGTGTAATGGATTGTTCAGATATAATAGCCACTCGGAGGCTCTGATCAATGTCGAGCTCTGTTGAGATCCTTCTTATTGGCTGTTGGACACATGGAAAGTGACCTGCAAGTACCTCATATAGATTTCTAGACAAGGTCATGAAAATGATGGTGCGAGGCATAATGAATCTGCCAAAATTTATGGGTCAGTCTTCGTTCTAGTCCAAAAAATATTATCTTGATCGGCTGCTACGTTCAACATGGAAAAATACGTGATAATGTCTGGTGGAAGTGGTGAGGACCTAAATATGAGTGTACCCAAACTAGTGTCAATTTCTAATTGATTAGTAGGCCCATTGGGTTTTGGGACCTAGGGATCACAACCGTAAGTTTGTGGTTGTTGAGGACCTTTTATGGTCATGTGAAGAATCAATATCTTCTTATGACTGTCTAGTAGTCATAAGATTTTTCAGCTTCTATGTTTAATACCAGGAGTTGTGTGATCTTCTTGGAATACCTTGCGGGTGTTCTAGCAACTTGTATGCGTAAGCCTATGTCTATATCAATAATAAGGTCTCTTACATTTGGCTACAAAACTAATGGATCATAGCCAAATTTTTGCGCTCTTTCAGGTTCTTATATGGTCATGTGGATTCCCTATCAAGGTAATCTATAGTTGGGTTGATTTGACTAGAATTCATATGCTTTGTTGTCTTTGATGTCTAATTCTTTCATTTTCTCACTGATTGTTTGTGGGTTTATTGTTGTTTGGAATATATGAATTCTAAGACCTTGATCTATATATGTTAATGTTGTGAAGAGATTCAGTTGAGGTATTACTGATTTGAATATGTAATCCCTGGGCTCTCTGGGTCCTGTAATTCTCATGCAAGAAACAACCAAACTTAACTGAATGAAGTAAACTAATTATGAAAATAAATCTACGCTATGCTTGTTCTTTTGGTATTTTCAAAGACATGAATTTGAATGAAATTAAAGAGAGACTAATCTAATAAATTCAGATAACGAGCAAGGTAGCCAGATGTAGCTATTCACTTGTGCACTTGTCAATTGATCCTGAATATAAATAACTAAGTAAATTTAATTGAAAGACCTTCAATCTTACCTCAAAAGTGAGGAAAAAATCATAGCTTCTTAGAAGCTATTATTTCCCACAGGTTCCCTGGTAATGTTGAAAGCAAGCTTAACTTAAATGAAAATATTTGTTATTCTATTTGAATATTATAACTACAACTTTGAAAATTCAAACCTGGAGTTTATAGAACAGAGGCAAATCCAGTTGTATTGTAACTTTTCCCTTTAGTGTGATCTCTTCGTTCATAAAAGTGGGAATGTGATAGCGGCAGTAGGATAATATATTCAAATAGTGGCAGCTTGCATGTAAACTGAACGGAATGCAAGTAGGAGAGCGATAGCGCAAGAGAACAGAGCTTGGTTATGCGATTCCTAGAAGGATTTTTGTTGTGATACAACAGAAATACACCAAAAACTCTAGGATCTATACTTCTTGTGAAGATACAATGACCTATAACTCTATGCAGAATCAAGATTATCAAATGAACTTTAATCTAGAACTGAAACTATTTTATGCTAAAATGGTTGTTTTAGGAACAACAATAGAACAATATGAAACTAGAGAGATCAAGTGACATCTAAACAGAAATAAGGAAAGGAACCTTGAACTGAGAAGCTGAGAACTTATACAAAATCTAGACCTATTGAGACTATTTGAGGAGCTTTCAAACACACTGAATGATAAATTATAGAGAGAGAGGGGCCATTTGTTTGTAAACAAGCTTGGTATTTATAGCATTTTGACTTACCAGAAGGTAAGATCAAGTTGAACTCTTCTACCTATTAAAAAAAGAAATTACTATTTACAATGCAGATAAAACTTTAATGAAAGAAAGAGTGGTTGAGAATTACAAGTGCAACTTGAATTTTTGCGTTAACGAGTGCATCAGAAAGTTCTAGAAAATGCAGACAGGACTGTTACCCAGAGCATGGAGGTGGTTGTAGGACTGCCACCCTATCTTGGGTGGTAGTCACGGGACTACCACCCAAACAGGGTGCTGGTCCTGACACTAAAGACCGAACTGCAAGGAAAAAGTGGATAGAAGCTAAAACAAAGCATGCAGAGGCCAAGTAAAGAAATTTAGGGTAAAAATATATACACTTAGCACACTCTCTGGATTCTGAACACCTTGCGAAGAGATTTGAATCATCATTGGGGTTTCCATAACCTCTTTCGAATAGTATAGTACATATAAGTCTGGGTACATACAGTACCTCCTGTAAAACCTACAAAATTCATGGAAATAAAAATTTTCAATAGGAAAATAGGTTAGTTATTAATCAAAGAAACCTATTTCCAGTTTAGACCACAAAATATGCATGAAAAAGGATTATTTAGCTTACTTAAAAAATGAAATCAAGTGAATAACAAGCTATTTCTCCTAAAAAGCATGAAAGTGAACTTGAAAAGCTTGGAAAAGGATCTTAAAGGACAATGGAGTATCTCCCACTAGGCATTCCAAATGTTTGCAATGATTTTTTTTCAAAAGCTATGAAAATGGGGTAAGAACTTATAAAGAAACCCCAAAATCTTTGGAACAAACAACTCAAATGACCATCAGATTAGAGATAAGCAAGAGCTACCTATCTGCATGCATATATAAATCTTGAAACAAAACAATCAGCCTCTAAACATGACTATATTAGTTCTCTACTCCATGAAATCTGTCTATAAGTGAACCTACTAAAGATCTAGCAATCAGTTTTGTGTTTATTTATGTTTCAAAAGCTTAAGAATGGAATATCACCATTAATGACTTCTCCCATTTACCTAAATCTTTGAAAGGTTCAACAAATAACAAGTAAATAGCTCAAATAAACTATGAAATAACTCTAAGATACCTAAGCATGACCTAAATCAGAGGAGAGAGAGAGAGAGAGAGAGAGAGAGAGAGAGAGAGAGAGAGATCTTAGGAAAATGTGGGAGGGGTATCCTTCTATTTATAGTTTTTGGATTGTATAAAAGGTTGTTTAGGATGTATGTGGGACTAAAAAGGAGTCAAAATTTTGATTTTTAGACCAACATATTTGGAGGTGTGAACAAGATTTGAGGAAGCTAAGTGGCTATTTGGAAAGGTAAGATATTTGTTTAGAAATTTAAATCCTCTTTAGAAAGTCAATAAGAGAGTTAATTAACCTAAACAAGTTTAATTAAAGGGAAACAAGCTTATAAAAGCTGGTTAAAGAGGGATTAACATGGTTTAAGAGGTTTATAAGGGGTTAGAAAGGGAATTTTACTAACGTAGTGTAGTAAATTAACACGAGACTAGGATATTTAATATGATCTTAGTAATAAGATCATGTAGACCAAATTATAGGTGTCTACGGTTGAAAATTGTAAAAACCAGAGCTCCAATTCAATTTTGGAGGAAGTGTCATGATTGTATTCTTGAAATAATCCAATGATATTACATGTATTGTTTTTGAAAATTTTCAATTTTTCCTATTTTCTTAGCATTATCCTTACCCATCTAATTTATAATTACACCTTGTTTCACCATTTGACCTAATTATGACCTACTTATAACTTGATTACTATTCTATCATCCTTCCATAAGCTCCCACTTGACTTAGGATTTATATAATATATCTTCTACTGTTTAGTTTTAGTTGTCTATTACTTGGGTTCTCATAGTAGATCTTTTTACATTATCGTAATTCACTACGAGTCCCCAATCATGAGAAGATAATTATATATGTAGGTATACTTTATTTGGGTTCATGGTTTTATCACTTTATGTAATACATATCCATTTCAATTACTTTGATTTTAGTTTTTGGTTTTCTTTTCTCAAAGACCATCTCATGTAAACGTTTTGAGTCACACGATGATTTTTTATAAGGGCATATGTACACAAATAATTTTTCATCATATTGATTTTTTTTCTTCCTAGGAACTATCGACACATTGGCTTCCTTGGAGCTGTTTGTTCAGGGAAAATGCAAGGAGAAGGAATTAACCATAAATGGTGGATGGTTTTTTTTACTTACTATCCTTCATGTCCCATTTGTCGAGAGGGACTTGTGACCCCAAGTAGACATACCCTATCTACTCATTTTTCATGCTAGAATATCACACAAAGAATATCCCCATGAGATGAGCAGAAGTGTACTTAGTGTTCCAGGATCTATGCTAGTTCAAGGAATAGAGTGGGGTGCCCCTACTTAGTGGCATACCACCTCTACTTTCTATAAAGTAAGGTAACCACAAAACTACATTATTGAATAAATATACATGAAAAAATAAAAAAAGTAGTCGATATTAACATGAAACATTCATTCTTTCATTCTTATGATAATATGCATAAAATGTAGGCTAAAATGATAGATACATATATATTGAGGATAATATCCAATAATAGTCACAGTGATAATATCATAACATGTAATGTACTAGATAACCTCTATAACCCAACCCTTTTCTATGGGTTATGCCCATATATTTATACATTATATAGTATATTGAAAATGAAACTTTCCCACCCAAATGTAGGTGATTTCCATTAGTGTGGCAGTTATTTATGCATCATTAATGCCTTGGAATCCCAAGTCAAAACAAACAATATTGTAGCATTAGTGCCCCTCCTGGTCATGAGTTACTCCCATTTTCATCTTAGTTCTAGTTATGGTAGTAGCTATTGCAAACATGTGCTTAGGTGTTTTGATTAATGTTTCCCTGGTTCACAGTAAAATGGTGATAATGGGTGTGACAGTGGTGTGTGGTCTAGTTAGAATGTTTTCATTTGACTATGAAAATCATGTCCCTTATGAGTTTCAATAAGAATCATAATATCTTGTCTTTATGATAGAGTTGGGATTTGTTGAGCAGAACATAATATTTTTAGGAAATTATTATTTGGGTGTTATTACTTTAGCTCAGAGTGTGAGTTACATTCGTAAATATGATTCATGTCTCACTTATTGTGTCGTTTGAACATTATGGGGAAACCTCAACTAGTGTATGGACCTAGATGTACATGTATGTAGTAATTCACTAATTTTAAATATATATTGAGAGAATTGGCATAAAATACAATCATAATAGAATTTTGATGGGTAATGATTTTTCGACATCAATCAGGTGTGAATACTCGTTAGAGTGTAATTGTTAAGAAATAGAATGTTGCAATTACCTTGCCTATTGCCTGGTTTGGTATTCTGGTTTTAGAATATACTAGTGTAGGTTATTGTTAGATTTAATAAATAATTATTATTTTACTTTTATAAATGGAGAATGTACATTTTGATTAGCACATATTAATCATTAGTTGTAAAACTTGGTATTAGTAGGTTAGTTATTTTCAGACTTCAAATTACCTTCCCACTTACTTAATGATTTGATATTCAAATAAAATATTTTTTATAAAATTAAAAAAAAAATCCTTCCTCAAGCTTCACGGAATTGATGGAGATGAAACCAATTTAGAGTTATTTGAAGTCTATTAGGATTGTTTGTGGTTTGTTATGATTTTTCTTAAATGGAAAGGGGGTGAAAGGATTTTTGATGGGAAATCCTTACCTTTTGGAGATTTCTATGGTTATGCCATCCATACCATTGGAGTAGTTACAAAAGGAATGGTAATTATCTTGAAGCATGGTTGTTTATTTTTCACCAAATACTACCAAATACGCCCTCATGACTAGCTCTTCTTTTCTATCCTACATCAACCTACATTAGAATTAAATATTTTTTTATCATGGATAAATAGTTTTGAAGGGACTATACCCTATGTACAAAAAGACTCAAAAATACAGATACCAGAAGGAGAAAACCCATCCAAGAAAGGCTAAACACCTTAAACATGGAGGCTCAAAAGCCAAATATATCAGTAAAGAGAGTACAAAAAGAGAGTACATTAGAATTAAATATTGCATTAGGGGATGGAAATTATTTAGGAATAAGGAGAAGGGATTTTATGTTGATTATATATAGTGTTTTAGGCACACTGGAATACACTATGTACTGTGTGGTATCATACTCAAGGCATGGGAGTAGTTTGGAAAATTCTCTAAGGAAATGTAATCACCTAGGGCATGATATTGTAAGGAAATTCATAAAAAATCAGTTAAATGGGTTTTATAAATAAAAATAAAATAAAATGAAAAGTGTTATTCCATACTTCACCCTCAACCAATGTACTCCCAACATGCACCAATCTAAGATCTTTAAGAAGACCACGGACTTCCATAAAAATAAAGTGGAGGGTAGATCTTTATCAAATGTTTTATGCATATACAACTGGAAGGTGTAAATCAAACTCCAAAAATGCTAACAACATCCTTCCATATATACCTTAAAACCTAAAATAATAATCATAATTATGTTGGAGGCGTGTTTCTACCTGCACTTGATCTCAATGAAGACGATGTGCTATTTCGGCTGCTTGTCATCCCTCTGCCACCGCAGCCACCTATGTGTCATGCAGAAGCTCTTTATCCCAAATTCCTCATGCTTGACATGCTTATGTAGTTTTTAATTCATCCCTTCTATTCCACTTCCAACAAGCTCCTCCCAGGTGAGGTCCTTGCAATTTCACCACTGTGTTGCTTACACCTCCCATCATCCGTCTTGCTCTACACCCTTTTACATGCATTTCCTGTTGCATATCAGTACCATTTTTTTAATTTCTATGTTTTATTTTATTTCCTTTATTTCCCCCAACTCACTTTGTAGAGGAACAACCAACCTACAACTACAATTTTTTAACTCCATCTTCTCTTATCTCTTTCAGAATATTAGGTATAAATTGTTTCTTATGCTTCAAAAGATATAACCTATTTATCTTTGTTTATTTTATTTTTATTTTTTTCTTGGTGGCTTGTAATTTAACCATAGCATCTTGAGGCCACTTGAGAATATATTTCTCTACATATTAATGAAAATGTATCTGCATTTGAAAAGATATGGTTACGTGGTTGGCATTCACTAAAACAACAATCAACTACTTAGTTGATGAGATATAACAACATAGGTTTTCAACAAAAAACTTCCACAACCAAAAAAATAATGGAGTACACAACACACTATGCCTTTCATTAAATCTTGTAAAAAATTTACAAGTACATATCTTATCTTCTAGACTGATCTTGGTAGGGGAGAAGATTAGAAAACGAACAGACTATTATGTAAGATAGTTCCAACATCTACCAAAAAAATTCCTTGGATGTCATGTTTTGAAGAGAAACCATTTTTCTACATGCCTGTTCTGCCTGTTCTGCCCTAATGGTATCTATGCATGCCCTTTCTCTCGCTGCACACAATCCTACAAACCCTGTTGATCCACAAGATCAGATTGGATCTCTTCAGCCAGACGATGGGAGCTCGAATCTAGCTTCAGGGGTTTCTCCTTTGTCGTGGATCGACCTCGCCTTTACCAATGATGTGACTTTATGTTCGGACAGTTTTGCAAACCCTAGCCATCTTCAATCACCATTTGGGGGTGCTCCTAGGCAAGGCGAGGTTCCTGGTGAACTGAAACAGGGAGATCTACCTGGAATTCCAATGCTGGATAAAGAGATTAGGCGCGGGTCTCTTGAAACCTCCTTCAAAGACGTCTTAAAAAGCAAGGAATCCTCCATGAAACCTGTAGACATCACCCCATGTATTACATTTGGGGAAGATGTCATCTCATCTAAGATTTACTACAAAGAGCATGCTCTGATTTGTAGATTCAGGGGTTTATGGCCCAGTCTTCCTATTCTTCACGTATGGATCTTCAAGCATTGGACTCCATCTTTAACTGGTAAGATAGACTTATATCCATGTGCTAAAGGCATTTTCATTATGGTTTTCTCTTCAATAGCTGATAAAGACATCATTACTTCCAAGCTCTGGACCTGCGAGTCAAAATATTTGATCATGAAACCTTGGTTCCCATCCTTTAACCGACACATAGAGTCATTCTCATGGAAAACTGTTTGGATCAGGCTGCCCCATTTACCTCTCCAATTCTAGAGTCATGAATGTCTGACAACCATTGGCAATGCCTTGGGTACTACACTCCACATATATTATCAAACAACTAATTACACCCATAACTACCTATGCCCGGATCCTGGTGGAACTTGACACTGATAAAAAATATTCCTGCTACCATAGACCTTAGACTGAAAAAAAGAACTTGGTCACAAACTCTTGATTATGAAGGTCTACCTTTCCAATGTAGAAGGTGTTTTGGATTAGGACACACCTCTACTGCTTGTGGGATGGAAAAATGTCAACATGAGAAGTGCAACTGGTAGAAAGACGCACTCCCGAAGCACCTAATTTTTTTGGATAGAAAGGATCTTGAATCTAAAGCAGTAGCTGAACCACAGTCAACGAAAACCCCTTTTATCCAAAACTCATATTTTTAGCAACATGAAAAATACACAAGATGTTGAGGGCAGCATGGAAAATGATAAATATCTCTCTCAGGATAACAACATGGCTGTTTCAAATGGGACAAATGTGACTAAGGAAAATACTCCTCCTTTATCTTCTTCTCCAACCGCAAAGGCTCCATCAGGGTGGGTTACGGTCAAAAAAAAAGAAAAAATCTACCACTCTGAAGGGTAACACTTCACCTTGTTGATTCTCATCTCTGCTATTGGCTGGTTGGGTTTCATTGGTCTCATTTTTCTTGGTCAGATAGTAGAATTCTTCCAATGGTGTTGATTTGCCATTGTTGTTTGATTGTTGTTCATCAGTTGTTTTTTTTTCTGTTGCTTTGTCAGTTGTTGGTTTTTACTTTGCAGACAGTTTTCTGCAGTCTGGCTTAATTGTTCTATCTGGATTTTGATCCATCTCTTGTGCTTTAACTTTCAATTCTAGCTTCTGAGCCTTGGTGTACAAGGGTATAGTCCCTTTCAAAAAACTATTTGCCAAAAAAAAAAGAGAAATCATTTTTTATTTAGTTGCATTGCTAAAGGAAAATACAAAAGCTAGGTAAGGAACTATTATTAAACCTTAATCCAGATGTGCTCTAAATAAATCTATAGGGTTCACCAAAATATAAATTCCAACTTATCAACAAATTTGTATCGATCACCTCAAGTTTTTGAGTTTCCTTTTTTAAAAACCTCCATTCGAACCAAACCATGTTGTTTCAATGTACATAAAATCTTCTTTGAAACAATCTGTTAGGTTGAATATTTATGCAACAGTTTTGGCTCCTAAATTTTTTTCCCATTTGCCAAATCATATTAGTTTTTCTATTTTCCATGGTGGGCATATTCTCTCATCTAGGGGTCGGATAATTTATCTTTCTTGCATGCCTCCACTGAACTAGTTTTCAATCTCTACTTGCATGCCCCTTTCGTGTGCTCCACCTGGAGTGACTCGAGTCATATAACAACTTGGTCGTAAAACCAATAGTACAACTTGCTTACAAAATGAAAATTACAAATTTTGTTAAGGCTCTTTCCTCAAGGAAAGAAGGTAGGTGTCGCCTATGAACATATGGTGTTCTCTCTTGCTTATAATGTGACTAATGTAATTGAAACAAATGTTTGTGAAAATTTATTTTAAAGTATTCATTTTAAAAAAGAAAAAAAATATTACTCTATTAAAAAACCGTTAAACAATGATATAGATTACAACTAATTGTTTTTATATTATTCAGTTGTTGAATGATATTATAACTTTAGTAAAAACTTTTGTAGTAGGGTAAATTAGTAGGATAATGTGTGTAGTGCCCACACTTCTATAGCTTAGTTACTTGTTGTTTTCTTCAATAGCTGTAAAGACATCATGACTTCAAGCCTCTGGACATGCGACGTCAATATTTGATATGAAACCTTGGTTCCCATCCTTTAACCGACACATAGAGTCATTCTCATGGAAAACTGTTTGGATCAGGCTGCCCCATTTACCTCTCCAATTCTAGAGTCATGAATGTCTGACAACCATTGGCAATGCCTTGGGTACTACACTCCACATATATTATCAAACAACTAATTACACCCATACTACCTATGCCCGGATCCTGGTGGAACTTGACACTGATAAAAATCTTCCTGCTACCATAGACCTTAGACTGAAAAAAAGAACTTGGTCACAAACTCTTGATTATGAAGGTCTACCTTTCCAATGTAGAAGGTGTTTTGGATTAGGACACACCTCTACTGCTTGTGGGATGGAAAAATGTCAACATGAGAAGTGCAACTGGTAGAAAGACGCACTCCCGAAGCACCTAATTTTTTTGGATAGAAAGGATCTTGAATCTAAAGCAGTAGCTGAACCACAGTCAACGAAAACCCCTTTATCCAAAACTCATATTTTTAGCAACATGAAAAATACACAAGATGTTGAGGGCAGCATGGAAAATGATAAATATCTCTCTCAGGATAACAACATGGCTGTTTCAAATGGGACAAATGTGACTAAGGAAAATACTCCTCCTTTATCTTCTTCTCCAACCGCAAAGGCTCCATCAGGGTGGGTTACGGTCAAAAAAAAGAAAAAATCTACCACTCTGAAGGGTAACACTTCACCTTGTTGATTCTCATCTCTGCTATTGGCTGGTTGGGTTTCATTGGTCTCATTTTTCTTGGTCAGATAGTAGAATTCTTCCAATGGTGTTGATTTGCCATTGTTGTTTGATTGTTGTTCATCAGTTGTTTTTTTTCTGTTGCTTTTTCAGTTGTTGGTTTTTACTTTGCAGACAGTTTTCTGCAGTCTGGCTTAATTGTTCTATCTGGATTTTGATCCATCTCTTGTGCTTTAACTTTCAATTCTAGCTTCTGAGCCTTGGTGTACAAGGGTATAGTCCCTTTCAAAAAACTATTTGCCAATAAAAAAGAGAAATCATTTTTTATTTAGTTGCATTGCTAAAGGAAAATACAAAAGCTAGGTAAGGAACTATTATTAAACCTTAATCCAGATGTGCTCTAAATAAATCTATAGGGTTCACCAAAATATAAATTCCAACTTATCAACAAATTTGTATCGATCACCTCAAGTTTTTGAGTTTCCTTTTTTAAAACCTCCATTCGAACCAAACCATGTTGTTTCAATGTACATAAATCTTCTTTGAAACAATCTGTTAGGTTGAATATTTATGCAACAGTTTTGGCTCCTAAATTTTTTTCCCATTTGCCAAATCATATTAGTTTTTCTATTTTCCATGGTGGGCATATTCTCTCATCTAGGGGTCGGATAATTTATCTTTCTTGCATGCCTCCACTGAACTAGTTTTCAATCTCTACTTGCATGCCCCTTTCGTGTGCTCCACCTGGAGTGACTCGAGTCATATAACAACTTGGTCGTAAAACCAATAGTACAACTTGCTTACAAAATGAAAATTACAAATTTTGTTAAGGCTCTTTCCTCAAGGAAAGAAGGTAGGTGTCGCCTATGAACATATGGTGTTCTCTCTTGCTTATAATGTGACTAATGTAATTGAAACAAATGTTTGTGAAAATTTATTTTAAAGTATTCATTTTAAAAAAGAAAAAAATATTACTCTATTAAAAAACCGTTAAACAATGATATAGATTACAACTAATTGTTTTTATATTATTCAGTTGTTGAATGATATTATAACTTTAGTAAAAACTTTTGTAGTAGGGTAAATTAGTAGGATAATGTGTGTAGTGCCCACACTTCTATAGCTTAGTTACTTGTTGTTTTCTTTGCTCATAGACATGTTTTGACAGAGATTTGCTATATCTTGGACATTATATTATAGTGTTGATCTTATTAGACATGGGTGGACATTTATGTGTATAACGCCAATTTAGCTTGATTTCTATGTTGTCGCATTTTCATATGATGTCATGGATACTAATGGATATGATGTTGTTTTTGGAACATAATTATACTGATGGATACTTAGTTATTGCATGTTGGGATTTTATGGTTATATGTCACTCTATCATCTTGTCTAACTTTGGAGAATTGAGTATAATTGTGCATGTTGTCACATTTTGAATTCAGTAGGATGTTAGGCTAGTTTATAACTCATTGATATCTTACTGTGTCATTTTATATTTTATCAGACAGGTATGGTTAATGTGTGCAATGAGTGTGTAGGTGACAGGTTTACAGGAGAACGTGGGATTCAGGCCAGCTACACAATCTTGCACAAGCAACCCACGGGCTGAGTCCTAGCCATGTTCATTGTGTGAAACCTTAGTGTTGGAGATTATTATTTTGGGCACCATGAGTGACCCTAATTTTTGTAATGTATTGTGCCTTGAATTATTAATTTTTTTTAGGGTAATTAGTTATGTTGTAAACTTGTTTTGGGAGTTAATAATCCCACTTTCATTAAAATTTTGATTTTTTTTAATGAGTCACTTAATAACAAGGGTTAGGGTCACATATGAAACCCTTGGGTGGTCCCCACACCCTCTACCCTTGTGCCAAAAATGCAAAACCCGAAATTGGGTTATTTTGGGCATTTTTGGGGACCACTTTTTAGTTTGGGAGTTCCCCTAACATAAAAATGAGCCCTTGGACCCTACCTAATGGGTAGGGGGGATTATTTCCAAGGCTAGAGGGAGTTCTCCCTCCCTTTTTGCCTCTTGTTTGGTCACATCCATGTAAGGGGTGTGGATTGGAGTGCTTGTTAAAAGTTTCACTAATTTTGTCTTCTTAACATTTAGGGAAATTTGGGAGAAGAGGGAAAAAAGACATTTTTACCCTTTCTCTCTTTTGTTTTGGCATCTTTGACCTTGAAGGAGAAGAGGGGTGACACATGTCACCCCCTCATTTGTGAGGATTCTTTCTTGCTCCTCTTCAAATTCCCCTTCATGGGAAAAGAGAGGGACTTTCTTTTTGCAACTTCTTGCTTGGGATGCTTGTGGGATTTGGAGCTTGAGATTTGCTTGAGTGAAGGGGTGGAGAAATTTGAAGTTGGAAAGCTTTTTGGAGAGCTTTCCTTGAGGTAGGCTCTTATGTCTTATTGCATGTGTTGTATTCCTCTTAATTGTTAGATGGGCTGCTTGAATTTGTTATTTTTGCATGTGGATTTTGGTTGTTGTTTGTTGTTTTACTCCCTCCATCATATGGCATGATGGAGTTTTGGAGTTTGTGGGGAAAGAGAGGGATTTTTCCCTCTCAATCCTCAAGGATTGATGGACAAGCCTTGTAGGGTCTTATTGTTTTTCCCCTCAAATGGTTGAGGTGGGGAAGTTGATTCATTTGGCTTGAAAATCCTTCCCCATTCTTGGTAAGGAAACTCCTTTGGGGTTTGAAAATCCTTCCAAGAAGGACTTGGAGAAAGGGTGGAGGAATAAGGAGGGCATGGAGGTCTAGCTATTGTGCTTATAATCTTGGTAACAACTTTTGAAAAACTCCTCTCCTCTCTTCCCCATTGTTTTTAGAGGAAGAACTTGGGTTCTTCTCTTTGCCACCTTGGAAAATTTTGAGTCTTGTCTTGGATTTTGTCCTATTTTTGTGTGGTTGTATCATTTTTAGTTCACCCTTCATCTTGTACAAGTTGTGGTTGTTTTCCTCTTTCCCATGGGCTTGGGGGAGGCTAGCATGCATCCCAACCTTGGGTGAGGCATGTAATGATGCCTATGGTTGGGAGGAAAACAAGCTCTTTCTCCTTGTTGGTTTTCTTGAAGGCATGAAGGATGTATCTCAAGCTTGGAATCTCTTGTCATCTTGGTGCTCATTGTCTCCTTCACTTTGTTGGAATTTCTCTCTTTATGACTCTTAGATATGGCTTATTGAAGGGTATTCTTATTTTGTAAAGTATCCTCCTTGTGATTTGGAATCACTTGTAAGATTGGTAGTCCTTTGTAGTTTAAGACTTTCTTTCAACCTTGGAAAGGAAGTTGTTGGATTGTTATCTTGTGTATTTAGCATGTATGTAATATGAAGTAGTGAGTTATTGAGAGATTGTGCAAAGAATATTTGTAAAATATTAACTTCCTTTAAAATACATTTCGTAGAAACATTTTTCTTTTACATTCACTTCACATGTTTGTTGTTGGAATGTTTATTGACAAATAAAAAATGTCTATTTGAAAAGAAATCTACTTTGTTATAAGAAACTTGTTATTTAACCTTGGAAGAAATTATTATTATTTGTGAAATGTACATCTCCTTGTATATTAATATGGTTTTAGAAATCTGCCTTTTTTATTTGTGTTCAAAGAAAAATGGAATGGTCCTTTGGCATTACATTGATAAAGAAAGAACTTCCTCTTGTTTGGTTGTAATATTATTGAATGAAAGTTGAAATTTTAGGGTTCATTTCCATGAGAAGTTTGATGTCTTTTCTCTTATTAAACAATCGTTATCATGACATACAAAAATAATTACCATCAGCATTTATCTAATGTAGTTGTTTTAAAAAAAAAGTAACTACATTTTAGTCATCACTAAATTGTTAATGTAATATAAATCTATTTTGCATATTTATTTTTGAATATTGCAATATTTCTATTGTAAAACTTTGTGTTTATATATATATATAAATGAAATGTGTATATATAATATAATATTATATATATAACTATATATTATATTAAAATATGTTTTAAATATATATATATATAATATTATATTATATATATGTATATTATATTAAAATACGTTTTAAATAATAACAAAAAAAAAAACTATATTCATTTAAAAAAATGGTTTGTATATTTTTAAAACAAAAAATAATAATAATGGTGGGGGCGCTAAACCACCCCACCCCTGCGCCGTATCCCGGGCCACTGCCCCTGTCCTATGCCCTCAACACTACCCCCCACTTGTTCCGGCCCCCATAGCCGCCCACACAGTGCTGCCCTCACCCCCCTTCTCCACACGCCATCCCCACGCGTGCCCAGCTACGCCCTACCCCTATGCTGTCCATGGTGGCTATTTTTTTCCCTATCTAAAACAACTCACAAAACAAAACAACAAAAGCTGTTTTTTTTAAAAAAATTTCAGCTGTTTTTTTTAATTATTAGTGTATATATATATATATATATGTATGTATGTATGTATGTATGTATGTATGTATGTATGCATGCATGCATGCATGCATTGCATGTGTGTGTGTCTATATATATATATATATATGTATGTATGTATGTATATATATATGTATGTATATATGTATATATATGCATATTGTAGGCATAATAAGAAACCATTATGGTTTGTATGTAGTTTTAAAAACAAATTCAATACAGATTTAACACAAAAAAAAATAAAAAAAATTAGTATTTGTTGTGTAAACACAAAAAAAAAAGATAAATGTCAATGGTATTGTTTGAAATCTTCAAACAATACAAATAAAAAAAGAAGAAGAAAACAAATCCACCAAACTCCATTGTTCCTCTCCCAACCTACACAAAACAAAATGAGAAATAGAATAAGGAAAGAGAGAAGAAAATGGCAAATAGAGGATTAGGGCAAAATTTTAGGGTTAAGTGAGATCTAGGGCTGAGGTTTCTTTGATCTTAGGGCCCGCAATCAACCCTACTCCCTTTTTATCATGGGTAAATTTTAATGTGAATGGGAAAGTTAGTATTAAGTTGTGTGTGTGGACAAATAATTTAAGGGGGAAAACTAATAAAATTAAAGGAGGTGTGTTTTTTTGGTAACCTTAGTAAGTCTAGTTGTAACAGGTAATTAAATTGTTTTGGGCTAGTTATACATTTGAATTATGAACATGATTAAATTTATATAATTAAATGACATGGGAGAGACGGTAAAGCATACGATTGTAGTATTTTTAGTTCAACTTAAAAACAAATTAATTAAAAAAAAATCCCAAATTTTTAATAATTTCTAGTTTGTTTTCGTTGTCTGAGGCACGACATTACAATGTGGTTCGTTCCCATATAGAAAAGAAGGGAGATGACGCATTCAGACCCATTTTTTTGCATCCTTCTCTACTTTCCCACTAAAAGTGTCACAACCACTATAGGAAACTAAAATTACTCAGTTGATGTATAGCACTCTTGACGGGTAGGCACGCTTTGCCTCTAGCACTACCAAGTTATTCATTCCACCACTTTGACTTCATGCCACATCTTACTTTATGTATTCATATGTTTATATTAACATGCTTCCAACATAGCTATGCATACACAGTTGCTTTATAACCTACATTCCATATATTGTGTTCCTTGTATTATTTATTTCCACTTATATCATTGTTTTTATTACATGCTATAGATATCGGCCCTACATGGCCACTATGATCAATGCAAACTGCTAGATGGCCTACAATTAGACTAAATAAGCACTAAATTAGAGATACAACCATAGTTATGCCAAGCAAAAAGACAACCTAAATGCAACATGCCACAACAAGCAAGCAATACATGCAACCACCACGGCCCAACTTTACTCCCTCCCACCTAGTAGTGACCCCATTAATTTCTATAACATTCATAAAATATTTTGCAATCAGATGAGTTCCAGTCTGTTTTAAATTTTTTTATAACAGTGTAATGGACCAAGATCGTTCTATCTATAATTTATCTATTTATTTTTTGATGCCACCCAAAGCACCCGCTTTAATCATGTTATTGTATGGTTACCTGAATTCTTATTGTTTATTACAATCACTATAATTTTTGGAATATCTATTTATTTAATAATTTATTGAAGAATATCTTCTACAAGATAATTTTGAAATTAACAATTACCTTAATAGGTTAGAAACATAACATTAAGGACAAAAGCATTTGTAAGTTGCGGAGAACAAGAAAACCATAACAACACTATGAGCATGGATACAAGATCCATCTTTTGGAACAAGCTCCATATCTATATAAATATCTTGATGCAAATCAATACTTAATACTTCTACCAAAATGGAACAATATAAAAAACACTTACATAGTACATCAAATAAAATGATGATGATATCATCATAATGTTAGGCATTGATTAATCCTCCCGGTCACTTCTGGTTGAACACAAGAAGTGGACTCCAGAGACAAGTGATCATGCTACTAAAATTGAAAGTTCCATAACCATGAGGACTCATCACATGGTGCAACATTACGAAAAAAAATTTCATCCCAGTCCATCATGCAGTGCTACAGTACCCAAAATTTAATAACTTAGAATACCAAAAAAGATCAAGGGTAATCGGCCATCTCTAAGGTAATGACCATGCTTTGAAAGTGCTACTCATCACAATGTGGTTTGATACCAAAAAAATAGAATGCCAGTCCAGAAAAGTGTGACAATATCCAAAATTAATTTTTATATCAACACTCTAATAAAGTGGCATGTGAATTGAAATTTCCGAGTGTAACAATACCCATTATTTGACATGTCAGTCAAAACTTTCAAGTGTAACAATACACATCATTGGACATGTTTCTCAATATAAGGAGTTTAACAATAAAGATAATTTTTTATTAGACTCCCAACAAAGTGGTATGTCAATCCAACACAATGTTAAGATACCAAAATTTATAAATGGGACTCCAACAAAGTGGCATGCCATTTCGATAGAACATTACAATACCTAAAAGTTATGAGTGGAATCCAACCAAGAGGCATGTCAATCTAATTAATACTCAAAAATTACAAGTGTAATCTGAGACATAAGTGATCATAGAACTGAAATTGTTATATGCATATGGAATCATAATGGGTACAAAAAATCCTTCAATGAGCCAATCCAACAATGTTATAATACCCAAAATTAGAGGCATAATTTTATGAGTTACAGTTCCACAAAATTCATTACTGACATTTTGAGAATCTTCATTGGCTTTATTCCTTACCTGGAAATTTAAGATTTTGTGTGAGAGCCAAGATGCACCTAGCACCCTCATAACAACTTCCACATACGGTGTTCCTTAGGGGTCTAAACATAGTTTCTCTAGGACTGCAAAGACAACAATGCATTATTTTTGGTAAATGACATGGGTTCTATTTTATTAAATTAGAAGTGCCAAAAATGGCATCGGTCATCCACTTCAATGAAAAGGTCGGGAATGTGAGATGGAATTTGAATTCAGTTGAATGTTCATATTGTATTGAATAGTTGAATGCATTTTTTAATCGTTGACCTTAGAATTATTGAATGAATATAAAAAAGGGTATATTATAATTATAATAATATAGACTATATATTATATGTAAAAATTATATTATTATAACTATATATTAATAATAATATTATAGTACTATATATAATTATTTTGTTACAACTTTAGAGTTACAAAATACTATACTCGAAATAGAACACAAATACCACAATACCGAGTACAAAATAGCACATATTGCTCATGCTCAAAGAATAAGATCATAATAGCCTAAATGTATTCCTTTCTTTCACTAGATACTAAACTCTTCCCACATATGATGCTCCTTTTCTCATATTTAATGGTAACAATGTTGATTTACATAGCCATTCCCCGCACTCTGATGATTATAGATCCCTCCAATAATTTATGTATAACTAATCTCATTATAGATGGCTATCTGTGGCTTGCATTCTTTTACAAAAAAAAATCCACTTCTTAGTGTTACTCAATCCAACCAAAAAAACTGTAATTCAGATGCATATTTGTGTTAACTTCTATATAAATACTTCCATTGAAGGAACTCCTATACTCCTACTCAACGTCCAAAAACAAAAAACTCCAACAAAACCCCGCACAATCACCTCCCCCACACACAAGAATACCTCCACCTACACCACTACCAGTGTAGACTTGCTTCTCCACCCAGGAGTGACCACTAGTAATAATAATAATCACATCTTTGATCAAAGTAAGGTCATCCACCAAAGAAATGAGAGAAAATTTCTATCTGATATGTTTTCCAACCTTCTTTGTTGGGGGAAGGGACATATCGTAAAATGGAATGATTGTAGGATATGCATAAAATGGGTTTTTGAAAACATAATGGATTAATTCACCAAAACACCATCTAGAAATTACAAGCCAACTCTCTAAAATTTTCTAGTGTACTAGTTTCCTATGTCAAAATGGATTTTTTAAACTATTTTAAACATATGTGAAATATTTGACAAAATGCCTATATGTAGTTTTGCGAATGTGGGATCAATTATGGGGTATAAAATATATTTTATTAATAACTAAAAGAATCAGTGTTTTCCTATCTCGTGGTCTTGTGTAATGTGTTTGCGGATAGTTTGGGAGCACCTCTCTTACACCGTCTCTTCACCCTCTAGGACTGGTTTCCTCCTCCTCTCCCACTTTTATTTTTTTCTTGAACTCTTGGTTTTATGTAAAGTACAACTTTATTTTTGTTACAAATAAAATTTAGTAAACAACATAGTATAGTTAAACCAAGTAGCAACCTTGATTTAAATTTTTTTGTACTAAATTAAACCAACCACAAAAATAACTTGCAATGGGAAATATGATAATCAATGTAATTTTTAACTTGTTTAAAATAAAATGAAAACCTGATTTGACCATGCATTTTTATGTTGTGCCTCCAACTATAAATTTTGGATCAGACTTGCACAGGTAAAACACACAGAATAATATATTAATTCTCTATATTCTTACTACCTCAATTACGCAATGAATTAGGCTAATTTATAGCCATTACAATAGACTAACATCTTCCTATAAAATAGGAAGTGTATCAAACAACTTACCCGTTTATAATTTTACGGGTACAACAAAACTCTATAAATAATATATTGTTGAAACAATATATTATAACAATAAACATTCAAACCACTCATTAATTCTTTATCATAGTAAACATTAATATTAATTTCCTAACATTCCCCCCCTTAATGTTTACATGGTAACATTAGAACTTTCACACTTCCTTTGCAGCATGCCGCCTCTGCGCGCTCATGATCTTGGCACACACTCAAACTGAAGGTAGAAGAAGGAACACATCAACTTCTTATCGACCATGCACTGTCAGGAACACATCTAACCGACGAGGATGCGAACACGCTCAGGAATCATCTGCTTATCAACCAGTCACTCGAGGGAACACATCTAACCTAGCAGTGTGGGAACTCAAGCAGGAACACATCTGAACAGCCTTCAATGGTTTTTAGGAGGCTAACCACAAACCTAGGTACGAACAGGAACACATCTGACTGTTTTACCTCATCGAACCTCATGATGCTGCATTTCACTGTGTTATTTGTTCTGTATTATGTTTTTGCATTTGGGGAAATAGGAATAGCCACATACTCAACTGAAAAAATGAAAATGGAACATTGGATCATGTTGATCATGTTCCCCCCTCAATGTGAACATTTCACTTATTTAACACAAAACAGGAACTCTGAAAAAGAATCACACAAAGCTGAAATTCACACCACACAACTGAATCTGGAACACTGTAAAACTCAAAAACAAGTACTCACACTACACACCTGTGCCACCAAATCATTCTGTGCGGCCCCGTCGTTGGTGACTGACGAGAGGTCGTTGTCTGACCTCCAGCCTCCGATGCCTCCATCCTCCATTATCATGCTGCTAACTCAGCAAGATGTGAACATGAAGCACATTTGTTTCCACATTGATCTTATTCTTTTCTTCCCTCCCACAATGTGAAACACTTTATTTTTCCAGACGTCGAGTAGCACCGAAAATGTGTCCGTAAGGCAATTTTTTTAATATATATATATATATACTTTCACAACTTTTGACTCTAACTCACAATGAAATTTTGACGAGACTCTCAATAATGACACATTTAGACAAGGTAATAATGACACAATTTTAACCAGACGACATTTATGAATCTGATACCAAATATTGGGACAGCAATATTGTCACACAGAAAAAATAAAATTGATATTGTATTCGACACAATTTTGACAAATTTACGACTTTTACAATGACTCATTATTTGACTAGACAACTAAAAAGTAATTAAAGATTATTTTTTAATACATAACATGGATATAAAATAGACAATGAATCTTATTGAAAATTGACACTAAATTCACAAAACTTATGAATAACTCTTAAAATACGATTTTGAACCTTATATAATAAAACTTAAATGTTCAAATTTGAGGTGGACGAGAGACTCTTAACACTATAACTAAAGACTTCAAATAACGATGATAAAACTTGAAGTAATTCTACCCAAATGAAATAATAAAAAAATGTACAGCACAGAACCTGAGGTTGACAGGAAGGGAGGTATTTGATGTCCTTTTGAATGTAATAAAGAGCTAGAAATAATTTGAGCGATGTTTTCAGCAGACTCCAGATGCAAATCTCTTCTCTAATCCTTGTCAATGGTGCACAAGTTTTGGTGGCTACCTCTCAAATCCCAACGCTTCCTTGGACACACTGAAATTACTTGAAGATATATAACGCCTTCACAATGAAGAGCCTCACAAAATTCCTCCTTTTGAATTCTACAATATAAGAATGGAGTAGGACGTGCTAGATGACAAGGGCAGAGAAAATAATTTTGATCAAATCAGTGACTGAGACGCCACAATGAACACTCCCTGTATTATATTTTTTGTCCCAAAGTGATCTAACAAAACTGATCAGATGCCCATGCTGAATAGATTGAGAAATAGCGTAATAGAGGATATTTGATACAATACGCTTTGATGAAATAAAAGACTGCCTGAATTGACCATGCAATACAAGACCTGTTCATTTTCACCTTGATTTATTTAGCACTCTTCATTGGATAGCTATGACACATATGTCTTGGGAATTAAATGGAAAAACCGTAATCTCCTACCATTATTTAGCAATTTCGAATCACCCAATGGCAGATCAGAATTCAATATAAAACTATATTACATTAATCCAGTAATGCTAATAATGCATGTGCGATTGGGTCTAAACATTTGAATGCAAACCAAAGAAAAAAACTTATCTCCTATTATTCATATGGCTTCAGAAACTCCAAATTTGTGTCCAGATTGCCGCGTGGAGATCATTTGATAAACAATGATATATTCTACACTATCAAAGCATAAAATAATGTGAATGATAGTCGTGGGCATGCAAAGAAATGCCCAGATCTGTCAGAATCGTTGGAGGTAGAAACCATGATCCATTATATGCGCAGGCACATGGATATACAAATTTCCTCCAAGACGTGAATAATTCACCTCATTTCTATGCAGCAGGTCTGCAACCGATTGATGGACATCATTTTTCAATGAGAAATGACTCTCATTTGGACACAACCTCAGACCTCTGATCGCTCGGATACCAAATATAAATTTTGGATCAGACTTGCACAAGTAAAACACACAGAATAATATATTAATTCTCTATATTCTTGCTACCTCAATTACACAATGAATTAGGCTAATTTATAGCCATTACAATAGACTAACATCTTCCTATAAAATAGGAAGTGTATCAAACAGCTTACCTGTTTAAAATTTTACGGGTACAACAAAACTCTATAAATAATATATTGTTGAAACAATATATTATAACAATAAACATTCAAACCACTCATTAATTCTTTATCATAGTAAACATTAATATTAATTTCCTAACACCAACAAGGAAAGATAAATGATTGAAAAAATGTAACTCACGATGTATAAACAACACTTTTTAACATTACAAAACCTCTTCAAGATTGACACACAAAAAATGTCTCTAAACCTCTCATTTTTAGTTTGATCACGAAAAAAAATTCCCCTATATATAATGTTCTTTGTATAATCCATAAAACTCATTAAAATTTGTTTTGACATGTTTGTGAAGTTGGTTTGAGAAGCACCTTGGAGAGCTAGTTGCAGGAGGTAACCAATTGATGTTGCAAAACCCCTTCAAAATCCCCTAATTTTAAATGCCTATTGATCCAAAAAATGAAAAATACCACTATAAACCTCCTCATTTTTTTGTGGATAATTTCATAACAAAATTCTCTTCTCCTATTTCCATCAGAAAAAAAAAATCCAAGTCTATTTTGGAGCCATCTTGGCTTAAGTTTCTTAAGTACAAACTGTAAAATTCCACCAAATGCATACATAAAGATACGTCCAAAATGATCCTTGGATATCAATTTTATCTCTTGTTAATTTATATGCATTCTCCACATAGAAAATAATAGGTTAAGAGTGTTAAATTTCTTATTCAGGTGTTCATTGAAATTTTTGTAAGGCCATTCCATATGCATTTGGGCTAATTTGCACATTAGAGTAACTAAGTCCTATTGACCCATTTTTGACCCTTCAAGACACCTTTAGTGGGTAAACCTAACTTGTTGTTTCGTATCATTTGTAATAACCATAAATAGCCAATTTTAACACATTAAAAAATTATGAATGAAAGATAATTATTTGCATGGAAATACGCACTTCCTAATTGAAACTCCTTGGCGGCAATTAAAATGAGAACTGTGTGTTGAAATCAAAACATCTTCCAACTTTTAATTATGATTAAACTTCAAATTTTATGTGAAATAAAACTTGATTTCTCTTTCTCTCTCTATCTCTCTCTCTCTCTCATCTCATTATTGGTCATGTAAATAAATCAATTTTTTGCATAAAGAAGATGGAAAAATCACCATCTCTACTTCTCTCTCAAATTCAAAAAAGTAGTTATGACTTGAAATATTGTGTGAAATAGTAGTCTTGTTCTCTCTCTAAAATTTGTTTGAAATTTTTGATAGCATTGTTATATGGGAGGGGTGGCATCTATGACATATTTTTTTGACATCATGTTGAAGTAAGTGGTGGGAGGATAGGAAAATATAATGTTTATTGTACTCGATAGTTAATTTGTAAAATTATCTCCTAAAAATGTATATTCTATTTGAATCAAGAAATTGGGATTTCTTTTATTGATATTAATTAATGTATGTATTATTAAATGTAACTAAATCAGTTGAAAATATCAATCATGGATCTATAAAATATCATGTATGTGTGAATAGTATGTTGTTTTAAAATAATGTATTAAATGTTGGAAACTAGTTATTATCATGTGATTTATATCCTTGAATGGAAAATGACTAATAAATAAATGTAATGAGCTAACAACTTAATCATAATGAAATGGTTCCTTGAAACTTACCTTGTATTAATTGCACCCGCAGTGGAACTAAACTAGTTAGTCAATTTCTAAAATTGTGAGAAAACAACTTATGGTTTATGGCAAATTAAAATTCACTTATACTGCGTAAAGTGGATTGTGATTGCACTCAGTAGAGAACCTTATATGATTTGGATTCAATGTACCTTATACATTTTAATTATTAAACCCATGAAAATAACCTCATTAGGTCCTTACAAGAAAAGTGTTCTCTTATCAAGTATCATAATGGGATTTTAAAATAAACTAAGTAAAATATATGGAATCACCATATTCAGTGATAATCCATGATGTTCCTCACTTTCTCAAGTAAAAAATGAAATATTCATTAAATTATGAAAACTACTATGAAATGAGTTCACTGTGATAATAATGATGATTTATCTTGTTGATAGATTTAAAATGTTGCAAGTGGAAATTCATTTTTAGTTTTATAGCATATGGTCCCTTGCACCTTTTGGGCCTAATGTGTAGTGGTAAAATACGTTATATGTGTAGTGGTAAAATAATTTATATTTATAATGGTAAAATGATAAACCTCACGAGGATGTGATCTAGAGGATCCTCACCAAGAAACATTCATCTAATATCTTCTCAGAATCAGTTACGGTTAGTTCTAGGGGGTGGAGAAAAATTATCCAATTCTAGTGATATCTTTTTTGTAGGAAATGGAGCTCGAATGCAAAAGTTATGGCTCGTTGAAATTTTCAGATAACTGGAAAATTTTAAGACTACATGTAGGTTGGACGCATGCATGCTCGCCAAATGGACAAATAGAAATGTGACACGTGGAAAATGTAGGTGTTGAAGCAAAAGTTGGGTTTGGAACGCTGGTCTTGGACACTCGTACATGGACAGGTGGACCCCGTTATTTATTGGTTGGGGGCCCTTAGCAAGGTTCGACACACTCGATTATGGAGGGGTGTCTTGGCCTCCTTCACTTCACATTGCATATCAGAGCTCTTGCATATATGTATTGATAATGTTCTATACACCATACATGTGTGATTAATTTATTATTACAATTAAATATTGCTAACTAAACCTTATCTCCCCATCACATATTTTGGAATCTACCACGTATTATAATCTCCAAGCATTATAAACATTATCCCTCCACACGGCTATATATCCAATGTAAGTTCAAATAGCCCATAGTATTTACTAAATGTGCCAAACATAGGCTATATTAGCCAAAGTTCCTAATAAGGAGGCCCACCTCCCAAACAAAGATCATCATGTGGCTCTAAGCCACTTCAAATTTGATTGCAAATAGTTTTTAAAACCATTTCCATGCCTACTCCCTAAAAATGTGGAATTAAACCCATGTGAAGTGGCAGTCAAAGGGGGATAGGAGGATTTGAACCTTTATCATCCCATGTAAAATTCTAAGCTCCTAATTGATGTGTCAGAGGCTTGCATACACTATAAATTGGGCATCATGATATTTAAAATACATTCAGGACTGTGTAAATTATTGTAATGCTCATAACTTGAGCTAGAGGGGGAGTTTGGAGATGAAGTAAAAATCAACCTGCATTATTTTTGGTAGAGGAATACTATGAGAAGGTCAATTTTTTTATAAATATTTGTAAAGGTTTATTTTCAATATTTGAATAGATTTGTCCCATTCAACTAGACCTGGAGACATAGGCCTCAAGTGCCAAACTTCGTTATCACGTCTTGTGTCATAATGCTGGTGAATTCTCTTTGTATTTCTCTAATTTTATATAGTGCTTGAAATTTTTAATTATTATTAAAAATACAAAAAGACCATAATGTCAATTTTTCATTAAAAAAATTGTTAAAAATAATTTTTTTGAGTTGGATTGTGCAAGTTTGCTTTGGGTTTTTAGATCAATAGTATTAGAGCTGGTTTTGAATGATTTTTTTATTAGATTAATGGTTTTTGGATTGTAAGTTGTTGTGTTGAATGTTAACAAGGTCTCAGTCTAAGAAGGGTGAAGGAGAACTAGTAGAAGGGGATCTCGAAATAGGTACAAGATGATCTCGAATCCCTACAATGGTGGATCGAGAGGAAGAAGAATTTTGTCAATCATCCCTACAGATGAAGGAAACATTTGAGGAAATGTACCAAGATAGAAAAAGATAAAAGGGAACTAGAGGAGTTAAAAAATAAGATAGCTCTAGTTCTGATATTCCCAAAATTGAACCTTTAAATATGATTTTCCTTCATTAAAGTTAGATATCAAGTTTGAATTGCCAATGTATACTGGAGTGCTAAATGCGGAGAAGTTGGATAATTGGATCAAGCAGATAGAGGTATATTGTAGGGTTTAGAAAAATTTGGATGATGAATCAAAGATTCATTTGGTAACTCTTCAGATGGGTGACACAACACTCATTTGGTGGGAGAGTAAGCTTCAAGAAGTAGAGGAAACCAAAGGTAATGAAATAACTTCTTGGTCTAATTTTGTTTCAAATATTAGAAAACAATTTTATCCTCTTAGTTACGAGCAACAAGCTATGATGGATTGGAAAACATTAAGGTAAACTAAGGGACAACGTGTTCAAGAATACACCCAAGAATTTCGGAAAAGGGCTCTAATTCTTGGAATTTCCCTAAACACACAAGAAACACTACTCAAATATATTGGTGGATTGCATAGTTACCTATGGCATATGATTCTTGTTTTAGGTGCCACTAATCTTGATGTAGTGTGTGTTCAAGCAACACATTTGGAAGCACAAGGGAAAATGACAAAGAAGTCCTCTTCCTCTTCCTCTTCTTTTAAACAAAAGAGCAAGCAATCCGAAGGAAAATGTTCAAAAGAACAAGGAAAAGGAAAGGGTAAGAAAAAAACAAATTTTTTCATTAAAAAGGAAGATGAAAAACCATTTTGAAATCATTGTAAAAATAACCATGATGAGTCTATGTGTTGGAAAGTACATCTAGAAATTAAGCCAAAATGGATGGTTAAAAAAGGAAAATAGAAGAAAATGAATACTGCGGTTCAGATCTTGGGTCTGATTCAGGTGATGAAATCAAGATCATGGCCATGAATTTTCAAGGAAAACATTCTCTCTCTTATTCCAACACTCATACTTCAAATGTTACATCTTCTTCTAATCAAAAATATATGCATGATGATAAGAAATGGAATGAGATTTTCCACCTTAGAGTCATTTCAAAACATACAAAAATTGATACTCTGTTTTACAGTGGATCTCAAGCTAATCTAATTTCAGAGGAGGTTGTTAAGAAATTGGGACTCAAAACTAATCTACATCCTAAGCCTTATCCATTAGGATGGTTCTGTGATGATGCAAGGCTACAGGTAACTAGAACTTGTAGATTTTGATTTTCCATTACACACAAGTTTATAGATGAGGTTGATTTGGATGTTGTTCCTTTGGATATTTGTGGAGTAGTTTTGGGGAGTCCTTATTTGTATGATTGTAAAGAAATATTCTATAGGGAAGAAAATAAATACTTGCTTGTAAAAGATGGAATTGAGTATAGTATTTGTGCTCATCGTGAAAAAACAAATCTTTCATTGGTTACTATTGGATAGATGAAAAGACTTGTTAATTCAAGCAAGAGTTTTGTACTCGTGGTGATCAAAGCTAAAGAGAAATATCATGAAAGGGATTTTGAAGATTTTGATCCAAAACATCATAATGAATTGGTAAAAAAAAATTCTAACTATGATGATGTTTTTCAAGATCTACAAGGCCTACCTCGCAAAAGAGGGGTTCAACATGAGATACAGTTGCTACATGATGCACCTCTTCCCAACATTGGTATGTATAGATTGTCCATGGTTGAAAATGAGGAAATAAAAAAATAGGTGATGGAACTTTTGGCCATAGGTATTATTCATCCAAGTACATATCCATGTGGTTCTCCAATTATTCTAGTGCCTAATAAAGATGGTACATGGCAAATGTGTGTAGATTTTCATGCTTTAATGTTACGCCCTTAACCTATTGATTGTATTAGGATATTAGTAGCTGACTTGTCTCATTTTATTATATAATTTATACTTTCTCATGCTTAATATGTTGGCCTTGGTGATGTCCATAACATATGAATAGTATATATAGGGGATTGTAGGTAGTATTTCATTATCATTTGAGCATTTGAGTCTTATTATATGGTTTAGAGGTTGCCCCCTCGAAGTGGCAAAGCCATTCTAATTACATATTGAGATAATTATTAAAAAAATATTGTGTTATTTTATGTTCTATTTTTTCTCATATTTTGAATTATACAAGTAATTTCATTACAAGTGGTATCAAAGTTGCGATCTGGGCCAAAATTAGGGCAAAAACCCTAAAAAAAACATTCCACCATATATTTCAAACCAAAGTGAATTGGTGGGAGATATTTTTACCATAATTGCAAAACATTTCAAGTAAGGTTCCCTAAAAATTTCATACTTTTTTTATTTATTTTGAAAACATTATTACAAATTTATGGTTTTTCATAAAATCGCTCCCTAGGGTGCAAATTGTGGAATATTTTCAAGTTCTTTATAGTTTCAAAAATCTCTAAAAAAATAGTATTAGTATATTCTGTGTGATTTTTTATTTTGGCTGAATTTGTATCAAAACCCTAAACCCTAAGGTTTGACATCTTGACGGGGCCTTCCACAAGAGCAAAAAAGAATCTGGTTACTCCAGGTAAAACCCCAGATAAAGATAGGGTAGTGATTGAAGAGATGGAGGAAATAGGGGTAAATACATATTCCTTAGCACTAGGGTTTACCTCAATTGATCATAAGGTGAACCAAATTGAGTATGAGCTGTGAAATGTACAATCTGAGATGGCCTCTAAAGAAGACAGACAAAATCAATCATCGGTTGGATGATATCATGCAACATGTAAAGGGTAAATAGTATCGCCCAAATCCATCCCATATCAACCAAGGAGGATCTTAAATTAAAAATCATGGAGAAAATAACCATGTTGGATCACTTTTCCAGCCCAATCAGAATCCAACTTATTCGCAACCACAGAACATAATGTCGAAAGTGGATATGCACAAATTTGATGGTAAGGATCCCCTAAATTAGATAAATCAAATGGAGAACTTATTTGAGTTACATCAAACACCATCAGGACAAAAGGTGACATTGGCATCCCTGTATCTTGAACCAGACCAATTCGTTTGGTATCGATGGTTATGTGCTCAAAGGCAGAAGAATGGTCTCGGTGTCACTAGGACATTTTTTACTGAGGAGTTGCAATTGCACTATAGTTCCAGTGTTTCAGAGAACTAATTTAGTTAATTCATAAAGTTACGGAAAATGGGATTAGTCAAATATTATGTGCATCGATTCCATAACCTATCCTTAAGGGTGGAGAATATTCCAGAAGAGAATCTGAATGACCTATTTCTTGGGGGTCTTAAATACCACATCGAGCATGAGGTACGTATGTTTAATCCACTTAAGCTTCCTGATTCTATTATCATGGCACGTCGAGCAAAGGAAAAATTCTTTTATAGTAGGAGGTCACCTTTCATTAAAACTAGAGACCGTAGTATCTCTTCCCCTTCATTTTCTAGTTCAATTAGACTAACTCCTCAACAAATGGAAGAAAAGAGAACAAAAATATTATGTTTTGACTGTGATATAAAATATGGATCGGGACACAAATGTGTTGAGAAGAATTTTTTCTATATTGACAGAGGTAAGGAAGATGATGAGGAAGCTGAAATTATAGGAGAGGCTTAGGAACCAGTAGAAGTTGAAGTAGAGGATCACCAACCCACAATTTCTTGCCATGCATTGTCAGGTATTAGTACTCCTCAAACACTCAAGGTTATTGGCTATCTCAAAAAACAAAATGTGATGGTGTTGATTGACTCGAGGAGTACTCATAACTTCATAAATAGTAAGTTAGTTGCCCGCCTATATTGTTTTATTCACCCAACTCCATAAATGCAAGTTATGATTGCAGATGGTGGGACAATCAAGTGCACAGGAAAGTTCCATAGTATCAAGATTTCCATGTGAGACTACATGTTAGAATCACCTATGTTTTTTTATTTCTATGGGAAGGTAAAATATTTTTTTGGGTGTCCAATGGCTCACAACCTTAGGTACTATAGAGATGAATTTACAAGAATTGTTCATGCGATTTCATTCAAATGAAAGGACAATACAATTGAATGGGATGGTAGATAAGTCTCCATAGGTTATTATCTCTCATCAGATGTAGAAGGTTCTCAGAAAAGGAGTAGATGGATTTATAGAAAATTTATTTTCCATAGAAGTACAAAAAATCGAGTCTTCAATGCCACCCGATATTCAGAAGATTATTGATGCTCACTTATCTATTTTTTATGCAACTCCAAAGGGACTACCACTAGTTAGGTATCATGATCATGCCATTCAGTTGATTCCAAGGATCCAAACACCTAACATCAGACCATACACATACCTATATTCCTAGAAAAGAGAGATCAAGAAAATGGTTCAGGAAATTTTGAAGGCATGTATCATCAGGCTTAGCCAGAGTGCATATTTTTCACCAATGGTCATGGTACGTAAGAAGGATGAAACATGGAAGATGTTTCCAAATTACCAAGAACTCAACAAGTACACCATCAAAGATAAGTTTCCTATTTTAGTAATTGATGATTTACTTGATGAATTGCATGGTGCTCTTTATTTCACAAAATTAGATCTTCATTCAAGGTACCATCAAATTAGAATAAAAGAAGAAGAAGTTCATAAAATGGCTTTCACGACTCATGAGATCCATTATGAGTTTTTGGTAATGCCTTTTGGTCTTAGAAATTCACCCTCAACCTTTCACAGCTTGATGAACACTATTTTTAGGCCATTTTTAAGGAAATTTGTATTAGTTTTCTTTGATGACATATTGATTTACAGTAAGACGTGGGAAGAGCACTTACAACATGTAAATAATGT
This sequence comes from Taxus chinensis, assembly GCA_019776745.2. Classification (NCBI taxonomy): domain Eukaryota; kingdom Viridiplantae; phylum Streptophyta; class Pinopsida; order Cupressales; family Taxaceae; genus Taxus; species Taxus chinensis. The sequence goes on from CM034151.1 coordinate 65,444,048, forward strand.
GTTGGAATTTTTAGAGAAACATATGCTCTATGAAAATCCATCCAAATTTTCTTTTGGTATACAAGAGGTAGAGTACTTGGGTCACATTATATCCCATGAAGGCATCAAAGTTGATCCTCAGAAGGTCAAATCTATGGTGGAATGGCCAAGGCCCAAAACTCTCAAAAATATTCATGGGTTTCTAGGACTAACAAGGTACTACAGAAGATTTGTATGGGGATATGGTAGAATAGCAACCCCACTCAATTCATTCCTAAAGAAGGATGCCTTCCATTGGACAAACATAGCCACTAAATCCTTTGAGCAGCTGAAGGAAGCCATGTGCAGCACCCCAGTTTTGGATACTCCCAACTTCTCAAAAACCTTCATTTTTGAATGTGATGCTTCAGGATTAAGATTGGGAGTAGTTCTAAAGCAAGAAGGAATACCAATTACATTTGAGAGTCACCAAGTTAAAGGAAAATATTTGCTTAAACATGTCTATGAGAAATAAATGATGGCTATTCTTCATGTAGTCAAGCAATGGAGGCCCTATCTCATGGGTAGACACTTCATGGTAAAAATTGATCATGATAGTCTCAAATAATTTTTGGAGCAAAGGTTATCATCTGAGGAACAAGAAAAGTGGGTAACAAAAATGTTGGGTTGTGATTTTTAAATTATATAGAAAAAGGGTGAAGAAAATGTAGTAGATGATGCATTTTCCAGAAGGGATACATCCACCGATGCCTTACTATGTGGAATGTCCATGTTGACGGCCGATTGGGTGATGAAGCAATATTGGAATGGGATCAAGACAAGGATACACAATCTATAATAGAGAATATCAAGCAAGGATCTATGACATATAACAAATTTGAATGGAAAGGTAATGCCCTATGGTACAAGGACAGGTTATACTTGAGTAACAATTCTGAGTTGAAGCATAAGATTCTTGCAGAGCTGCATGCTTCACCAGTTAGAGGACACTCTGGGTTTTTGAAGACATATCATAGAATAAAATGAGAATTATTTTCGGAAGGACTCAAGGGGGATGTAAAAAAGTTTGTATCAGAGTATTTAGTGTGCCAATAGAACAAAGGGGAAACAATTCAGACACTAGGTCTATTGTAACCCTTACCAATTCCTAACCAGAGATGGGAGGAGGTCTCCATGGATTTCATCACTGGATTGCCTTGTTTAGAGGATAAGAATGTTATTTTCATGATTGTGGATACGCTCAAAAAATATGCCCGTTTTTGTGCCCTATCACATCCATTTGCATCTAGTACAGTTGTAGCTATTTTTTGGAGACAATTCAAAGGCTACATGGAACCCCAAAGATAATTGTAAGTGATCGTGATCCTATTTTCACAAGTAATTTTTGGATGGAATTATTTTTATGTTTGGGTACTCAGCTAGCTCACAGTTCATCTTATCATCCTCAAACTGATGGGAAAAAAAAAGTGGTCAACAAATTCTTAGAGGGGTATCTATGTTGTTTTGCATTAGATAAGTAAGAAAGGTGGATTAAATGGCTACCACTTGCAGAATGGTGGTATAACACATATTTTCATACCTCTTCTCAAATGACCCCATTTTTAGTATTATATGGTTATCATCCACCTTGTATCACTTCCTCTTTGAGGGTACAAACTAAGGTAAGAGATTTTGAGGAACACATTCAACATTAACAACGGGTTTTGGCTAGTTTGAAGGAGAATTTAGTATTAGCACAAAACAGGATGAAACAACAAGCAGATCAACACCATAGTGAAAGAAATTTTGAAATTGGTGACTGGATTTTTGTACGTTTCCAGCCTTACAAATAGATATCCCTAAAGCAACAGAAAAAAGGACAACAAACTTGCTCCTAAATATTATGGCCCTTATCAGGTTCTACAGAAAATTGGCAGTATTGCTTATAAACTAGAGTTGTCTCCATCTTTACACATACACCCAGTGTTCCATGTTTCATGCCTTAAGAAGGTTATTGGATAGAATTTGAATCCCAGATAGAGTTACCAGAACTTGACGAGGAAGGAAGAATCATTTTGGAGCTAGAGAAGATTCTACAAACATGTACTAAGAAGCTGAGAACTAGAGACATTAAGGAATATCTGATCAAGTGGAAGAATCTGAGCATAGAATATGCAACCTAGGAGGATGAAGGTTTTCTGCAGCAACATCCAAGATTATTCAATGTTGAGGAAAATGCTGGTTTGAAGGGGAAGGGAATATTATGCCCTTAACCTATTGCTTGTATTAGGATATGAGTAGCTGACTTGTGGCTTACCATATCATTTTATTATATCATTTATACTTTCGCATGATTAATAGGTAGGCCTTGGTGATGGCCATAACATGTGAATAGTATATATACCTTATTGTAGGTAGTATTTCATTATTATTTGATCATTTGAGTCTTATTATATGATTTGGAGGTTTCCCCCTCGAAGTGACAAAGCTATTCGAATTGCATATTGAGATCATTATTCTAAAATATTGTGTTATTTGGTGTTCTATTGTTGCTCATAATCTGAATTATACAAGTAATTTCATTACATTTAAATAAGACCATGGTGAAAAATCGTTACCATCTTCCTATAATAGATGATTTACTAGATCAATCAAGGAATGCAATTTACTTCATTAAGTTAGATTTATGAAGTGGTTATCACCAAGTAAGAATTGATGAAGGTGATGTTTGGAAAACTACTTTTAAAATGAAACAAGGATTATTTTAATGCTTAGTGATGCCTTTTGGATTGTGCAATGCACCAACCACATTCATGAGAGTTATGGATGATGTTTTTCAACCATTCATTGATGATTTTGTTATTGTCTACTTAGATTCATTCTTATTTTTAGTAATTCTTGGGATGATCATGTCATTCACATACAGAAAGTATTAGATGCATTAAGAGGAGAAAAATTATTTTTGAATATGTCAAAATGTGAATTTGGAAAAACATCTTTAATTTACTTGGGTTATGTTGTGGGAAATGGTGAATTGAAAATAGATCCTGCAAAAGTAGAGGTTATAATAAAGTTGCCTAGACCCAATAATGTGACAGAAGTTAGGACTTATCTTGGTGCAATACAATATTTGAGAAAATTTATTTCTAACTTCTCATTTATTGCATCTCCTTTGCATGCTTTGACAAGTATAAAACATGTCTTTCAGTGGGGAGTAAAACAACAGAAGGCTTTTGATACACTGAAAAAGAGGATTAGTACCAGTCTAGTTTTAGCACTTCCATATTTGTAGTATTCATTTGTTGAGCAGACAAAGTGGAATACTTAGCAGAAGGCATACATAAGGTTCATGTGAGAGAATAGGTCACAATAAAAGGTGCAGAAGGATAGAGGAGAACACGCGGATGAAATATAAGAGCAGATTTGGTAATTATCCATTTTCACATGTACGGGCTATTTTTGGAGATAGAGTGTCGAGCACACAAACCTGGTAAAGACGTGCACAAAATGCATTAGTTGTTTTTGGAGGATCGGCTACAAAGTGCTTTGCATGGGTGCAGGCTAAGAATATATTTTTTATTGCCAGTTAACTAGAAGAGGTCTATTGTTAGCACACTTACATGTGTGGCTGTGATTGTAAAGGTGCATGGCTATTTTCAGCATGTGACCTATTTTTGGAATTATGCAAGCAATGAAGGGAAATTCCCCACCCTTATAAATATGTAATGATCTATGCAGTATAGGGTGTGTGAGAACAAAGTAACTATGAAGTTCTGATGTCAAATATGATGTGTGCATAAGTGATGGTATTATCTATTTTATTGATCTTCTACGTATTTATCATGTTTAATATAATAGAGTGTATTAGCTAAATCAGAGTGCTAATTCTAAGTATAATTGGTTCTTGCATGGTTGGTTTTGTTATGGATATTATTTAAATATGTTATTCTTCGTATCTAAATCTGAACATGCACTATAGAATGATGTATTATGGATCTGAATGCATTAATTATTCATCATGCTAACATCCTACAAAGACAAACCTATAGAGGGGCCTGGTACCTTTACACGCTTTAGGTGAGTGCTCAGTCTAGGCTAAGTGATGTGTCAGCATGTTTGGGATTTTTCTGGTAAATTCTAGGCTGCATCATTGGTTCTGCTACCAGGACCTCTTTTTTAGTTATTTTCATGACGGTTCGTGATGAATACATACCGGTTGACCCTAGTAAGTGTTGAAGAGTGGATTCATGGTTAGAAGAAGAATATGCATGGAGGTTTAGCACCAGATCTGATTTTAACGCACACGCTTAGGTGGAACAAAATCTGTATGAAAGTTTGTATGAGATTTTCTTTTCCATTTTTCTAGTACAGTTGTATGAGTGGATGATTACTTATGCGTCTAAAAGGAATTAGAGGTATCACACACTTATTTGGATGAAGGAAGGATTTCAGGTCATCTATGATGCTGATCTGATTTGGAAAAGTGTTGTGGATACTTGGTTTCATGGTGTTCTCAACAACTATATTATGGAGTACTCAATTTCCTCTTATTCTTTCATAGAGGCAGCAGAATTCTAATTTTTGCGATATCCCAGGGGAACCTACCTACAAGGCATTCCACTAGCGATCAAAATCTTTATGGTGACCTTGAAATTGGAAAGAAAACCAATGGCTAACTAAACCCCACCATGTGTGGGGGTAGGAGCAAGTTTGGTGAAAGATGGCAAACCTAACGGCATAGAGGGAGAGAGATGAAAGGCATCTTAAGTATAATGAGGTGCACAAGAGGGAGATAGAGAAGTAGCGTAACATTACAGAGAGAGATGGCTCATGAAGGATTTGAAGTTCACGTAGAAGACGTGGAACCCAAGCATCAGGAACTCCCCCATTTGGGAAAGCATGACAGCAAACCCCCCTTGGCCTCACGTAGAAGTGCACCATCAGAGATGACCTAGGCCATGGGTATACATCTAAGTTTACCTAGCAACCTTTCCCTTGTGCTTGGTATTCTAATATCTAGTATGAAAAATAGTCAACAAGCTAATTTAGGTAGTAGGAGAGCATGATTTATTCATATAAAAAGTACATCGATGGTAGCACAAACATCTTCATTATTTTTTGGAGGTACCTTTTCAGGTGTATCTTCCACGTAGAATTTTGGTGCGTAGAATTTTGGACTCTCTTCTGGGAGTAGTAACAATTCACAGACTGTATGGGTGAAGTTTAGTACTACTATTGCAACACAAGGAAGTACATCTTCTGGTCTAACTCTAGCTTCATGTTCAGGATCAGGAGGTATATGTTGTTCTAGTTCCAGTGGATCTAGTGGTTCTGGAGGTAGAGGAAACACAGGATGTTCTAGATCATGTGGGAAAGGTCCGCACCAATCCTATAATGATTACATGAAGATGTATCTTCGTCTTCCAGAGTATATGGGTATAGAAGATGCTGTTGAACATGTGCACATGTGTGAAATATTGTGGCATGCAAAGGGAATCATGGCTTCTGAGCATAGGGAAAGTCAGTTATCCACTACATTACAAGGGCGCGCACAAAGCTGGTACATAAATTTTAACCCTGATCATACTTGTGTAGACTATGTAGCTTTAAAATATGCTTTCCTTAAATAGTTTCGCATCCTTGAGTTCGAGCAGAAGAGTATAAGCGTGCTCAAGGATATTAAGCAAGGAACTACTGAGAGTGTCAAAGAGTATGATGCTCATTTCAAAACATTGTTATCTACACGTTCTTATGATATTCATGCAAGCCAACATGCGTAGTGGTTCGTTGGAGGTCTAATTACACATTTTAGAAGGGCGTTATCACATAAGACATACACTGACCCACACAAAGCACTTGAAGAAGCTTTATGTTCTGAATCATTCGGGAGTATAAACACTAGGGTGAGCCTATTTTTAGAAGCACAGATTATAGCTATGGCGAAGCAGTTGGAGAAGCTATCAGAAAATTCAGCACATGAGATTTGCATGTAGATTTGGTGCACATATTGTGAAGTGAAAGGTCACATAAAGGATATTTATCCCCGTAGATCAATACGTTCATTGTTTTTGGATTGTATGATATGTTATTTAAAACGTGATGTTAGCCACTTCCCATTATTACAACGCACTATAAGGAAGAACTTTTCTTGTTACTATAAAAATTTTAGGTCCTTGACTCACAACACAGAATATTTCTGGCTGATTAGTAAGATCCATGATGCTATAGATATTAGTGTATGACAGAAAAGAGTATCTATTGTTGTTGTGGATGGGTGGATTTTGAGTAATATATTGATTGATATAGGCGTGGAAGTCAATGTTCTTACTTTATATGCATGGGTACAAATGGGGAGACCCCCATTGCAGCCATCTTTAAATGTATTGTTCATGGCTAACTGGACTAAGGCCACCACCATCAGAGTGTTAAAAGATGCATCCATTACCATACATTGGGGCCAAGTTCATCAGAGATTTTGAGGTTTTAGTGCTAGCAAATGCAGATAGCTTCCCAGCTCTACTGGGGTGTCCTTGGTGCTATGTAAATAATATTGATCTTCAATTCAACAAGGGTTATATCAGCTTTGATAATAAGGAGGAAAGAGTTATTATCCCTTTAATAGATGGAAATTTTGTTCCCTATGTTGAGCCCTTGAGTGAGGAATACCTAAACAGGATTTATGTACGCACCGTCTGGGACCCAGAGGTACTTGAGCCATCTAAGGAAGGAATACTTTAGTGGGAGGATGCATAGTCTATTAGCGATACTATGAGTGTTGCTTGTGATAATTGGGCTCATAGTACTTATGATTTGGTAGGGTGTGAAGTAAAAAGCACATTTGTGTATAACAACAAACATCTTTGTATCAGGAGAATAGGTAAAAAATTAATACCTTGTTGCACTAAAGAAGGAGATCCTACGGTATTTCTATGTAACATTAAGGAACAATGCATAGACTAGTTGGAGAGACAGAATATGTTGGCATATACCCTATGCAGGACAGCAATGCGCTGGTGGATGGTTCACAAGGATAATCTTGTATGATGGGATGAAATTAGGATTACTCTTGCTACTAGATTCTACATGAGAAATGCACCTACTCATATCTACACTTATCATGGTAATCAACTTGTTCAACACCACATTCAGCAGTGTGAGAGACTCTGGACAAAGGGGTAGGAAGCTTTACCACCTTTTCTCTTGGTGCATAAAATTTATTCCACTTTACAAGGATGCACGTGTGCTTGGTATGTATATGCAGAACTCCATAGAGAGACTAGAAATTGGCAGGATTTAATTTTAGGAATGACCCATACATTTGAATTCTTCTCTACTAAACCTCCAGTAGAAGAGGAATTAATGGTTATAAAGAACCTAACAATGGGGGATAGTGCCAAGGCGGAAGAACTCATTCAAGAGTTATTTGATGAAGGAGACTCAGGAGTGTAGTTTTTTAGAGAAAAGAGAGACAGATGCCACACTACTTAAGCATACTTGTCTTGAGAAGGAAAAAGGAAGAATAGTCTACTTAGTGGATCATGAAGAAGTAGAAAATCTTGATGTAGACCATTCAACAGGTAGGTGTGAGGTGTTGGATAGTGTAGATAAGACCACACACTCCTATCATTAACCTATGAAGACAAAGAAAGTGAATATTGGATCAAATGTTGAGCCTAAGGAGGCCATAATTGGAGACTATTGGTATGACTCTAAAGTGGAAAAAATAATTGAGTTAATACGGGATTATCCAGACTTATTTCCTTGGGGGTATCATGAACTTAATGGTGTGCATGAATCATTAGGAGAGATGAAAATAAAGCTTAAGTAAGGTGTGCACCTGATCAAAAAGAGACCCTACGAGATGAGCCCCAACTTGCACGAAAAGGTCAAAGAAGAGATTGACAAAATGTTGAAGTCTAGAATCATCAAGCCCCTGGACAAGTCAGAATGGGTTAATCCAATGGTGATCAATATTAAAATGGATGGTCGGATTAGGATCTGTGGACTACAGGGAGCTGAACGTTGCATGTGTGACCGATCCCTTTCCTATGTCATTCACTAAATAGATACTAGAAGGCATTGTAGGGTGAAAAATCTACTCGTTTACCGATGGATTATCTAGGTATCATCAGTTTAGGATTTCCCAGGAGGATCAGGAAAAGACTAATTTTACTACTGAATGGGGCAGCTTTGCCTATACTATGATGTCTTTTGGTCTGAAAAACGTGCCTACTGTATTTTCGTGCATACTTGTTCAAGCGTTTAAAGATTTTATTCACAACTTCTTGCAGTTTTATTTAGATGATTGGATAGTGTATGGACTTGTTAAGGATCATTTTGACAATCTGCGCTTAATGTTTGAAATATGTAGATAGTTGAGTATCTCTTTGAACATCAAGAAGTGCATATTTGCTACACCATTTGGAATATTGTTAGGACACATAATCTTCAAGGAAGGTTTTTTGGTTGATCTAACTAAGGTTGCAATCATTAATGGCCTAAAAGAGCCTACCAGTCAATGTGAGGTGTACGAATTCTTGGGTCACACTGGGTATTATAGAAAATTCATAAAGGGGTATGCTAAGGTTTCCACACCTATGGAAGAGTTACTAAAAGGAAAATGGTCATTCTACTAGGGACAACTGCAGCAGCGCACATTCGAAACATTGAAGGAGAAACTTACTACCACGCCTATTCTATTCTTTCCTTCATGGGACCTACCATTTCATGTACATGTGGATGCCTCTGGCATGACCATTGGTGCAGTGTTGGCTCAGCCTGGAGAAGGTATAATAGATCATCCTATTTGTTTTGCTAGTAGAAAGTTGACTCCTGCAGAGAAAAATTACAATACTACAGAGCATGAAACTTTGTCGATTATTTATGTGCCACATAAATTCACATAGTACCTGCTAGCTACACCATTTTTATTTTATATAGATCATATGGCTTTGAAGTATTTAGTAAAAAAGGCCCATTTTACAGGGGTGCATATGCAGATGGGTACTCTTATTTCAAGAATTTGATTTCACAGTTGTGGTAAAACCAGGGAAAAGTAATTTTGGACCAGACCATTTATCCAAAATACAATTAGGAGAAGAAGCACAAGAAATTGAAGATTCCATGCCAAATGCACAATTATACAAGTTACAATGTGTGCCATCGAAATTAGAGGATATTGTTGTCTTTCTATGAACAGGTATGGCACAAGAAGGAATGCAATCCTTATAAAAGAAACAACTTGCTATGTGTGTGGCACCATGTATGTTGATTAGTAGTGACCTGTACAAGTTGGGTCAGGATGAAGTATTGTGTTGTTGTGTACTATAACATGAGTGCATAGATATCATGGAGGAAGTTCATGGTGGTATTGCAAGTGGCCACTATGCAGGAGACACCACTGCACACAAGATTTTACTCACTGGATTATGGTGGGAGTCCTTGTATAAAGATTATAAGGCATTTGCAAGGCTTCTGATCACTTTCATCACCTTGGGAAACCAGGTCAAAGAGATGATATGCCTCTAAGACCTATTACCAGTGCAGAACCGTTTGAGAAATGGGCTATAGATTTTGTGGATCCTATTTCACCAGCCGAGTGCAGGACTGGATTGCACTATATCATTACTTGCACAAACTATCTAACAAGGTGGGAAGAAGCAATGCCTACAAAGGATTTTTCAATGGTTACAAATGCCAAGTTTCTATGGGAAAATATTATTACAAGGTATGGATATCTTTTGAGTTTGACCAGTGATAGGGGCACACATTTTCTAAATGAGACAATCAGAATTTTATTGGATGAATTCATGATTGCAAACCATAAGACATTGACAAAAATTTGTGATGTTGGAAGAAAGGATTGTGATGATAAAATTTTTGCATTACTTTGGGCATATAGAACAACATACAAGCGGCTAAACAAGGCAACACCTTTTCATTTGGTGTTTGGCACAAAAGCAGTTCTTCTTATGGAATTCACGTTACCTTATTTGCATATTACGTGTGTTGGAGGTCTCGCTAATGAGCAAGCCTTAGAATAATGGATCAAATTGTTAATTAAGTTAGATGAGCAATGAGCAATAGCATGCTAGAGTCGAAAGTAAGAAAAATCTAGGCAGAAAACATGGCATGATAGGCACATTAGGGACAAGAAGCTTGAGATAGGAAAAATGGTGCTCCTTTATGATTCTAATTTTCTGCGCCATTCAGGAAAACTCAAAGTACATTGGTTAGGACCATATGTTATCACTCACATACTTTAAATAGGATCTTTTCAGTTAGAAACACTTGATGGAATACAGTTACCCAGTTACTTCAACGGGAGTAGGCTGAAGCCCTACTATAAATAAGTCTTCTTGGTGTTTTTAATAAGGTAGTATTGCCATTTAGATTTTTTTTTAATTATGTATTCCCTTAATGTATTTCCTTCTTTGTCTCTATACTTTGTCAATTTAGTTATTGTTTTGTGAAATAAGTGTGTTTGCACACTAGAAGCTAATTACCAGTTGCAGAATTTTTATGTACAGAGGATTGCACATGTCATTTGTGTGGTGTAGTTATTGAGAAATGGGTACACATAAAGGAAAAAACTACTATAGGTGTTATTCAAATATTGAAAAGTTGGTGAAAATAAAATTACTTACAAGTGAGGGCCATGGATGGAGATAAATGAAGGAATAGTACAACGCGAGGTAAGCGGTAACCATGGAGACTACTAGGAGAAGGCATAGTGATGAGGTACTCAGGCACATGAAAGAAAACTGAAGATAATCTTGTAGCCAGAAGTTAGGAAGGTGCGCTAAAAGGTTATAACTGAGGCATGAAGATGTACCGCGTGGAAAAATGTGAAAAGGGTCACTTAATGAGGATTGTTGGTAGGTGAAGGAGAAATAAATGCAACAACTTATTGAAAATATATATAAGGACGGGATGTAAGTTCATTATTACCATTGTGATTGCAATAATTTGAAAGATCCAAGTGCGACCGAGTTGCGAGAAGAGTATTCAAGTGCAAAGAGTATGAAACAAGACATGGAGGGCAGATTTGTGCAGAGGAGAAGATTGCATCCCCATTGGCGAAGGGTTTGAGAAAATTAGACCATTGTAAAAGAGCTAAGGCACGTGATTTCAACTTGGGCACACATATTTGAGATAGGGCTTGGGTTTGCATGTTGTAGAGGATAGAAGGCAAGTATTTGAAGTTAGAAAATTGTGAGCTATAGATTACACCAAATAAAGCACTTGTCGCAGGAGCTAAGGGAGAGAAGAAAGTGGAAGTAGAGGTTGAAATTAATCCCAAGAGTAATTTCTCATAGATGCAATACCCAGAAAATGTCATAGTGGGACAAGAATGGGAGTCTTACATCCAGAAGTGCAAAATCATCTATTACAACCACCACACATCGGATAACAAGGAGTTAGATGTGCTACTGTGTACGAAGACAAACAAGTGAGTGCACAACAAAGGATATGCCAGTATATGATGACGTTGGAGAGAAGTTGCTGAAGTAAATTAAAGTTTACCAGTTGTATGATCTCCCATACTTTGGTAAGTATGAGCCTTTTTACCAATGGTTCATGAGCAGGGTACATGAATATTTATTCTATTTCGTAGGACGGAGGGTGAGGATTACCGCAGCACTAATTGTGACATTGACAAGATTAAAGGCATCAGGAGCATTTCTGGATAGTGACTTGACATATAAAGCAACAATCCTATAGATAAGGAAGGAATTAGGATATACCAAGGGTCCTTGTTGTATGGATATAGATAAGCTAAAGAAGTACCCAATGGTATAAGAAGTTTCACACCTAGTGAAAAAATTGAATGATCAAGAGAGGTGGTGATAGGTTAACACAATGTGGATTCATGTCACAAATAAGATGTCATAGGGGGTAGTCTACAATATTGCAGGCTACATAGTGGAGACCATAGTTGAGGAAGCACACACCTGTGAGAGGATTAGTTTCGGCACAATCCTATTGTCTTTAGTATTTATGGAGATCATAGTGCTCGATAGGCTAAAGGAAAAGGTTTGGGAGTACCCCAAGGAAAATAAGTCTCTTGCAGAAAGATTTGGCCAATACTTGTGTGATGGTTCAATGAGTGGGTTGTTCAAGAAATGGGTGGAGATGTGGTATGACATGATCTATGTAGCATTTGAAGAAGAGTGGCACATTGCCAAAGATTTTCCCTCGGTGGTGGGCAAGGAAGTATAGTTCACAGTATACAAACACTTTAGAATAGCATGCTTTGTAATGAAATATGGAACTTGGAGCCCTTGGTGCAACCTACCATATGCCTTCAGAGCGCACTACTTCTAGGCATCAGTCCACCATTTTTCTTATGCACATCATTTGAACTTCATTACAGACAAGGTATATTGTGACTACCACACCTTGAGGAAAAATTACGTCTATCCAAGCCGAACTACCTATGTTGAGAGGTTAATCTCATATATGACAAGCATGAATCCTGTAAGTTTGGCAATTGGAGATAGTGTAGCCACACTAGTACATGTTAAAGTTAAGCCTAAATTGGAAGGTAATAAATATGTAGAGAATGAATTCGATCTCCCAGGGCTGCCAAAGGGTAAGCACACAATGGATAATGTTCCAACTCTAAAACCTACAGAAACCATAGTGGTGGAGGAGGAAGAGGATGAAGAACGAGAAGATAGTGGTGGTCTGGAACATAGAGGACAAAGGCATCCTACATATAAGATAGGAACTAAGCGTGCGACCACTCCACCCCAAGTACAAGAAGAAGGTGATGAGGACTTGGATGTAGTCCAAGGAGAGCTCCACTTTAAAAGGGTATTCAGGAGAACAAGAACCCAGGTGCTACTCCACAATCAGTACGGAGATCACCATGACTCTCCCCATAGAAGGAGACATCTAAGAAGAGAAGGAGAAAATTGAAGTTGGATGAGGAGGCAGAAGAATCTGAAGAGAGTGCGATTGGATCTCCTACACCATTAGAGGACATGAAATATCTAAAAGATGAATAAATGAAAGATGAAGATGTGAATAATGAAGGAGTAAAGGAAGGAGGGACAAAACAAGATGTTTCTCAGGAGACTGAAGATCTAGCTCCAAATCTTAGCGCGCCAATTGCTAAGGGGCCAAGAAGTAAAAGGAAAAGTGGAGAATTTTATGTTCCATCTTTAGGATATACTGAGGACATAAGTGAAATTGTCCACGCCCATTTTCAAAGCACAGTGATTCCTTAGGAGTTATATGGATGGGAGATGATGGATGAGGACATGGCCACCATGTGTAAAAGGAAGAAACTATCTTAGTCTATGCACACTCATATGGATGAATCAGACTTCGATGTATGTGAATAATCATGTGTGTCAAGAACGTTAAAAAAGGAACCTCAGGAAACACATATAACTGTGAAACCCACTGTTATGTCTGATGAGTAGGTAAGCAATGCCTTGATGAAGGTATCTATAGAGGTGGTGTAGAGGAACGTAGACAAATCTTCCACTATCAAGGCATTGAGAGAAGAGATCAAGGATAAGGATGCTGTGATAGAGCACTTAAAACAAGAAAAGGACCTAGAGCAGAAAAGGAATGGGGTTCTTATTTGCATGGCAGAGGAGATCAATGATCATGTCCCCCAAAGACCACATTTAGAGCCCAAGGTATCCAAAAAGTTCACTTTGTCTATGCACTATGTGCGTACTTTGGTTGATATGGTGCTTGAAGAGGGATCAGTTAGGATGCCAATGCCAAAAGACCTTGAACAGGAGGTAGAGAGGGAAAAGGTTGCAGTGATTAGAAATATTTCATCATACGAGGGGTTGATTCAAACTCTATGGGAGGATCTGAAGAAAGTGAATCAATCATTGAATATTTGTACAGCTCTAGAGGCATTCATCAGAAAAAGGACTATCGTAGAGGATAATGAATTCCTAAAAAAATGAAGGATGAAACTTTAGGGTGTGTAGAGAGATTAGAAATGGTGAAGCAAAAGCGTGGGGGCCTTGCAGTGGCTCAAGATCCCCATAAGAATAGGTTGGATGAATTGGGAAAACTCATAGCACAAAAGATGGATCTTCTAGAGGGGAGAATGTCTATAATGGCTAACATTATGTTAGTATTAAAAAATGAGAAGGGAGAAATTACACAGGATGAATTAGATTCCATTTTAGTGAACATCCCAGAAAAGGCATAGGCCACACTGAGTGAGTGGCAGACATTAGAGGCCAAAATAAAAGAAGAATATCCATAGCTCATTCTTCCAATTGAAGTAGAGGGTGATATAGAGTAAATCCTTATTCTTTATATAGAAACTCTTTCAAATTTTTTCCATTACTTTATTCTTTATTGTTCGAAGAGTAGCCATTTTCAGGGTGGCAATACAGTTTAGTGCGAGGTAATGTTGAGCAGACAAAGTTGAATACTTAGCAGAAGGCATATAGAATGTTCACGCAAGAGAACAGGGCACAGTCAAAGCCATAGAAGGATAGGGGATAACATGCGTGTGAAATATAAGGCCAGATTTAGGACTTAGCCATTTTCATGTGTACGGGATATTTTTTGGAGATAGCATTCCAAGCACACAAACCAGGTAAAAACTTGTGCGACAAGCATTGGCTATTTTTGGAGTGGCTACGAAGCGCTTTACATGGGTTTAGGCTAAGAATAGATTTTCTATTGCCATTTAATTGTAAGAGGTCTAATGTTAGCGCACTTGGATGTGTGGTTGTGATTGTAAATAAGCATGGTTATTTTCATCATGTGACCTAATTTTGGAATCATGCAAGCGGTGAAGGGAAAGTCCCCACCCTTATAAATATGTAATGATTTGCATAGTATAGGGTGTGTGAGAAAAAAGTTACTATGAAGTTATTTTGTCAAATCTGATGTCCACATAAGTGATGGTATTATCTATTGTATTGAACTTCTATGTATTTATCATGTTTAATATAATGGAGTGTATTGGCTAAATCAGAGTGCTAATTCTGAGTATAACTGGTTCTTGCATGGTTGGTTTTGTTATGGATATTATTTAAATATGTTATTCTTTAGATCTAGATCTAAAGATGCATTGTAGAATGATGTATTAGTTATGGATCTAAATGCATTAAGTCTTCATCATGCTAACATCCTACAACAACAACCCTAAAGAGGGGTCTGGCACCTTTGTGCACTTCGGGTGAGTGCTCAATCTAGGCTTAGTGAGGTGTCAGCATGCATGGGATTTTTCTAGTAAATTCTAGGTTACATCATCATTTGAGATAGAGACAGATGCTAATCATTACACAATGGGGGTAGTGTTGATGCAAAACAAATGACTAGTGTGTTACCATTCAGAAACCTTCACGAGTGTGGTAAGAAATTATCCAACTTATGATAAAGAGTTATATGCTTTGGTGCAGAGTGTAAGTAAATGGAAGCATTACTTGATGGGAAAGGAAAAAATTATATGTACCGATCATCAGCCCCTCTAGTACTTGCAAACAAAAACAAAGTTACAATAGTCTAAACATTTCTGTTAGATGGGATTCTTGCAGTAGTTTCATCTTGTGATTAGTTATAAAAAAGGTATATAATAAGGTTGTTGACATGTTATCTAGACCTCCAGTTGTAGTTGCATCTATTATTTTACAACATAGTTCTTTGGCTCATAATAGTTATAAAGAAAAATATGCTTTTGATTTTGATTTTAAAAAAGTGCATGAGGAATTAATGAGAGGGAAACAAGTAGGAGAAAATGATTATCATGTGTATGATTGAATTTTATATCATTCTGGTAAACTTTGTATTCCAAAAAATGATCATGTACATATGATTAGGGAAGCTCATACTTCTCTTATTTCTGGTCATTTTGGTGTTGGTAAAACAGTTGCACATTTACAGATGTATTGTTATTGGCCTAGAATGGATGAACATGTAACCAGGTATATAAAATGATGTGTTCTTTGTGCCATAAGAAATCCTAGTAACAATAAATTAGGACTTTACACTCCTCTTCTTGTCCCTACACAGCCATGGGAAAGTATTTCCATGGATTTTGTAGGAGGCTTGCCCATGTCACAAAAGAAACATGACTATTTATATGTGGTTGTGGAAAGATTTAGCAAAATGTGTGTGTTGATTTCGTGTACTAAAAAAATAACTTGTGAAAGGACTATACATTTATTCTTTAAGTCTGTATGGGTTCATTTTGGATTGCCTACTTCAATTATTTCATATCGGGATTCTAGATTTCTCAAGGAAATTTGGTCAACTTTGTGGGGTTTAATGGAAACTAAACTGAAGAAAATCACTGCTTTCAATTCACATACTGATGGTCCAACAGAGGTTGTGAACTGCACAATGGTACATTTTCTCATGGGCTATTGTGGAAAACATCCTAAATTATGGGATGAACATTTATATTATGTTCAACATTCTAATAACCATGCCTTACATTATTCTACTTTGAAGTCTCCATCTGATACTTGTTATGGTTATCTACCTAAATCTCTATTAGATTTCTCTTTTGGGCATTATATTGTTGTTAATGGTTTAAGTGATTCTGAAAAAGCTAGAAGATTTGTGTAGAGAATACAACATGTTCATCAGTATGTCTGAGAACAGTTGGAGAAAATTCAAGCTAAGTATAAAGCAAGGCATGATAAACACATGACTAATCAAAAGTTTCAGGTTGGTGATTCAATCTGACTTCACATCAACAAGGAAAGGTTTACAGGTGAAGGTAAAAATTTGAAACCTATTTGGTATGGTCCATTCTGAATAGTGGATAAAATTGGCAACAATACTTTCCGGTTGGATTTATCTCCATATATGCAAATTTAGTCAATTTTTAAATGTTGAAAACTTGAAATTTTATGAACCACCTATGATTATGGATGATAATTCTAATGTAGTACCTTATTTTGATGATTTTGTACCTGAGTATCTCGATGAGTTATAGGATGATATCATTCTTGATAGGAGGCTCATAACTTTTCGAAGGGGTGATATTGAATATCTTCATCTTGGGTTCAAATGCATGGATTTGAACAAGGAAAAATGGATGGAAACTCGAAAGGTGAGGGAGAAGTACCCTCATCTATTTACCAATTAAGTTTAATTTTGGGGTCCAAAAGTTTCTCAGTGGGGAGGATTGATCCAGAGGATCCTCGCTAAGAAACATCAATCTAATATCTTCTCAAAATCATTTACGGTTAGTTCTAGGGCATGGAGAAAAATTAGCCAATTCCAACAATATATTGTTTGCAAGAAGCAAATCTCAAATGCAAAAGTTATGGCTCACTAAAATTTTCAAACTGGAAAATTTTAAGACTGTGTGCATGTTGGACGCATGCACACTCGCCAAATGGAAAAATATAAATATGAAACATGGATAGTGTAGGTGATAGAGAAAAATTTGGGTTTGGAACGCAAGTCTTGGACACTCGTACAAGGATAGGTGGACCCCACTATTTACTAGTTGGGGTCCCTCAGTCAGGGTCGACACACTCGATTATGGAGGGGTGTCTTGGCCTCCTTCACTTCACATTACATATCAAAGATCTCACATACATGTATTGATAATGTTCTATACACCATACATGCAGGACTAATCTATTAGTGCAAATAAATATTACTAACTAAAACTTATCTCTCTATTGCATATTTTGGAATCCACCACATATTATAATCTCCAAGCATTATAAACCTTATCCCTCCATGTGGCTATATAGCCAATGCAAGTTCAAACAGCCCATAGTATTTACTAAATGTGCCAAACATAGGCTATATTAGCCAAAGCACCTAATAAGGAGGACCACTGCCCAAATAAAGATCATCACGTGGCTCTAAGCCACTTCAAATTTGATTACAAATGGTGTTTAAAACCATTTCATGCCTACTCCCTAAAAATGTGGGATTAAACCCATGTGAAGCAGTGGTCAAAGGGGGATAGGGGGATTTGAACCTTTATCCTCCCATGTAAAATACTAATCTCCTGATCATTTTATCAGAGGCTTGAAAACACTATAAATTGGGCATCGTGATATTTAAAATACATTCGAGACTATATAAAATTATTGTAATGCTCATAGCTTGAGCTAGAGAAGGAATTTGGAGATGAAGTAAAAATCAACCTACATTATTTTTGGAAGAGGAATAATATGAGAAGTTTAGAATTTTGTAGAAATATTTGTAAAGGTTTATTTTCAAGATTTGAATAGATCGGTCTCATTCAACTGGAACTAGAGATATAGGCCTCAAGTGCCAAACTCCATTATCGCATCTTCTTTTGTAATGCTCATGAATTCTCTCTGTATTTATTTGATTTTATATAGTTCTTGTAGTTTTTAAATTATTATTAAAAATACAAAAATATCGTAATGTCAAATTTTCATTAAAAATTTGTTAAAAAGAAAATTTTTGAGCTAGATTGTGCAAATTTGCTTTGGGTTTGTAGATCAAGATGGATGGACCTATAAAACAAATTAGAATCAGACCTCTAATGTGTAGTAGCATAGGGGGAATTTAGAAATTCAGGGCTATATAACCTACTTATGAGCCATAAGATTTGTAATATGAGCCTTAGGAGGAATCTGACAAAGGATAGACCCACTAGAGGTAGCATGTGTAACAGGTGACCTCAGAGGAGGCCCACAAGGGATAGACCTGATAGAGGTAGCATATTTAATAGGATACCTCAGAGGATTCCCGCAAGGAATGGACCTAATAAAGGTATCATGTGTAAACATGATAGGATTGGGTATGACAACATTCAATTTCTTAAAAAGGAGATTACGTAATGGGGCCTCTTATGGGATACATGTGACCACATTAACTTGTTGATTGTAGATAAGCTTGATATATTAGTGTAAGATTGATTGCATAGCCTTAAGATTATGTAGCAAAGGAATTCAACATAAAGTGTATTAGATATAAAATCATGAGTGATATCATAGTCATCAAATGTAATAACACGCATAAAAGGTAAAATACTAGTGATAGTACCAATCAAAGATTCCATTGGGTGATCATAGGAAGGAAGAGGATCTTGAGTTTGATAAGTATGGTGCACATACATATTAGATTTGGTAGTATTGATCAAGAAGAGGGTCATTAAAAATCTTAAGCTTAGTACATTCAATAGTATGCTTATATTTCCTAGGAGGTCATTCGAATTCAATGGAATTTACATCAATAAGATATAGGATAACATGATGAATCTCAATACATTAATTGGTAGAATTAAAAAAACATCTTTGATAATTACAATATGCATTAGCAATAAAAAATTTCCATGAGGATTGTGTGTATCAACCTATAGAACTGGGGGGGATACAAGGTTGTAATTTAGCAAAATTTGAAGGACCAATTGAGGTGAAGAATGTAAATGTCTGAATTACCTTTGAGGATCACCTTACAACTAAATATTGGTATATTAAGAGGCCATGTTAACAATAAATTTATCATTAGTTTTATTATCATTAGATTTTCCTTAAATCTTAGCAATAGATGTATTGGGAGTATTAAAAACATACTTAAGCTTGTTCATTGAAAATAACTTAGCCTCCTAATTTTTCAATGTGTGACACAATTGATTAAATTACTGAAACATATAAAATATAATTGATTCTTATAAAAGATCAAGAAGGATTTGAGTGAATAGATATTGAAGCTCATTATACAGTAGGATATTGTTCATTTTAGTATCATAGTCAGGTAATACAAAACATAGTCACTAATGGGATCATTGGAGCCTTGTCCCATCCTATCTATTTGAGCATATGATACCTTATCTCTAACATTGATTGAAAATTGTGCAAGGAACGAATTATAAAATTCAATAAAGTGATTAAGCTAAAATGTAAATAAGAGCCTAATCTGAATGTAATATTGTAGTAAACTGAATATATAAGGAAGTACAAAATAGACCCAAGAAAACTAAGAAATAAATAATGAAACCCTAATTGCAAGGAGAGGGTAGAAAGGCTTAGTTTTTTTTATTATTGGCAAATAGTTTTTTGAAAGGGACTATACCCTTGAGAACAAAAGAGGGCCTAGAAGCCAGAATAGGAAAGAGAACCAAAAAAAAAGGATCAAAATCTAGATGGGTCAATGAATCCCAAAGTAGCCAAAGAGCAACTACCAATACAAAAACAAAACAGAGTGAAAACTGTAGAAAAGTAGCAAAACAACAGCAAAAAAATAGCAATAATTACACAGAAGTGCAGCAAAAGCACCCCCAATTACTTCTTGGTGGCTTTGTCGATGGTGGATTTGATAGTTTGCCAATATTTGAACATCCCCAAGGTCGTTATGTGGGCAGAGTCAGTAACATCCAGTTAATCAATGGTCCTTTTGCTTTCCTTATTAGTCCCCCAAAGGGTAGCCGGAACCCCGTTGAGATTGGAGACACTTCGGACATGTTGCTCAATGAACTCCTGAATAGCAGTAAAAATGGCCATGTTATAATCATGGCGAGTCTTGGCCTTCCCTAAACGGGAGTCTAAGGAGTTCAGCTTCTTGTAAATATCTTCAATCTAGCTATTATCCATAGCCACCTCCTCCTCATTCTTCCTCTTACCTTTTTGTTTTGCCATGTTTTTAACCTCTTCCCTCAACATATTCATGTCAGCTTCTAAGGCCTCCAGCCTTTTTGTGGAGCTCTCCATATGTTCTTCCTGAGAGCTAGCACCACTAATATGAAGAAGGTTATGGGCAGTTTCAATCTCCTGAGGACCCTTCCCCACAGTAGGGATATCAAGATTCAATCTCCTAGAGGACCTGGTAACCGGTCTGGATGAAGTGGAAGCAAAGGGGGTGGGGGCAGAGGTGGGGGGAATGGGAGATGGAGCCGGGAAGGCTGGGAGAGGGGTGACAGTAGCAGTGGCGGGGACAAAGTGTGTAGAGTGTGCGTAGAAAGGATTAGTTAATTTGTAGAGTTCTGGAGAATGCATAGAATCATAATATTGGAAAAGATGAAGCTCTGATCTTTGTACTGGAGCCCAGAAAAATACAGATCTGGAAGAGTAGGCTAGACTAGGGTGCCTGGAGAGGGATATGAGCTTCCATGGGTTCCCTAGACTGTTTTTTGGGCACCTGGGTCTATGGAAATTATCAGAAAACCTCCTCTGAGGTGTCGTAAGGTGTTCGCCTTTAGTCACCTTTGATCACTCTAGGGTTGCACTAATATTGCTGAGGTCGCTAGAAACCTACAATGAAATATGAACCTACAAAAGCCTCAAATAGACATCAAATCCCAAAAAAATAAAGATGTAAAATAAGGAGTTAGACTTTCCTCAATTGTCACAATGGTGAAATTACGAATGAGTGACACTACATCTCATATCCAATGCAGTTATGTGTGTGTACATGATTGTGCCCTAGGTTTATCTTGTGCATGTCACTCTTGGATAACGAGCAAATAGCTAGATATAGAATATAATAAATATGTGCATGGAATAGAATGAACTTCCCTCCTATGAAGTGTGATGCAGAAAACCAGCCCTTTTTTCCCTTATGATGGTGTTAGATGGATGCAATGAAGCTCTTAGATGCCTTGATGGACACAACCTTGGGTAGTGATAGCTAATGCTTAGTGCTTGATCCCTTATTATGATCACATAAATTTAGATTTATATGATTCCCTTACTTGAATTTTGTAATTAACCCCGAAAAGGTAAACTACCAAAAATATAATGCTCAAACAACTAGAAAGGACCCAAAAATTTTGATTAAAGTACAAAGGGGATAGGGGCACCCAAAGGGGATGAGGGATCCTAGCACTGGTGTCCAGGATGATAAAAACCTAAGTGTAACAAGAAAAACTGAGAAAGTAAAGGTGCAAGACTAAAAGAAGAAACAAAAAGCAAAGAAAGGTAGCCAAAGACATGGGTTAGTTAATGCTTTTCTTACTTATGAATCATATGAATAGTATTATGCAATCAGGACTAAATAATTACTCAAAGCGCATAATTTTGTGACTACATAAAGACCTGTACTTAATGAATACAAAGATCATTAATACCATTGCAAATAAAATTCCTTGAGGTTCCTTAGAATGATCTTAGGAAGTAATATGTCATTGTAGTAAGCACAATCTAAGCAAACAGAACTGAAAAACATGAACTGTTGTTCAAGATCACTTTCGCATCACAAATATGAAGCTTAGGAGTGATAAAACAAATAGTTAAAGGATATGATACCACTTCAAGTGTAAGTAGGTTCTAAAGTAACTGAGTAGTTTCCATGAAATTAGAATAGGTGGATGCACCTTGTTGTAATTATCATATTTGGGCTTACAAAATGTGAACAAAGTACTCAAGAGATTGTGTATTATAATAGGAATCAGAACCCCTATTGGTGTGAACAAAATATGTAGGGATAGTAGTAATCATAAGAATAAACATTTTAACATGTTGAAAGATTATTATTGGGTGCTCCAAATATATAAGCATAGTGGATGTAGTAACAATATATGATGTTTCAGTCAACTCAAGGATCTTACATGTCTTGGTTCAGTTTTAATCATCTCTATAAATGTATAAAAGGGAATAAATGTTTTAAATAGTTTTTTCATATAGAATGTGTAAACATTAGTTCATGATCTTCAAGAAGAGCATGGGTATTAACATCATAGTGATTATGGGAAACTTCCCCTTGATATTTATCAGTGTAAACAATATAGATGGTATTAGCAAAGACAACAGCAAGGTATGTTTGGGTATGAGTATGAATCATATTATTATAAACATTATATGTGGCATCAGACTAATAGTAAGATAATTCATCAAAATTATCACAAATATCTTCACATAAGCCAATATCGGTGAGAGAGTCAGACATGGGCTCATCGGGATATGAATAAGAGAAAGGTACCACAAAGTAAGTCGTGCAATAAAATATGATAACAAATCAAAGGGAAATTCAGATGGCTCAGCGGTCAGTATCGCGAACTGGCTACGTTCGCCCAAAATTTCCACCCTTCCTTGGCTCCGCGCTTCCTGCCGGCAGTTGACATCGATGCGGCTTTGTTCCCTCTCCATTCGGCTGTGGATCAGCTGAATGATCTCAAGGATCGTGCACTTCCTGCCTTCAACGTCTTGCTTCAGGCCGCTTCCGCACGGGCGGGGCGCCCCGCAGGCCAGTAGCGTCTTCTTCGGGTACTTCATTTTGTTGGAGCCTCCTCTGTCCGTGCTCGTTCTTCTGTTCTTCTTTTCTTTGCTTCAGTTCTTCTCCTTCTCTTCTTCTCTCCTTCTCGTCTTCTCATTCTTCTTCTTTCTTCTTCCGTATTTGTAGGGTTGGGGTCCCCCTCCCCACCAGTTCATAGCTCTGGTCAAAAGCGTTTAACAATCAAAAAAAAAAAAAAAAACAAATCAAAGGGAAAGAAAAATTTCATACACCAAAGAAATAAGGATAATCCATAGGGCCGCCTGGGGTTCAAGAAATGGTCATGTTCACCAAATGTTTACACCTAGAATAAATAACTATTTTTTGGGTATTAGATTAGTTATTATTTATTTAAAGGTGTAAGGGTTGTACATGTTGTATATTCTGAAATAATTCATTAACATTAATGTGAAAAACAAAATATAGCTCCAAAATAAAATTACAAGATATAATGATAGAAATGATTTCTTAAAACAAAAAGAGGGAAGAACACTTAGCTGATTACAGAGGTACATAGATGATCTAGGTGTGCAAAATGGATGTATAAACTAATAATGAGATGGAATTTCTTTATAGCTCGAACTATTATTACAAACTAAGATAGTACTCAACCATGCAGTATGTTCTATAGTGTAGTGCAACTTAGTCATAAGATGTATGGTTTTGGACTAAGATGCGATGAAACTCTGTAAATTTCAGTGATCATCAATGGCCTAGAATTGTGCTTCAATGTATGATGTTAGGGTTAGATAGCATGTAAAATATCCTATAATGACTTACAATAGATGGAGACCCTAGATACCTACACTAGCACTTCATGAACACAACTAGATAAAAAAATTAAATATATATGTGGTGGATTTGGACTAACCCTAGTGGTAAACCCCTATGTGACTAGTCTATTCATTGCTTTACATCCCCTTGAAGGAAGGAGAAAACTCTATGTAGTTCTCCTAGTATATGTGAAATTGTGTATGCAACTCTATGTCAACCCCTATCTTGCCCTTGTGTCTCATGAAAAAAACATAGAGGGTATAACTATATATATAAAAGGATGTACCCTTCGTGAGTGTGACATAAAGTGTTGTGCTTATTAATGCTAGATTGAATCCCTTTGAACCTTTGAAGCTTTTGGAACTCTTTATACATACTTACTCTTATTATTACTTGGCTCCAGAACCTATGAAGGTGTAGATACTAAAAATTTACACTCTCTCACCATCGTTATTTAAACTCATTTATGATCAATAATTAAAACACACTATTTAAAACAGTTCATACCCTAGTTCATTCATGCATACCCCCTTAATTAAATTAATTAGGCATGCCACCATATCCCTACTTCTAGAATAAATAAATAATTAATCCTACCCTCACACATCACCATTTTAACTTGGACCCATTCACTAGTTATAACTAGATAGTTTAGCAACTTTATATAAATGACAACTAACTATCTCTAAACCTATCCCTAACCAACTACCATCCCTTAACTAGTTATAACTAGGACAACTTTATAAACCTTCTAAAATAACCTCTATCTGCATCCTAACTAACCTAGTATTAGTTCAAAATTCTCCCACTTAACACCCCAACCTCCTTAGAAATCCTCCCAAATCAAGATCAAAATAATACAAAAATCACTCCATTAATCCCCTAACTTGGATTTTCTGAAATCACCGTCAATTATCCCAATCGTCGGCGATCTATATAAACAAGTTTTCTAGCCTCTTTGGGGGAGGATTTTTTAGTTTTGTAGGGAAATTACGTTCATCTAAGGGTATTTAGGAAATCTAACACCTTCAAAAAATCTCTAATATTGTCACAGTGCATCATAACAATCAACACAATCGTCATATAGCCTGTCGTTATCATTAAGCCATCCACATTCATTTAATGTCCAATTCGATCAATCATCTAAGGTAATTTGTTATTGGTTTATGTTCCTATTGTCAGGTAACATTGATCATCGTTTAAATTTCATTTTGTTACACTCTAAAATTCATTTAAATAATAGAATAATTAGTTATAATCTTTATTTTTGTAGCTTGTAAGAATTAACACCAGTCACTGACGATTCCCTAAATCACCTGTAATTCCTGCACACTATTTTTCTATCCCACATTTCATATAATCTTCCTAACGATATTTTCTTTTTTTCTGTCATTTTCCAACATGTTTTCAATCATGATAATGTTAGATGTCCATAGGAGGTGAAAATTATTCTATTAATAGTTTTTATTTGCTTCTCATTGTTTGTCATCCTTTGTATTTGGAGCAATATGCTTTGCTACATGACCTAAAACTCTGTGCCATCCATGTTGCGCCCCTTGATCATTTAGAGGCCATATTCACATCAACTTAATGCATTAATGAAGTAACCAATTAATTTTGGGAGGCGTATTACAAGGTTCAAAGGATCAGAGTTGACCTCACAGAGTTTGAATACAAATATGAAGTTACCTTAGACATACCAAAAGATTGCCGCAATACATTTGAATCTGATTTTGAAACCAATAACCATATCATCATTCCACATATTAATACTAGTCTTGCACACCTCTATGACACTGAGGAGGAAGTATCTGACTTATTTTTAGAGGATCATATCTTTGATCATGAGTCCTAATCACTGAAGAACAGATTCTAGTTTGTTCTATAGGCTCAAATTCCTCTGAAAATTCGTACACCAACTTAGATTCAGATCTTTTTTGGTACCCAAATTGATTCTCCCTTTACAACTGAGCAACACCATAGTTTGAGAAATATGCTTGGAGACAGATAAATCAGATTGGGGTTTATTTTATAGCCAGGTAAGTATTTAGATGACTCTTCATTCACTCAGGCCTAGAAGAAATGGATAACATCGTGTACAGGGTTTGACCTACCCTGACTACTTTAGGTTTTTCCTTCAACCAGGGTGAGAGGACACATTTTGTAACCCGTATTGGTGGAATACATCTACAAATTTATAGTATTTTTCTTTCCTTTCACAAAATTAAGAGGAGATCTTGAGAAGGTATGGTCAATACAGCGTAGTCTAACTCTCACGAGTTGTCACTTTAGAGGATGAAGAAACCTTCTAAAAAATATATAGGTTACTAAAGGTAGTGGTAAAAACTGATTGCTCCTACATATTGAGGTAAGGGGTGGGTAAATCGATGAATTACCTTAGCATTTATGATCAGACAGTGCAAACAAGGGTAGTTCCTGTACGATTCATTAATTAATTTGTAGTTTGTTGTTGGCAAGTTAAACAGGATAAATTTGATTATACCAAATACCTAAGAACTTTAGACAAATGTTAACAGATCCACAAGGCAAAAAGAAAAATAGCTTCAAATAGTCAAGAGGAACCTTCAACTAGAAATTTTTTCATCTATGAAGGCTCAAAGACACACAACTTCACACATTCTTCAAGGTTTTAACACAAGAAATCATATTTAAAAACTCAATTAAACTTTAGAAAACCCTATTATATCATGCTCATGATACACTCATAAACTGACAAACAATCTATATCACTGAAATGAAAGTAAAGTAAATTGAAATCACTTATTACACTATGAAATGAAAGCTCTCTTCATAATGTAATTG
Source organism: Taxus chinensis (assembly GCA_019776745.2). Taxonomy (NCBI): domain Eukaryota; kingdom Viridiplantae; phylum Streptophyta; class Pinopsida; order Cupressales; family Taxaceae; genus Taxus; species Taxus chinensis. The sequence continues at coordinate 65,470,745 of CM034151.1, forward strand.
CAAATGCCACAATATTTGTCATGAGGAATAGATTTTGTGTGATTTCAAAAGGATTCCTAATGTAAAACTGCAACAGGAACATAGATAACTATTTGAAAATATCTCAAGATGAAAATAGACATAACATAGTTCATGATTTACATGAATTACTCAAGGTTTCTCAAATTTGATCAACAAGGGAAATTTTGTTTACAATCTCAAAGTTTTGTCAATGGTTATACATCTACAACCATCTTAACATGATCAATTTTGAAAGGCACACAATAAATAATTGGTTTCTTAAAAAGTTTTCCCATACAATGGCTTCTCTCGGCTCTTCTCTCCTTTTTTCTCTATGACTAAATTTTAGAAAAATTAACCCCCCACCTCTTGGCATGGCTTTCACATACGTTTATATCACTTGCTTTACTTCAAATATTTTCCCCCCAAAAACAAGAATATTCCAAAGAATACTTTTTTCGTTACAAAAGTGTTCTAGAAAATCATATTTATGAACTTCATCCCATACTTCTAGGTGTACGAAACATGATTCTTTTCGATGTGTTCCATCTGTGTCTGACTGGGACATCTGGTCTAAATGTTTAGTAGGTTATTTGAAACGTTCACTTCTAATTTTGATTAACAATCATTTTATATTGATCACTGAATGTCTCCATATGATTTTTGACATGACGCACACTTACGCTCATTTCCATCTTTTTATATTGGAGCATATGAAAACACCTGAGGATTTAAAAATATATTGGGTTGAGAGGATGCCTCAGGTCTCTGGGAAAACCAGTTTTCAATGCCCCTTCTTATGCGATGAGGAATTTGTATCTAAAGAAATTCCTAAGGAATCATACATATTGTATGACAAAACCTCCATTGATACAGTGCTTTCCATTTCCAATAAATTGAATGAGTTAGAGAAAAGGATTCATTCCTTGGAAAAGAAATAGGAAGAAAATGTGCCTCGACCACCAAGTCTGTTGGTGTAGGTGGTATTTTTCTTCACTTATTTAGTGTTATTGCACCTCACCAGGTGAGTCATCTCACTTAGGTGGACATGGATCTAGGTGTCATCTTAGTTATGACATATTCTCTTACAGAATCTGTCATATGTGTAAGTGTGTCATAGGAGTTACATTCTCATTTGGGAAAGTAACTCCTCTTCTCCATTATGGAGGAATATTCTCTTACATGGGAGTTACACATTCACTCCTCTCTTTGTACTCACCTCCTTTGATCTATGACAAGCCTAATTCAAGCCAAGCAATTCCATTCTAGTTCATTTTTTTGAATCTTGATCTCTCATATGCATGCACATTGCTTTACAAAGCTTGCTTTCTTTAATCTTGCAACTCCTACACTTTGGTGAAGTGCAACTATTTGATGCACGTGAATTCCTTATAGGTCTTAGATTAGAGAGTGGACTTGTCTCTCTTTTGGGGGGAATTTTTCCCACTGGGTTTTCACCTTTAACTCCACTTTTCGAGAGTTTATTGTACGTGGGTACCTTATTCCGCTTTGTGTCAAGACCCATTTCTCATTTATGACTTTCCGTGTAATGCCTGCTTCAACTACCACTTGAGACCAAGAAACAAACTAGGAAAATTATGGAATATTTTTTTTTTTAAAGAAGGGTTTACAAAAAAGTAGCAAGATACTAGTTTGAAACCAATAGGTTCTAGAATAGATTCTGATTAACCAAACACAAAATTTCCATCTTTATCTTATAACAAGTTTGCAAGGTTCCAATTTGGGGCTTACAAGTTTTACTAAGGTTCAGGGAGAAATTTATCGCCAGGCATGCTCTCTTTCAAGTCCTGAAATTCAACTAGATTTTTCACATACTTAGAGTTATCAAAACTTTTCTAAACTAGGTTCATTGGATAGGAAATTTCCTCACCTTTCCAACCATATAAATAAGTCCTCCTAACTCCTTATAAAACTTAAGTTATGGCCGGGCGGAGTTTTAGGCGAAAATTTTCCCTTAGAGGTCCATGGGGATAGGGAGAAAATTGGAAAAATTTTCCCAAACGCAACGTGTCATCACGTGATTCGTTTGGGCAGGTGGGCCATGGGGAAACATTTGAAATTTTTTCCAAAACCAAAGTCTCAATTTTCCAAAGGAAACTTTTTCTCCATGCCTCCGCACTTGCTCAAATGGCCACGTGGCGCTTTCTGATTCGCCGTGGACCGGCGGAGGAAAAAAAAAATTCCAAAAGGAAAAAAGGGTTAAGTTTTCCATTTTGATCCGTGCACCCCCCTGCCACGTGTCAGCACGTGATTGGTTTGGGGCCGTGGGTTTGCGGGGAAATTTGTGAAATTTTCCCAAGGCAAAATTTTCAAAAAGTTAAGTTTTTAATAATGACCCGCCCCTCCAAGGTGCCACGTGGCAACTTATAATAGGATGAGAGGGTGGCGGGGCCACGAAAATTTTTAGGAAATTTTTCCAAATTTCAAAATTTAAATTTTTCTAAGGTCGAATTATTTCATTTTTGGTTTGGAATGGCCATTTTGAAGTAAAACTTCAAATGGCCATAACTTTTGATAGGAAGCTCCATTTTTGGTAAACTTGGACTTTCCAGAAAGCTCTCGGAGTCCTCTTTGCAAAGAAATCATCAATTTTAGAATTTTATAATGTTTAAAGGGTAAATTTTAAGAAATATATCTGCAGAGTTTGTAATTTAAGACTGGTAATTTTTATAACTTTTAAGTTTTGTTCAATTTGATTTCTTTTCTCCTCAGCATGCAACCAGAACATGAAGGGATGGTCTAGGATGAGTTTGAGATTGTTTCCAAGATTCAATGCATTGATTTCTTTCCCATTTGCATTTTTACATATTTTGACAGAATTCAAATTACGCAAGTATAATTTCTAGTTTTGAAGGGGATCTTGTTGTTCATTTTAATTGCTGAGTGCCACAAGGTTTCTTATACATTAGTACATCTTAATTTCATTGTCTCATTCCTTAATTTTATTCATAACTCTAAACTATACATCAGTTGCATTATTTATTTATTTTTTAAAAAGCCAGAGTTACAATTTAAAACAAAGTTATTTCTTGCACGAGTTTAAAATTTAATATGCAGATTTCAATTAAGGGAAAACATACCAATTTCCTCTCTCAGTCATCAAATTGATTCAACACACACTTACATTCAAAATGCAAAGTGGATTTCAATTCTAAGACTTAATTCAAAGTATCTAATTTCTGTCAGTTTCCTTTATACGTACTCTCTTTTCTAAAATAACGTTTGCATGATATAACAGTCCTTAAAATTTACAACACAACAATGAAATTGAACAAGGAACATGATTCTTTCATTGATTTCAAACAACACATTACAATTTAACTCCCTTCCAGTTGATTGAAGTTTCCATTTTCAATTTCCAAAAGGATACAAGTATATCATTTCAATTTCATTTCTTTACAAGTAAAATAGAGAATTACAATTCTTCTCTACATTCCTCAAATTTGATTACATATTTCAATAACAAGGTAAACATCTCACATATCTATATCAATTACATTCATCCACTTGAGGTGGGTGGGGTTACATTAAAACTGCTCAAAGGAATGACTATCAAATTGTATTCTTCTTTCTCCAAACAGCAGCTTGTTGATTTCTTCATTCTTGCAATTTGAATCACAACAAGGAAGGGGGAAAGGCAACACTCTCCACCAAACCAAGACATCAAATGGAAAAAAAGAAGCCATCTTTCCCCATTGGCCCCCGAGCCCCAACCATATTGGAATGGAGCATGATAAAACAACACATGGCAACATAGCTTCTTTCACATATAACATACATTCACATGCACAAGGAAATGCACAAAAAAAAAGATGTAGTTCTCAACTACAACAACAATTCCAATCAAAACAAAGGTTCCTTCTCCAAGCAAGCAAGCCAAGCAAGAGCAAGAACTATGGAGGTCTCCTTATGCCTCCCATGTTGAAATTGGGCATCCACCTAAAACAAACCGTCAAAACATAACCATCCCATAAACCTTATCCCTCCTCAACCCCTCCTTATCCCTCCTCCAAATTTATCCCTTATACCTCCCCAAAGTAAGAAATGCAAGCATATTCTTTTCCCTAGGTGGATCCCAACCAACACTCCCTCCACAAGACAAGTGCCAATGGTAAATCCCTTATCCCTCCTCTGATAAACCTCATAATCTTCTCTCCACACCATGCCCTAAGCATTCTACCCATCCCTCTAAGAATTACAAACACAAATACATTCAAATTTCATGCTAAAATAGGAAACAACAACAATATTAAAAAGGTGAGAGCCTACCTCTCCATGATGGAGACTTGCTTCCAAAACAGTATTCTTTATTACATCAAAACCCAGTCCCAAATCAGCAAGGTAAATGTATGCACAATCAAATCCTCTTCTTCCACCAAGAAAGCTCCAAAATGCAAAGAGAAATTTGACCCAAGAGTGCAATCTCCAACTTTCAACAACCTCAAATGAGAGGAAATTTTAATTTTAAAGGAGATGGAGGGAGAGGATGATGTGGATTCCAAGTGGGATGCCACATCATTGTTCTTCATCCCAAGAGCATTCAACATCAAGGAAAAATAAATCATAATAAATGAAAATGACAAAATTACTTACATACACAATGTAGCCCATACCCCAAAATAAATGCATTTAAATTTTGTAAGACAAGTGCAATCAATAATTACACAAAAACATGTCAAAATGCAATAAAATAATCTGATTTTGACTCCAAATTAATAGGCATGGTTGGTGGAGGAATTTGAGAGGTGTGGGACAAGTTTAACTTGTCCCATAAGCCTCCAAATTTGTCCTCCAAGTTCAAATTCGAATTTCAAAGAGGAAGGAGTGTTTGACATTCCAAAGCCTTACAACCTCTTACACAATCTATCACTTCACTTACACAACCCATACTTGGTAACTTACACACTCTTTTAAAATGTATTTATTTTAATGACATTTATTTTTTTACAAAGTTTAGACACAACCATATACTTAATTACCATATGGTTATAAAATATATAAATAAATTTCATTTTCAACCAAGACAATAACATTTAATTTCACCTTCCACATCCTATTTAATTTAATTAAATTTTAACTATATGGCTCTCACATCATACTATCACTTTTAAATAATTAAAACAAAAGCACATTACAAATAAAATACACACAACAATAATTAAAAAGGGAACACATAATAAAAACACACATATGCCCCTATGGTCACAATAATGGAAATCCCCCCCATGGGAAATCCTAACTAAACACACAATCAAACACAGTTGCCATGGTGACCTTGTTGATTTCACACTGAATTCCAATATGGTTAGTCTCCAGTCCCCCAACATTGTTGTGATTTTAACCTGCAAAATGCAAAATACCTCCTTCGGTCTCGTGGCCATATCAGAACATCTAAATGATATATAAACATTAGATCCAAATCACAACAATATCAAGATTCAATATTTATCATTAAAATTCAATTTGTAACTATATCATCATCCAATAGATTTCTATACTAGAGCTATTCATAATAATCAATGTCACATGTCTAAAATTAACATCAGTAACCTGTCCATGTCAACTAGTATATCATCATCCACATAACAATAAAAATGTCTCAATGATCCTCAAGCAAAACATCTGAATCTAGATCAATATTAATCTAGGATCTAACATCTAACCATCATACTAATAAAAATATAATAATGTCCATAATAATCCCTAATACATCATACTACATCAAAACATAATAATATCTAAAATGTGACCAATAGTGTCAGGATCAGTATCTGAATAGCGTCCAAGGAAATTGGGCACTACATTCTACCTCCCATTAGAATCGACTTCCTCCTGGAAGTCATTGGAACAAATGTGGAAACTATACTCGTAAAGCAGTATCATCCTCCCAAGTGGCTGTAGTCTCATCATATCTATCCCACTGCACCCGTACCTGATCAATCTCTCTGCCTCAAAGGCCCAGGGTCCTACGATCTATGATACGGATGGGCTCCACCATCAACTGTCCCAAATCCTACACCTGCAATGATGTCCAATCTAGCACATGAGAAGGATCTATGATATATCTCCTAAGAACAGAAACATGAAACACATCATGTATGTGAGACAAGCTGGGTGGCAATGCTAGATGGTAGGCCAACGGGCTGATACGCTCCAAGATCTCAAAAGGTCCAACGAACCGAGGAGATAACTTAGAACCTTTTTCATAACGGATCGGGCTCTTATGTGGCCTAACATGAAGGAAAACCTTCATGCCCACATCAAAATTACGCTCAGTTCTATGTTGATCAGCATACTTCTTCTACCTATCCTATGCCTCCTGCAATCTCTGCTTGATCAACACTACCTGTTGCTCCATGTCCTGTAAGAGAGCTGGTCCAAGAGATACTCTATCCTCCAACCTATCCCAACTAAGGGGTGTCCTGCACTCCCTACCATACAAGGCCTGAAAAGGAGCCATGCCTATAGAACTCTGGAAACTATTATTGTAGGAAAACTCCATAAGGTACAGATACTCCTCCCACTTAGACTGCTGATCCATCACGTACATCCTGAGCATGTCCTCCAAAATCTGATTCACCCTCTCAGTCTATCCATCTGTCTTTGGGTGATAGGATGTGCTAAAGTTAATCTTCGTCCCAAGAACATACTGCATGGTAGTCCAGAAATGGGAAGTGTATAAAGGATCGCGGTCACAAATGATCTTTCGCAGAATCTCATGCAACCTGACAATCTCATCCAAGTAAACACGTGCCACCACACTAGCTTTATAGGTGGTCTTTACTGATGAAAAGTGAGCTACTTTTATCAATTTATCAACCGTGAACATGATGGCGTCATGATGTTATCTCGACATTGGTAACCCAACAATGAAATCCATGGAAATGGTGTCCCATTTCCACTCCGGTATAGCATGAGGATAGAGAAGGCCAGCTGGATGCTGATGCTCAGCCTTCACTTTTTGACACTCTAAACAATGTGACACAAACTGAGCCATGTTCTTGTGAAGACCTCTCCAGTGATATAACTGTCTCAAGGTGGCGTGCATCTTCTTCACCCCAGGATGGGCTGAATAGGGTGCACGATGTGCCTCTGTCAAGATGTCCTGCCTCAAGTCTCCATCCCTAGGAACATAAATCTGACCTCTATGCCTGAGAAGACCATCTGCCTCTAGTGAGAAACCATAAAATTTCCCCTCAAGGGGTCTCTGGGACTCAATCTCTGCTCGGGCTGCAATGTAGAAACTATCAAGAGGAAGTTGCTGAAGAACCCTGCTCCGTAAATTTGTGCTTACTGAAGTAGCCATGCTCAAATGCCTCTGTCTGCTAAGAGCGTCTGTAACCACATTCTCCTTTCCCTTCACATGCTCTATCTCCATGTCGTACTCACAAAGCAACTCCATCCAACGTCTCTGACAAGTGTTTAGATTGGGCTGCGTGAAAAGGTGGCGAAGACTCAAATGATTTGTCCTGAGTGTGAATCTCTGACCCAGAAGAAAGTGTCTCCATTGAACTAAAGCATGCACTACTACCGCAAGCTCAAGATCATGGGTGGGATAATTAAGCTCGTGATCCTTGAGTTTGCGAGACTCAAAAGCTACAAATTTTCCCTCCTGCATAAGAACACCTCCAAGGCCTACCAATGAAGCATCTGTGCATACAAAGAACTCACCATGTGGATCTGGTACTGCAAGAATGGGTGCTGTAGTGAGATATTCCTTCAGTGTCCTAAAGGCCTGCTCACACCTATCTGACCAAACAATTTTCTTCCCTTTCCACTGAAGGGAAGTGATGGGGTGTGCTATCCGAGAGAAGTCCTACACAAATCTCCTATAATACCCTGCTAACCCCATGAAGCTGCGCACCTCTGTCACTGTGTGGGTACTGGCCAATCCATAATGGCTCTAATATTGGAAGGATCGACTGCGATACCTTCACCTAAGATGATATGACCCAAGTATTGAATCTCTGACTGAAAGAAAGCACACTTCTCCAAGTTCCCAAAAAGTTGCTGCTCACAAAGACACTGAAGAACTTGTCGAAGGTGCCCCTTGTGCTCCTCACGCGTACGTGAGTAAATCAGAATGTCATCAAGAAAGATGAGCACGAAGTGGTCTAAAAAGGTCCTGAATACCCCATTCATCAAACTCATAAACACAGCGGGGGCATTCGTCAAACCAAAATGCACCACTGTGAACTCATAGTGCCCATACCTCATACGAAAAGCAGTCTTATGGATGTCTGTCTCTGTAATCCTCAACTGATGGTACCCATACTTGAGATCAATCTTAGAGAACATCGTGGCCCCTTTCATTTGATCAAATAAGTCATCAATGCGTGGCAAGGGATAATGATTCTTGATCGTTACCTTATTCAGTTGGCGATAGTCTATGCACAACCGCAAGGATCCATCCTTCTTCTTAACAAAAATAACCGGCGCACCCCAAGGGGATACACTAGGACGGATAAGGCCTTTCTCTAGAAGGCCCTCTAGCTATAACTTGAGCTCACAGAGCTCTGGGGTGGTCATCCGATAAGGAGCTCGTGAGATAGGCTCTGCTCCTGGAACAAGATCAATATGGAAATAATCTCACGTGGGGGTGGCATCCCCATTAGCTCCTCTGGAAAAACATTTGCATACTCTCTCAAAATGGGATGGTCATCTAGCGATGGCCCACTAGACCCATCCTCTATTTGGTCACTGACTGTGACTGCATACATCTGACAACCCCGTCGCACACACCGCTTGAGTTGCATAGCAGAGATAGTGCGAATAGAAACAGGTCTCCTGACCCCAAAAATCACCGACTCAACTCCAAGATCGTCTACACAAGATATAGTCTTATGATAACAATCCATCCTGGCCCTATGTACAGACAACCAATCCATGCCTAAAATTACTCCATACGAGCCCAAAGGAAGTACGCAGAGATCTGAAGTGGTGGTGAAAGGTCCCAAGTTAACAACACACTCCTTTACTAAGGAGTCTACCGAGACCTTGGCTCCCGAAGCCATCTCGACATCCCAACTGTGACCCTGTCTAACAGCCACCAGCCTACATTACTCTACTAAGGATGGTGCAATAAATGAATCAGAAGAACCGGAGTCAAACAATATGGAGGTAGGAACACCTCCGATACTACCTGGGGTCTCAATGACCGTGCTCTGGTGCTCGGCCTGGCGGTTCTCAAACGCTGCATAGATCCTGTGACTCCGTCACATGTCTCCGACTGTAGGCTCTGAGATGGGTGCCTTACCCTTATTAGGGTTCTAGGGGCAATCTCTCCAAAAGTGTCCCACTACTCCACACCTGAAGCAACCACCTGACACCCTCTAAACTACAGCACCACCAGAAGGTGCCCTAGAGGTAGGTGCTGTGGACCCTGATGATCCAGCCATAGTCTGTTGTGGCCTCTGTGGTTGAGTTCTTGCTGACTGAGATCTAGCTCCATCCTGTGTCCTGGTGGGACCCCTAGGAGGCCCCATGCTCCGACCTCAATGTGTATCAACTCTCTGAGGAGGCCAAAAAGGTGGGCAGGACTGCTGTTGCTGCTACTGTGGCCTGAAAGATGACTGTGAAGAATGCTCACCACCACGAGGAAGAGGAGCCGACCCCCTCGATCTACTATCTTGCAACTGCTGAATACGGCTCCTAACCTGGTCTCTAGCCTGTTGGGTTTTACCCCGAGTCTCCTTTGTAATGTAGGCCTTCTCAACGGCCTCTGCTAATGTCTGTGGGCAGTGGATCCGAACAGCACCTCCAATGTCTATATTAAGGCCCCGGATGAACCTATGGATCCACACCTGCTCATCTTGCATGTAATCAACGTACTGAAGTAGGCCCAAGAGCCTACTCTCATACTCGGCCACTGTAAGGGAAGCCTGTCGAAGGTCGTGGAACTCATCTATCCTCTGCTGTATGAATCTCCATGGCAAGTATCTACTCCTGAATCTCTCCTCAAATAGCTCCCAAGTGACTATCTCCAAATCTATATGGAGCTTATGCTCCTCTTTCCTCCACCATACTCCAGCTCCGTCCTTCAGTAGATGAATCGCAACACGAGCTTTCGTGTTGCTAGAACAAGGACAAAGCTTAAAGCAACCGCTCAAGCTAACCAGCCAGGCCTCTGCCTGGAAACCACCTGTGTCACCTAAATAATGTGAGGGCCTAAGCTTCAGGATCTCATTTGGGATCTTAGTTATGATAGATTCTCTTACAAAATTTGTCATATGTGTAAGTGTGTCATAGGAGTTACATTCTCATTTGGGAAAGTAACTCCTCTTCTCCATTATGGAGGAATATTCTCTTACATGGGAGTTACACATTCACTCACCTATTTGTACTCACCTCCTTTGATCTATGGCAAGCCTAAGAGAAGCCAAGCAATTCCATTCTACTTAATTTTTTTGAATCTTAAGATCTCATATGCATGCACATTGCTTTACAAAGCTTGCTTTCTTTAATCTCGTAACTCCTACACTTTGGTGAAGTGTAACTATTTGATGCATGTGAATTCATCCCAAGTCTTTGTCCTTCACTCCTTCAAGGTCCAGTAGCAACACTGCCTTTGGGAAAGAGGAAGGGAGAAACACAAACTTAGTCTCCGATCATCATATCGGATGGAGAATAAGACCAATCTATTTCTACTCACCGTTAGAGGGCATCACTTTCTTCAGCTTGGGATAGTAAAGGAATATTTGCATGTTTGATGCATTTTTCCCCTTGTTCTAAGTGGGAATTCTAAGGACCTTAGCCATTTCCTTCTCCCAGGGAAAACCCACCTTTCTCCAGGAAATGGGAAGCAAGAACTAGTTCAGAGCCTCACATTTCATCTAGTCACCAACATGCAGTATCTGCCCCTCTTATCACTCCAAACATCCCTCTTCAAAGTAATCTTAGCAAGTCGACCCTTCACAAGGGGAAGGGAAAAACGACCTTATTTTCAGGTGGTCTGGACATCTTGGATTGGGTATCATCCGACCATAAAAGAATTGAGCTTGATGAAATTATGGGCCACCCTAGGATGACTTTGGAGTCTATGATGGACATGGGGATGTCCAGGGACCTAGCAAGGTCTATTTTCTTCATACAAACAACACATGACTCAGATGAGTTTATACTAAGGAAGAATAAACTTTTGAATAAACTTTCCCTACTAAGGGGAAATTATGAAGTAGGACTAAAGAATGCTTAGGTGTCATTCTCCTTTCATTGTTTCGATCTCTGGTGTATGTACATCTCTTTTTGTCATGGGCAAAGGCCCTTACAGAACCTTATCTTTTTTTTATTCAATATTGCAAGCAATACAAGGATGACAATAGTTCACATATCTGTTTCAAATGTATGTGAAATTTTAATCTAATCCACTATGAACTACTACATCTTTTTAACTTACAATTGAAACAATAAAATTTCAGAGAGATAATTACATTTAATGTATCAGAAATATCAATTCACAATATCAGTTCAATGGAGTATGAAAAGAAAATACAAAATGAGGAAGAAAGTGTTTTAAAATATTCATCATCTTTTGTGCCAGTATCCTCCTCCTCTTCACCCTTTTCCTCTACATCTTGCTCTTTTGGAAATCTGGCCACATAAGCATCATATCTCTAAAATAATTCATTCACTTCATCCTCGTCAGGTCCAAGGTGATGCTGGAAAATCAATGTTTGTCTTAATATTAAATCCAGAAATTGAGCCATTTTTTTCTTATATTCCACTGGCTTGGATTTCAATTCCTCAATCCTATTCTTAATCTTCATCATATTTTTAACAGCTTCATGGGAGAATTCATCTATTTGGATATTACTTTCAAAGGAATTGAGTGAGAAATCTAGTTTAATTCCCCGTAGCTCTTTTTGAACTTGTCCGCCACCATGTCTTCTAATCTTCAATCAATGGAATCAAGTAGGTCATCAACCCAGTTCCTTCTGACTTCAAGCCTCTTCTTGCTTCCATTTAAGGTATTTAACCTTATTTTTGTCAAATTTTTTAGGGCATATTGACTCCCTTTGCATCCTATTGGTACGATGCCTTCTTGCTCAACTAGCTTCTCACTAAGCCAAGTTATGCGGTCAAGCTTGGGGAGAGTTAACTCCAAGTAAAAAATCTCGTTGTCACAATCTTCAATTATTCCATCAATTTCATTTAATCAACCTCTGAGGTCCTCATATTTTTTCCTTGCTTCTGTGATAACTTCCTTTCCCTTCTCAGTTAGTTGTTCAACCCAAGTATCCACCGCTTGGACTTTCTTAAATACACTATTTATTTTATCCATTCCTTTAGGGATAATCACATAAGTACCTACTTGTTCATGACTATTTTATCATGTCATTTGTTGCAAACATGAACTTAAGGCCTTAATTTGTTCCTTAAGTTGCTTCTTTTTCATCCCATCTTCATCCACCTTTTGTAAGAGACCATTCATTGCTTCAGATACTCCTTGCTTTAGGTGTTCCCTTAAAGGTTTTTCCAAGGGAATAATTTGAATGTTTTAATCATCATTTTTTATGTATTTTCTTGTCTTACCATCGAAAGGAGTTATTATCTCTAGGGTTCTTGCCCGTGATGAATCAGTAAGATTCATTGTGATGGTTCTAGCCCTTTTCAGGGCTCTCACTGTTTTTGGAAAGGATAAAGTACTAAGGTCAACTACTTATATAGGAAGGGCCACTTCTTCATTTGAAATTAATTCGTTGATCCATCCCTTCTTCAAACATGTTCCAACTTTTGTTTCCTGTGATCCTTGCTAGAGTTTCTTAGGAACAACTACTATTTTCTTAGACATCTCTTGTTCCTGTTGCACCAATAATTCTTTTATTATTACCACTTATACCAATTATCCCTAAGTCAATTTCATGTTGTACCATTAATTCCTATGAAAACTTCCTTTCCTGATCTAGCACTTCAAGTTGATCATCCTTAACTTTATCTGCATCAAAACTCAAAGGGAACTCCTCTATTGTTTCTCCAGTTGAAACTATGGTGGCATGAGTTTCTTCCCCTTCATCCTTTTGTATCAAAGTTTGGGAAATGAATTACTCTAGTCCTAAAACTATTTGAGTTGCTAAACTGCTACGTTTTTCATGCCCTTCCTAATGATACCTCAAGTACTGTTATGGCAGGTTTTTTATGTGGAAGTGAATCCACATTTCCCATTGCAAGTTGTGATTCGTCCACCATAAAATTTCCTCATTAGTTACTTGATATCTTGTGCCAATTTTAGTTTTTCTTCAAAAGCCACATTTTTTCTTTAAAGAAGGTCCTCACTCCTTAGTAACCTCAAAAGAAATGGGCATAAAATTTTATACCACCAACTTAGTATTAACACCCTTTTCCACCAATAGCTCTAGTTAATCCATTTCCAAACCCATTCATTTTGGGGAAGACGGATTCACTTCATGATTTCTTACTTCAGTTTTTAGTACATGATGACCTCTTTTTGATTCCTTACTTGCTTTAATATTAACCACTGGTGTTAATAAGGGTTCATCAATAGACAAATTGAGTGCATCTAGCATGGATAATCCTTCATCATCATCTATATCAATCACCTTAGTTTGTACATTTACAACCTTATGCATTGTTTCAACTAGTGGTGGATTGATATCTTTAACAAGTAAAGCTTCAGGAATTTTCATACCTGGGGTAAGAAACTGACTGTCCACCAGATAATCTACATTATTCCCCTGGGGAATTAATCTCTGAATGCATTGCACTTCTTTTTCAACGAATAATGAATGAGGGATCATGGGACTTGATTTCCCCATACTTGGAAATGATGTATCCTACTGCTTCTGGATGTTATCAGTTCTTTCTGCTTCTTGGGGATCAATTAACCCATCCCTATGTTTGAAATTATTTTGTGTATAGGCACCTACCTTTAAAAGGATTGGCTGGTGGAAAATTTTGGGTTTCTAGTGTGTACGTTCAAACTACTTCAATTTTGGTGGTGTTCTCTTTTCATTTTTCTGTGTCCTAGGATGAATGTGACCAGTTGAAATGGCTCCACTCATTAACTTTTCAGTATTATGTGGATTTTGGACAACACTTTGGCTAACCACATGTGATTCTATACCCTTTCCCTTTGCTTGGAGTGGCACTGCAGGAGTAATACGAGCATTTTCCATGGACTTTAAAAACATTTTTTCAGTTTTCTACTTGAGGGATGACATGGAAGTACATGTCTCGCTAGTAGCTATTGTCCAATCATCAATAAGCCCATCAGTAGGCCTTTTGGAGGGTAATAGAGGGGATTTTCCTCCTAATGGATCAATTTTACCAGTGCCCTCCTTTAGAGGTGGGATATCATCATTTAAGTTTCCCAAATTTCTGAAATGATTTAGGACTCTTGTATTTTATACTAACAAGTCAATATTCATCTGAACCAGCTAGTTTACCATTCTCCTCATGACATCAATTATCCTCATGTAGGAATCATCAGACTCCTCCTCATTCTAATCTGGGGGAGCTATAGGTTGACTTTCTATCTTCTGGTCAATGTAGAATTTACTCACTGTGTGTAAGTCATCTATAACCCCCTCTGGAATGACTATAACTTTTAAGTCTACCACTTGTGATATAGTTATTCTTGAAAAATCCCTCAACCAGACTTCAACTTCATCCCTAAAATTCATCCAGTAGTGCTCAAAATTGTTAGCAACATTGTTAAATACCCATTGAATGTCATAATTGGCTCTAGCCTCAAATGTCTCCATGGCCAAATTCTTCATTTCTTCTCGAATTAGAATGGCCTTTATAATGGAAGGGCATGAATACTTTCCAATGTTGATAGGGAATTTGACATTTTTTTTGTGCCTCCCATCAATTAACTTGTACATAGGCACCAGTTGCCTTACCAATTCACATAAACACAGCTTTTCATTAACATACCTAGGCAATTTAAAAGGTTTTCCCGCAAAACCACTAACCCTGATATAAGTGAACTTCTTGTACTAAATGAAGTAGCACCCATACTCCATAATCACTTTCCTTACATGCTCAGATATTCTATACTATCCCCATTTTGGTTTGAACAAGAAAATAATCAGTGCAAAGAAAGAATCATTTACCAATTTGACATTTCCACTCCAATTGGTTAACTGTAATTGAGGAAAAATTTCATGCATTAGGCACTTTTTAAAAGAAGCACGCGGTGAAAACACTATAAAATGCATGTACATTGCAACATTATAAATCAGATATGTTATCATATAGAACTCCAACTCTGCAGTATCCCCTATATCAATCCTTTCTACCAGAGTAATCATATGATCATGGATTGCATCTGAAATAAAGGTGGCCTAACAAATATTTCCTTTTCTCTAAAAAATAATCCATATAAATGTGGTCATCCACTCTTTAAACTCATTTGTAGTTTCCAAACCTACCATTAAACTCAAAATCACAATGATATTCTCAACCTCCTCAAAAAATTGTGCCCTAACCAACCTTTTGGGTATTTTAGTTGATGCCTTCCTCTCTGTAAGGAACCATTGTGTGTTTATCAATTTTGCATAATCCTTCTTCTTTGTTTCATAATCCTGCAAGGCTAGTTTAATTCCAATAATAATTGGTTCAGTAATTACAAGTAATTTTAGAAATACTCTAATGGGTGTTAGTGTCAATGTTAGCACCGCATCCCCGCTCCCGTCTAATAATTTCCTCTTCTCAGAGCCATAATTCATTGCACAAAACCATAGTAGTTCTAGGAATTGAACAGAGGGTGGGATGACACCCGTTGAGGTGATGTGGATTTCATGAATTTCCTTTAAAAATTCACTTAAATGAGAACTATTTAATCTTTGATGAAAATAATTTAAGTTGGCATTCATCAAATCTATATATGTTACCTTGTCTAGGTCACTCGTGACCCCTGACATAACAAAAGAAGAAAATGGCATAGTCTTCATTTCAAAAAACCTAATTTTACTTCAACTTATTTTCCATGGAACATACATGATACACATGAGTTTGAATTTCTTACTAATTCCCTACAAGTGTCTGAGAAATTCTGACTCAAAAAAATAGCTTTCGCATTTCTCAGGTTTGCAAATTGAGCTCCACAATAATTCCAATTGCACTTCACAGATAAAAATGACAAGAGACCATCAAAATAATAATAAAGGATGAATGTAGTCCTATCCATTAAGTCCCTTGGTTCACGTAGCAGCATTAATGGTGGCAGAATTGAATGCATTGTATCACATCCATTAACTCTGCTTTTTTGCAACTTCAAATTTGAGTCGTCCACGTGGAACATATTTTAGCTAAAGTGGGCCTGGGGGTATCTTTCATATTTTTTGATGCTCAAATAAATTGTGTATTTTTAGACATTTTGGCCTGACCATCCACTTTTGATGCAGGCTCAACACGTGTCTTTACCTAGGTGTTAGTGGGGTAACGGCTTACTTTTACAACTTTACTCCTTTTCAAAACAAAGCCAAAATTTCCAAAGTTCCCCAATGACCCACTTCCCTAATTTTATAACAAACAATGGCCATGTGTCCTTTTACGGGCCCTACGCTTTCATTTTATATTTTTACGCCTTCCGCCATAATGTATCAAAACATAAAAAAGGCCTGCCTTCCTGCAACCACTTGATTTACAACAAGTGTACACCTCCTAGGGATAAAGTAAACATTTTCTCACGTCACTCCATAGTTTTAAATATCCAATTAGAATTCATCGAGCCCCAAGACTAATTTAGGAATTTTGTAAATATAACAAAAAGTGACAAGTTCATCAAATAGACCCACCACGCTGCATCCAATTAGAGACGACCATGTATCTGCATATGTCGGGACAAAATTTACAAAGGAGACTGGATCATGGAAAAACAAATGAAGGGGAAACCCCAACATTAACACCCAAACTAAAAAAAAAATTCCCACAGAAATAAAACTGTAAATAATGCCATGACTCACCGTGATCCATGACCATAGGAAAGGACTGACAATGACACCTCAATTAAGGAAAAATATTTCACGCATCCACATAGGAAGACAAAAATTACATCAAACCAGGTGGACTGAAAAATTTAAACAAAAAGGTTGATAATATAATTGAGCACCAACAGCGGCTACGTCTCAAGGATGGGCACTCCCTATGAGTGCTACAAGAACAAAACATAATGCAATAACAACAGACCATGTGCCAAAAATCCATTGGGCCATGGAGTAAAGAACCAACCTCAAAATCAAAGTAACAATATCCAACCCACTAGGAACAAACCAAGAAACCAACAAAAACTGGTCACCAAGGATTGGGATAAACCAAAATAGAAAAAACATAAAAAATAGAATAAAACCAAAAACTGTACACTATACAACGATGTGTACCTTAATTCTGAGAAATCAATCAAGGAAATTTTTCCAGTGCCTACCATTAATAGGAAACTCAAGCATTTCTCCATGTAAATCTTTTAGGAAAAAGGTATGGTCACCAATTATAATGTCAATAGAATAAGGACCCATCCATAATGCGTCGAACTTTCCATGTTTTCCCATATCCTCATGTTTTCTATCCCACAGTAGCACAAGATCTCCCACACTGAAAAATGCATGGGGTTACCTTTTTATCAAACAGTTTCTTAAACTTCTCCGTAAACTTCACATGTCTTTGATGGGACTCTCTTCTCTCTTCATTTAATTCAACAATTTGATTTATACGTGCATCATAATACCTAATCTCTTGATCTCCAATTGTTGGATAAATTGATAAGAAGATAATTGCACATGCAGGGGGAGGATATCTAGAGTTCCATATGCCAATTCAAATAGGCTCTTTCCAGTATCTCTTTTAATAGTAATTCTATCATCCCAAATAGCAAACTTTAACTACTCACCCCACTTTCGTTTATTTAATTCCAAGGTCCTCCTGATTATTTTCAACAGATTTTTGTTACTTAATTCTACTTTTCTGTTACCTTAGGGATTGTGGTTGGAAGCATATGCTAAATTTATCCCATACTCCTGAAACATGGCTACCAAAGGTTTATCTCAAAAACTCATAGCATTGTTAGAAACTATTTTAGCAAGCACTCCAAACCTATAAATTATATGATTTAAAATGAAGTCCATGCCAATTTGGTGGGTTTCTTTCTTAGTGGGGATTGCTTCTACCCATTTGGTGAATTAGTAAGTGGCTACCAATATCCATTTATGGCCGGCACTTGAAGAATCTGAAATCTCCCCAATGAGGTCCATCCCCCACTACTTAAAAGGGGCTTAAATTGATATAGGCTACAATGGGAGGGATGCTAAAGATTTCAATCTTCCTGAAAAATGTTGACAGCACTCGCATTTTCTTACCAATAAAGTTGTATCTTTAAAAAGTGTTGGCCATTAGTAAACATCCCTTAAGATCTTATGGATCGTTACTCTTCTAGCAAAATTTCCCCTACAAACTCCTCCATGGAAGTCAGTAATTAATTTCGAGGCTTCTTCCTCAATGATACACCTTAAGATAACTCCCTCAGGGTTTTTCCAAGCCAACCCATAATCAGTGATGATATATTTTTAGGAATCCAATCTAAGTGATCTCTTTTTATTTTTTCTTAAATACTCAGGGCATTGTAGATGTCTAAGATAAAAAATAATATCCTTGTACCATTCGGAATTGATTAATTTCTCAAGAATATTCAGCCTTTCTTCATCAACCTCATTTATCTCAACTGTCTGCAGATTGCTTTCTGTCATTAGCTTTATCATGCCCAAACCTCTAACCAATTTTGTAGTTTGGATTCCCATGTCATATTCCTGTAACTTATTTTCCCATCGGCATCTCTTACTATAAATTTCCATTTCTGACAGTATATCCTTGACCATAGTGTGAGGGACATAAGCTATGACTTTCGAACTTAATATATATGGCCTAAATATTTTTGTGGCTCTGACCAAAGCAAAGGCTTGTTTCTCCATGATAGTATACTTCAACTCTTACCCTTGTAATGCTTTACTAAAGAAAGTAATTGGCCTTTCAGCTCCTTCATCATCCTTCTGTAATAGCACAGATGCAATGGTAATCTCAAAAGCAAAGGAAAACATTTGGAAGGCCTTTTTTTAATCAGGAGATGTTAAAATAGGGGAATTTTTCAACACTTCCTTGATCCCAGTAAAGGCTTGTATAGTTTCTTCTTCCCATTTGGTTTGTGGCCCTCCCCCTTTAACAACCTTAGTTCTAGTATTATATTCTTTTTCCTGAGAAACTACTACATTCATCAACAGTTTCTTGTCCTCTTAAGAAGGGATTCCTCCATCATAATTTTTAATCATCAAGGCATTTAAGTATTCAAAATCATGATTAGGCAAATCAAATGCTTGTACCATATCAATTTCATAAGTATTAATAGGAGGAAGAGGTAATACTCGATGAACAAAATCCCATAAATTTTCAACAGTTATGGAACTTATCAATTCAGTTGAGGTTGCTCCTTGTTTTGAGTTCTCAGGGCACTCCATCATACACACATCACCATATGCCTCATCATCATTTGTTTCCTCAACTTCCTTATCTACATCACATGGGGAATGTGGTAAGAAACACCTATCACACCACTCAATAACATTGGCCTCTTCTACGGTAGCAATCCTAGCAGTCAAAGGATCAGGAACCAATCTATTTTCCCTGGGTTGAGGCTATTTATTTCCTGATCCCATGGGCCCTTTCCCTCTGTCATCTTATCTGTGATCACCTCTGGGATGATTTCTAAATCTCTCCTGACCGTGTGCCTTGTGTTGACCCTGGGAACTCTATCCTATCCCTTTTTCTACTTTGGCTAGTTTGTAGGATATCTCTTTAACCGTTTTGGCCAAAGTCTTCACAACCTCTGCTAGATCCACAACTTTTTTTTATTGAGGCCTCTCAAGATTGATTAACTTGACACCCTCTGTTTTAAGAGGCTTTCCAACTACCTTGATGTTATTTTCTATTTGTAAGGCCATGGTGAAAGCCTACCTCAATGCTCCCGGGTTCTTATCTCTCAAGTAATAAGCAGCCTTTTTATCAAAAGCGTCAGAATATTTTATCAAACAGGACTCATCACTTGGCCTTAGGATTATATGTAACCTATTCAAGGTTTTTTTGAACCTAGTATTGAAATCCTAGACATATTCATTTGGATTCTTCTTTATATTTTAAAACTCAAATAAAAGGAACCTGGGATCAATCTTATCCCCATATTGCAGTCTAAAGGCATTTTTCATCTCGGTCCATGAGTCTATTAAATTATTTGGTAAAGACTTGTACCCATCACGCGCATCCTCTTCAAGTGTATGAATGAACAACTTTATATACACGTCTTTAAACTCAATTTCAAAATCTTCCATCATATTGACAAAGAGTCTTAAATGTTGGTCACCAGTGATGGCATTATTCCCTTGAAATTTTGGTAACCTATATCTAACATCTTGTGGCACCATATTAGGATATCCAACGATGCCTCTGAAATTTATTGGTCCAAAAGTATTGACTACAAAATGAGGTCTAGGTGGAGGCTGAGCCATATTGCCTTGAGGAGGTGATCTTGTAGGAGAATCAAAATGATAAGGGATGAGGGGTCTTTGGAGCACAGGAGTATAAATCTTAAAGTAAATATCCTCTAATGAATCAGTTTCTTGGAAAACCCTATTAACCTTGGAAGAAATAGGGAAAAATTGAGAGGCACACTTTTCAGACACAAATTATGGCCCTTCTCCAGTCAATGAATTTAAATTTACATGAGGACTACTTGGTTCAGAATCACTTGAAGACGTATGGTAATCTTCAACCACAGGTTAATCACCTTTCAAAACTGATCTCTCCTTTCTTGATTCTTGATTTCCAACCACTTTCCAAACTTGTTTTCCTTCTAAATTTTGTTTTCCTAGTTTTGGAAATAAATTTCTAGTAGCATCCCTAGTGAAGAAAGACCTTCTTCCCTCTAGCTTTGCAAATATTAATGACAAATTTCACTTGACACAGGTTAAGACACTGGTAATCATCAAAATTTTAAACCAATTCAGAGTCGCCACTAAGGATTCTCCCCTTAGATGTGTGAATTCACTATAAGTATTTTTTTAAATGTCTATCAATACTTAATTTCTACAAAGCTTAGAAAATCTAACCTTCCTTTACCCACAGTTATCACTATTGATGCAAGTTTAGTAAAATAACCACTAGAAACTTGAAATACTACACGATGAACTTGTGATCTTGCACAAATCTTAACAAAGGATGATGTTTAAACAACATATTTATACTTAAATCATGTAAGAAACATTACCATGGTTGGTATGTGTATGCATTTGTAAAAATAGTCCCCGACAATGGCGCTAGATCGGTGTTGGTACCCAAATTGATTCTTCCTTTGTGAATGAGTAGTACCATAGTTTGAGAAAGATGCTTGGAGATAGATAAATTAGAGTGGGAGTAATTTTGTAGCTGGGGAAGGATTTAGCTGACTCTTCATTCACTCAAGCCTAGAAGAAATGGATAATACTGTGTATAGGGTTTAACCTACCCTGACTACTTTAGGTTGTGCCTTCAACCAGGGTGAGAGGACCCATTTTTTAACCCATATTGGTGGAATACATCTACAGATTTATAGTATTTTTCTTTCCTTTCACAAAATGAAGAGGAGATCTTGAGAAGGTATGGTCAATACAACGTATTCTAACTCTCACTAGTTGTCACTTTAGAGGACAAAGAAACCTTCTAAACAAAATCCAGGTTACTAAAGGTAGTGGTAAAAACTGATTGCTCCTGCATATTGAGGTAAGGGGTTGGTAAATCGATGAATTCCCTTAGCATTTATGATCAGACAATGCAAACAAGGGTAGTTCCTATAGGATTCTTTCTCAATTTGTTGTTTTTTGGGAGGTTAAACAAGATAAAGTTGATTATACCAAATACCTAAGAACTTTAAATAAATGTTAACAAATCCACAAGGCAAAAAGACAAATATCTTCAAATAGTCAAGACGAATCTTCAACTAGAAAATTGTGTATCTATGAAGGCTCAAATACACATGGATTCACACATTCTTCAAGTTTTTAACACAGGAACTCGTATTAAAGACTCGATTAAACTTTAGAAAACCCCTATTATATCACGCTCATGATACACATATAAACTGAAAAACAATCTGTATCACTGAAATGAAAGTAAAGTAAACTCAAATCACTTATTGCACTATGAAATTGAATCTCTCTTCATAATGTAATTGCAAATGCCACAATACTTGTCATGAGGATGAGATTTTGTGTGATTTCAAAATGATTCCTAATGTAAGACTACAAAAGGAACATAGATAACTATTTGAAAATATCTCAAGATGAAAAAATACATAACATAGTTCATGATTTACATGAATTACTCAAGGTTTCTCAAATTTGATCAACAAGGGAAAGTTTGTTTACAATCTCAAAGTTTTGTAAATGGTTATACATCTACAACCATCTTAACATGATCAATTTTGAAAGGCACACAAGAAATAATTGGTTTCTCAAAAAAAATTCCCATACAATGGCTTCTCTCAGCTCTTCTCTCCTTGTTTCTCTATGACTAAATTTCAGAAAAATTAACCCCCCACCTCTTGGAATGGCTTTTACATACATTTATATCACTCGCTTTACTTCAAATATTTTCCCCCTAAAAACAAGAATATTCCAAGGAATACTATGTTGGTTACAAAAATGTTCTAGAAAATAATATTTATGAACTTCATCCCATACTTCTAGGTGTACGAAAGATGAGTCTTTTTTATGTGTTCCATTTGTGTCTGACTGGGACGTCCGGTCTAAACTTTTAGCAAGTTATTTGAAACGTTCACTTCTAATTTTGATTAACAATCATTTTAGATTGATCACTGAGTGTCTCCATATGCTTTTTGACATAACACACACTTACACTCATTTCTTGAAATAATTCTTGGGCTCAGTGCACTTCACTTCACATCTTACTGGTTTAAATGACATACATGATGTTTGTCAAATCATCATGATTTACCAGTTATGCTCGTCTATACTTTCCTTTAGTTTTTAATTTTCCCTTGTGCGAACTGAGTAAGATCCTTCTCATCTCAGGGGGAAGATTTTTCCAGACCAAAGATATGTGTCACCTTCGGGCTATAAAGCTCAACCCTACCCCCTTGCAATTATGTATCTCTTTCCTAGCTCTGGGTATCGAAGAATCTTTACCAGAAAAATGGCAAAGACACTTGTGGCACACATTCTGAAAGAAAACTCTTCGCAAGATATTAATCAAATATTTGATCCGAGTGGCCCAAAAGAGGCATTTTTTAGGGCCTTGTTTGAATTAGAATGCGTAGGAGACACAAAAGGAACTTTGACATATCAACGAGTCCACTTAGTGCTTTTAACCAGCCTGATCAGAATCAATCATGTATTCTCATCTTTCCAAGTTATGTATTTACATCTTTTTAGATGAGAGAATATGAAAACACCTGAGGATTTTAAAACATATTGGGTTGAGAGGAGGCATCAGGTCTTTGGGAAAACCAGTTTTCAATGCCCCTTCTTATGCAACGAGGAATTTGTATCCAAAGAAATTCCTAAGGAATCATACATATTGTATAACAAAACCTCCATTGATACGATGCTTGCCATTTCCAATAAAGTGAATGAGTTGGAGAAAATGATTCATTCCTTGGAAAATAAATAGGAAGAAAATGTGCCTCTACCACCAGGTCCAGAAGAACCACTACCTTTGGGAAAGAGGAAGGGAGAAACAAAAACTTAATCCCTAGTCATCATCTCAAATGGAGAAGAATACTAATCTATTTTTGTTTTCCACTTAAGGGAAGCACTTTCTTCAACTCCAGATAGTAGAGGAAGGTTTGCAACTCATCTATCTACAATTTTTATGCATTGTGCCCCTCATTCTAAGCGGGAATTCCAAGGACCTCAGCCAATTCCTTCTCCTAGGGAAAACCCACCTTTCTCTAGGAAATGGGAAGCAGGAACTAGTTCAAAGCCTCACATTTCATCCAATCACCAACATGCAGTATCTTCCCCTCTTGTCACTCCAAACATCCCTCTTTAAAGTAATCATGGCAAGTCAACCCTTCACAAGGGAAAGGGGAAAACAGACTTCTTTTCAAGTGGTTTGGACCTCTTAGATTGGGTATCATCCAACCAAAAGATAATTGAGCTTGAGGAAATTATGGGCTGCCTTAGGATGAATTTGGAGTCTTTGATGGACATGGGGATGTCCATGGACTTAGTGGGGTCGATTGTCTTCATACAAATAGCACAGGACTCAGATGAGTTTGTACTGAGGAAGAATAAACTTTTGAATAAACTTCCCCTGCTGAAGGGGAAATTATGAAGTAGGACTAAATAATGCTTAAGTGTTATTCTCCTTTCATTGTTTCGATCTCTGGTGTATGTACATCTCTTTTTGTCATGGGCAAAGGCCCTTACAGAACCTTATCTTTTTTTTCTTCAATATTGCAAGCAATACAAGGATGAAAATAGTTCACATATCTGTTTCAAATGTATGTGAAATTTTAATCTAATCCACTATGAACTACTACATCTTTTTAACTTACAATTGAAACAATAAAATTTTAGAGAGATAATTACATTTAATGTATCAGAAATATCAATTCACAATATCAGTTCAATGGAGTATGCAAAGAAAATACAAAATGAGGAAGAAAGTGTTTAAACATATTCATCATCTTTTATGCCAGTATCCTCCTCCTCTTCACCCTTTTCCTCTACATCTTGCTCTTCTGAAAATATGGCCACATAAGCATCATATCTCTGAAATAATTCATTTACTTCATCCTCGTTAGGTCCAAGGTGATGCTAGAAAATCAATGTTTGTCTTGATATTAAGTCCAGGCATTGAGACATTTTCTGCTTATATTCCAGTGGCCTAGCTTTCAATTCCTCAATCCTATTCTCAATCTTCATCATAATTTTAATAGCTTCATGGGAGAAGTCATTTGTCTAGATATTACTTTCAAACAAATTGAGTAAGAAATCAAGTTTTAAGTCCCCATTGCTCTTTTTGAACTTGTCTGCCACCATGTCTTCTAATCTTCGATCAATGGCATCAAGTAGGTCATCAACCCAGTTCCTTTTGACTTCAAGCCTCTTCTTGATTCCATTTAAGGTATCTAACCTGATGTTTTTCAATTATTCAAGGGCATATTGACTCCCTTTGCATCCTATTGGTACGATTCCTTCTTCCTGAACTAGCTTCTCACTAAGTCGGGTTATGCGGTCAAGCTTGGGGAGAGTTCCCTCCAAGTAAAAAATATCATTGTCACAGTCAATTATTCCATAAATTTCATTTAATCGACCTCTGTGGTCCTCATATTTTTTCCTTGCTTCTGTGATAACTTCCTTTCCCTTCTTAGTTAGTTGTTCAACCCAAGTATCCACTGCTTGTACCTTCTTCACAACACTATTTATTTTATCCATTCCCTTAGGGGTATTCACATAAGTACCTACTTGTTCATGACTAGTTTTTCATATCAATTGTCACAAACATGAACTTAAGGACTTAATTTTTTCCTTAAGTTGTTTCTTTTTCATCCCATCTTCATCCACCTTTTGTAAAAGACCATTCATTACTTCAGATACTCCTTGCTTTAGTTATTCCCTTAAAGGTTTTCCCAAGGGAATAATTTGAATGTTGTAATCATCATTGGTTATGTATTTTCTTGTCTTACCCTCGAAAGGAGTTGTTATCTCTAGGGTTCTTTCCCCCAATGAATCAGTAAGAGTCCTTGTGATGGTTCTGGCTCTTTTCCGAGCTCTCATTTTTTTTGGAAAGGATAAAGTAGTAAGGTCAACTGCTTGTATAGGAAGGGTCACTTCTTCATTTGAAATTAATTCATTGATCCATCCCTTCTTCAAACATGTTTCAACTTTTGTTTCCTGTGATCCTTGCTGGAGTTTCTTATGAAAAAATACTATTTTCTTGGACATCTCTTGTTCCTGTTGCACCAATATTTCTATTTTTTTACCACTTATACCAATTGTCCCTAAGTTAAGTTCATTATGTACCATTAATTCCTCTGGATGCTTCCTTTCCTGATCTAGCACTTCAGGTTGATCATCCTTAACTTGATCTACATCAAAACTCAAAGGGAACTCCTTT
The DNA here is from genome assembly GCA_019776745.2 of Taxus chinensis. NCBI lineage: Eukaryota > Viridiplantae > Streptophyta > Pinopsida > Cupressales > Taxaceae > Taxus > Taxus chinensis. Next base: position 65,496,884 of record CM034151.1, read on the forward strand.
ACTATTTCTCCAGTTGAAACTATGGTGGCATGAGTTTTTCCCCTTTGCCCTTTTGTATCAAAGTTTGGGAAATGGATTCCTTTACTCCTAAAACTGGTTGAGTTTCCAAACTGCTACTTTCATTTCCTAATGATACCTTGGGCAAAGTTATGGCATGTTGTTCTATTGGAAGTGAATCCACATTTCCCATTGAAAGTTGTGATTCTCCACCAATAAAAATTTCGTCATCACTAATTATATCTTGTGTCAATTTTAGTTTTTCTTCAAAAGACATTTTTTCTTCTTGAAGATGGTCATCACTCTTAGTAACCTCAATAGGAATAGGCACAACATTTTCTACCATTAACTTAGTATTAACACCCTTTTCCACCAATAGCTCTAGTTTATCCATTTCCAAACCCATTCGTTTTGGGGAAGAAAAATTCACTTCTTGATTTCTTACTTCAAGTTTTTAGTATATGAGGACCTCTTTATGATTCCTTACCTGCTTCAATATTAACCACTAGTGTTAATAAGGGTTCATCAACAGATAAATTGAGTGCATCTAGCATGGATAATTTTTCATCATCATCTATATCAACTGTAACACCCTTGACAATGGTTATATTCCTCCTTTGCATTTCAAGTGTTGACATGTGATTTTCTTGATAAAGATGTGTTCTTTTGACTACTGAAGATCATGCTTGATATGGATAAATCATTTATGCTCTTTGATTGTAGGGATGGTATGTTGTTTCTTGCAATAATCTATTTCACTTCTTATGAGTAAAGTTGTAATCTAGTTTGAATGGTTGCAAACTTATCCTTTGCTATTGGACTCATCCTTGGATCAATTCCATTGATCCAAGGTATGTTTTAAATCTTCTTATCAAAAACTGAATGAAAAACTGACATTCATCGATTAAAATACTTAACGGACTGAACTTGTAGTTATTGTAAATTCTTTATCATCTTGAAAACAGTGCCTGCATTCTATTTTGTGTTGTGTTTGGCTCTTCTTGATCGACCCTTGTAGGGTGCTTAATGACATTAAGGGAATAGAAACCCTACTTCAAGATTCTTGAGAAAAAGAAATTATTATGTACCCTTTACCTATGCGGTCTACCCTAATACATACAGGACTTAGGTAATTTACCTAACTATTACTACACCACTTTACGTGGGATGAAATTCTAACCTAAGTTGTTAGCTTGAAAGGAAATAACCTAGGGGATGCTAAGTTATTTCTAAACCTATTGTTTTTGGTTAAATCTACATCCTATCCTAAGGTGGCAATTTATTGTTGGGGGTTATATCCTAAGGTTATATATTTAAACTAACCTAAGATCTAACCTAAGCTAAATTCTATCTATCCTAAACTAATGGGATATGAAAGGGGACCAATGGGCCATCGGAAAGTGGGAACTAAGTGGTGGTTCCTAAGCTTTTTATTGGGATTTGATTTTATTTGGTTTTAAATGCATGAAAGTACTTCCAGTGTGGCAGGGGTTAGTGAAATTTTAGAGGAACCTATGTGGAGGCATCTCTAAGTTTGGAAATGCATTATGAAGTGCAATTAGGTCTCACCAACTATGGATGGTGGTGGCAAGGAAAGATAAGTGGGAAAATTGGATTTAATGGCATTAACATGCCTCAAGTTTTGCGAGCAAGCCATCTTGGAAGGCATGCTAGCAGATTTGTTGGGGGTTTTTTTGCTTTGCATGCTTCACGATTTTTACTCTGCATGGAGCTAGCTGGTTTTTTGAACCAGCAGTTTGATCTGCACTTAGTGGCTATTTTTGAATTATTTGATCTATTTTTAGTTCAAGGAATGTATAAGAGGCACTCTAGAAAAATATTACTGTTGGTTGATCTTGCTTGGAGAAGATGATGTCTTAGAAACTAAGCTGGAATTCTTCTTCGAATCAGCAGAGGCACTATCAGGCATGATAGGCTCTACCCATTAAGATTTCTTGCTTTCTTCTAAATGATTCATTAAAACAATTCTGCTCATTGGAAATTTTATATTTGCATGATGTATGTGGTTATTCACTTGCATGTATTCTTGGAAATTATGTGGGTTTTGGAATGTGAATCCTTTACTGTTATTGATAGTTTTTGGGAACTTTCTTAATACTGGTTGTTAGAGGTTTGCATGTGATTGTTTTGGAACTCTAAAACTTGTACTTGAAGATCTTTTGAACTCTGTAACTTAAACTAGTAGTTCTGTTAATTATATTTGAAGCTTTTAGCTTGTACTCAAAGCTTTGTTTTCTTGCATTTGAAAATAATGTGGAAAGAGTTGGCTTATTGCTTGTTGGGTTCTGAATCTCTGTTTTGACTTGCGTTTCGTGAGTTGGAAGTGGAAATTTGTAGGGGATCTAAACTTGTATTGGAGCCCAAGATTCATTTTAGCTTTATGAGGACCGTGTGTTTTCTTGGACTGTGTTTGAACTTATTAAAGTTTTGAACCTTGGTTGAATCTTTGTATTCAACAACTGAACTTGTATACAGTTCTTATGAATACTGAATTTTTTGTTGAGTTGTTGTGTTGTGCCCTGTACTTAAGCTCTTAACTGAGGTTTTATTCTTCCTTAGGGAAACGGAAGGCTTGAACCTGTAATAGGGTGTTGGTGTTTGTTCTAAGCTTTTATTAGGGCCATGGGATTCCATTTTAAACTCGTATTTGAGCTTGTGTTGTTTGAACTTGTGATCGATGCACATATTTGATGTAGTGCAGGTAATCCATTGTTGGTTGTTTTGATTTTGTATCTGGAAATCGACGTGTTGTATATTTACAGGTATTATGAATTGAAAACTTCAGTCTCTTTTATTACTGTCTGATGGAAGGGGTCTTGTGAGTTTGTTTGGTCGAAGTAGACCATGTAACTTCTTTGTGGCCTCCTTTGTTTTGACTTTGAGAAGGAATGGTTGTTTTACTTCTACCTTTTAGATTGCACTATGTTTTCAAACTTGACGGGGCATGTGAATTAAAGAGTGTATTCTATTCATATCTGCTCTGAGCGTACCCGTGTCTTATGGGAAAACTTGACTACTTTGTTCTTAGAAATAATTGGAACTGGAACTATGTTCTATTATGGGATAGTCGTATCAGTTGTAGAGGTTCAGGGAATGAATTACTTACTTCCTTTTTGTCTTTTATGTTGAATGAACCCTACCTATCTTACAATTTTAAAAGGAACTAGAGAGGTTTCTGGTTACTTTGTTCAGTCAAGTTAGAAGAAGGTAGCACAAAACTTGTCTTATCAAATTACTTAACTACTTACCTCCATCTAAGTCGTGGGTTTTGTAGAATGCTAAATTTTAGACCTATTATTCAGTATGTGGTTTGAAAAGTTTTAGTATCACTTATATGGATGTTGATAATGTGGTTCTTGCTTGGGATTTTGAACTGCCTTCTCATTTGTAGTTTGTTGTTAATGTTTGTATTGGGAATTCAGTCTTCGAGTTGAGAGTTGTTGTGACTTTTCAATCTTTTTCAATTGGAGAGCTTTTACTCCACTATTATATCCTTGTTAAACCACCTTGTATTAAAGAGAAAGAATTATACTCTCTTGGGGGCATTATATAGTTTGGGAATGTACTATGTATTTCTTATGATATTTGATATTGGATATGAGCTAGGTGATTGAGAATAGGTTTTCCTGGGAAGGTTGTATGGAAATTGGAAGTATGCAGGCTTTGACTGTGCTTTTTTTTTTGAGTTCTCTTTTGGAACTAGCTTAAGAATTTCTAAGTTTGCAATAGATGATGGACTTCATTTCATAGAATAAATGAAATGAAATATGGTTTGGGGTCCTTGTTGGTTTGAGATCCTTTTTCTTTTGACTGATAAATTTATTGATTGAAGTTCTCGTTATTCAATTATCTTCTTTGTCTATATGGAAGGATGAAACATACTAATATTAGATATAGTGTAACTAACTCCTTACAGATTGGAAAAAGTTAAATGTGTCCTTCTATCCTTATGAATTTATGAAATAATTTAATGATAAGACTTGTTGACAGTTTAAAAGTAATGGTTAGGATCAATTAAGTCTTGTGGTATAATTATGATGTTCTAGATTATAAAATGTTCCTTCCTTAAAAGTAAATTCATATTTCTTAATTGTACTTCTTTCTAGATGTTATTACTTATGATTATTCAATGATGTTTTTCAATTGTTTCATGAAAGCAAAGTTGTTTAATGAAGCAATTAGTGGAATGCACTTTACTTTAATGCTTAGTGCTTATCATGCTCAGTTCATTGAACTAACCTGTGCTAGAAATTTTGTAGATGGACATCGTAAGTGATTAAAGAAGACAGGAACTTTCATGTTGTATTGGGTTATTTAATTTTGAACCTTATGTAAAGAGTTTCGATTCAGTCTTGAATTGTATTGAAAAAGAAAAGTTGTATTCTTTTTGGAATGAAGGTTGTTTGTTATACAACATGCCTGAAATACCTAGTCTTGTAATTGAATAAGTTTTTAATGAGGAATTGAATGTTGGAGATTTACTTGTATTGGTTGTGTAAACTATCTTATATTTATGAAGAAGATGGAATTCCTATCTAGATGATATTATTCATATCTGTTATATGCTTAATTCGGATAAACTTGATAAGTTAGATAAAAGGGAATTAGTTTAATCTCCCTTAATAAGATGCAGCTTGTTAAGTTGCATAAGTTAACAATCTTATCTAAACAATTCTAATATAGTATTGAAATGTGTAATGAATATGTGATAAAACTTTAGGCTTGTGAAAGATAAGAAGGGTTTGACAAACCCTAACACTTAATCAAGTAGAGGAAGGTTCTTCCTTGCTAAATTGAATGTAACCCCAAAGGATGGTGATATGATCATTAATCGTTAGACTTCATTTCTTATAAAGTCTACCACTAGTTGAACCAATTTGGTTACTACACCTTCTCTGAATGATTGAGTTATATTTAATGGAACTTATGATATTGCTGTCCTATTTTGGTTAATTGTTGTTAAACTAAATAAACGAACATTAAAAGAAATCATGAGTTAAAGGAAGTTCTTTAATGCTTAATTGATTCAAGTATAGAACAAGGACTTAAGGAGTGTTGGATTAGGGCTAGTATAGATGCTGCAATCTTTATAATCCAAATTAATTAAACATTAATAACCTCCTTGGGGTATGTACATCGTGATGAGGCATTTTCTGTAGGATGCTGGCACATGCCAACTGTAGGGTTGTACCTTCGAGAAGACTAGGGTTTTCTCAAGGATACAACATTGCAGTTGACATGTGGCAACACCCTTCTGCATTGATCATCTAGATCTACACACAATAAGGACTTGAACTTAGTTTCTCTCTAGGTCAAGTTAGTGGCATGTTTAGGATAGGTAGTAGCTCTCAATGGCTCAGGGTACCTTGGCACACCTGGTTGACTTAGGTCAACCGAGTATGCTCATATACCCTAAGTCATTGTGAGCATCTTCCTATAATGATTTATGTTTCTAACCAGGGCTAGGGTTAAACTTTGGGCAAGTGGACTGATGGTAGTCAGTAAAGACCATTCATGATAACAGAGGAGTGAGGTGAAGGACATATTCCAAAATGACAAGTATGTCATCTAGGAATAGTGACATACATAGTATGTTGTAAATCTTTGGCCAAAGTATCACAAGTTGTTGGTTGCGTTGTCCTATGTCACCAAGTTTAAAGCAACGTGATATCAGATGAATATTGGTAACAAATATTCAGGTATGTTCTTTAAACAAGATCACCCAGTACCTGGTTAAGGGTAGGAAACCAAGTATACAAAGTATACAATAAGTATTCAATACTTAAAGTTAAACATGAATAGATCGGTAGGTGACTGAGTCATGGAATGAATAGATCGGTGTATCACCGAGTCATTTACAACTGCATATGGTTATCTATTATGAGATTGATTGGCATGGAATGTGTGTTCTAAATAATGTTTTATTTAGAATAATGAACATTATGTAAAAAAAAATTCCCTTGTTTCTAAAGTCTTAAAATGGGAATGTTACATCAATCACCTCAGTTTGTACATTTATAACCTTATGCATTATTTCAACTGGTGTTGGATTGATATCTTTAACAAGTAAAGCTTCAGGAATTTTCATACCTGGGGTAAGAAATAGACTGTCCACCAGATCAACTACAGTATTCCCTTGGGGAACTGAGCTCTGAATGCATTCCACCTCTTTTTCCACAAAGAATGAATGAGGGATCATGGGACTTGATTGCCCCATACTTGGCAATGTTGTATCCTGCTACTTCTAGATGTTATCAGTTCTTTCTACTTCTTGGGGATCAATTACCCCATCCCTATGTTTGAACTTATTTTATGTGTTGGCACCTACCCTTACCAGGATTTTCTTATGGAGAATTTTGGGTTTCTTGTGTGTCCGCTCAAACTGCTTCAATTCTGGTGGTGTTCTCTTTTCATCTTTGTGCGGCCTGGGTTGAATGTGACCACTTGAAATGGCTGCACTCATTAAATTTTTAGTATTATGTGGCTTTGGGACAACATTTGGGCTAACCACATGTGATGCTAGACCCTTTCCCTTTTCCTAGAGTGGCACTGCAGGAGTAATACGAGCATTTTCCATGGACTTTAAAAGTAATTTTTCAGTTTTCTACCTGAGGCCTGACATGGAAGCACCTATCTCGCTAGAAGTTGTTGTCCATTCATCAATAATCCCATCAATAGGTATTTTGGAGGGTAATAGAGGGGATTTTCCTCCTAATGGTTCAATTTGATCACCGTCGTCCTTCAGAGGTGAGATATCATCATTTAAGTTTCCCAGATTTCTAAAATGATTTAGGGCTCTTGTATTTTGTACTGATAATTCAATATTCATCTGAACTAGCCAATTTACCATCCTCCTCATGAAATTGGTTATCCTCATGTAGGTATCATCAGACTCCTCATTCCAATATGGGGGAGCTATAGGTTGACTTTCTATCTTTTGTTCAATGTAGAATTTACTCACTATGTGTAAGTTGTCTACAACCCCCACTGGAATGATTGTAATTTTGAAGTCTAACACTTCTGATAAATTCATTCTTGAAAAATCCCTTAACTGGACTTCTTCTTCATCCCTACAATTCATCCAATAGTCCTCAAAGTGAGGCTCATCCTCAAAAGTGTTAGCAACATTATTAAATACCCATTGAATGTCATAATTGGCTCTAGCCTCAAATGTCTCCATGGCCAAATTCTTCATTTCTTATCCAATTACTATGTCCTTTATAATGGAAGGGCATGAATACCTTCCAATTCTGATAGGGAATTTGACATTTGTTTTGTGCCTCCCAACAATTAACTTGTGCACAGGCACTAGCTTCCATACCAATTCACATAAACACAACTTTTCATTAACATACCTAGGCAATTTAAAAGGTTTTCCCTCAAAACCACTAACCCTGATATAAGTGAACTTCTTATACTAAATGAAGTAGCACCCATACTGCAAAATCACTTGCCTTGCTTGCTCAGAAATTCTGTATTGTCCCCATTCTGGTTTGAACAAGAAAATAATTGGTACAAAGAAAACAACATTTACCAATTTGACATTTCCATTCCAATTGGTTAACTGTAATCGAGGGAAAATTTCATGCATTGGGCACTTTTTAAAATCAGCGTGTGGTGAAAATGCTAGAAAACATCTATGCACTGCAACATTATAAATCATATATCTCATCATATAGAACTCTAACTATGCATTATCCCCTATCTCAATCCTTACTACCAGAGTAATCATATGATCATGGATTACATCTGAAATAAAGGTGGCCCAACAAATATTTCCTTTTATCTCAAGAATAATCCATATAAATGTGGACATCCACTCTTTAAACTCATTTGTAGTTTCCAAACCTGTCATTCGACTCAAAAGCACAATGATATCCTCAAACTCCTCAACAAATTGTACCCTAACCAACATTTTGGGGATTATAGCTTATGCCTTCCTCTTTGTAAGGAGCCATTGTGTGTTTATCAATTTGGCATAATCCTTCTTCTTTGTTTAATAATCCTGTAAAGCTAGTTTGATGCCAATAATAATTGGTTCAGTAATTACAGGTAATTTCAGCAATGCTCTAATGGCTTCCGGTGTCAATGTCAGCACCACATCCCCACTCCCATCTAATACTTACCTCTTCTTAGAGTCATAATTCATGGCACAAAACCATACTAGTTCTGGGCATTGAATAGAGGGTGGGATGGCACCCGCTCAGGCAATGCGGCTATCATGAATTTCCTTTAAAGATTCACTCAAATGAGAACTATTTAATCTTTTATGAAAATCATTTAAGTCGGCATTCATCAAATATGTGTCTATTACCTTGTCTAGGTCACTCGTGACCCCCGATGTAACAAAAGAAGAAAATGGCATAGTCTTCATTTCAAAAACCCTAATTTTACTTCAACTATTTTGCCACAGAATAGACATGATACACAGGATTTTGAAGTTTTTACCAATTGTCTACAAGTGCCCAAGTAATTCTGACTCAAAACAACAACTTTCTCACTTCTCAGGTTCATAAATTGAGCTCCATAATAATTCCAATTGCACTTCACTAATAAAAATGACTAGAGACCATCAAAATAACAATAAAGGATGAATGCAGTCGTATCCCTTAAGGCCCTTGGTTCACATAGGAGCATTAATGGCAGTAGAATTAAATGCATTGTATCACAGTTGTTAACTCTCTTTTTTTGGAACTTTGAATTTGAGTCCTCCATGTGGAACATATTTTAGCTGATGCAGGCCCAGGGGTATCTTCCATATTTTGTGATGCTAAAAAAATGTGTATTTTTAGACATTTTGGCTTGACCCTCCATTTTTGATGTAGGATCAACACATGGCTTTATCTAGGTGCATCAGTGGGGATAACAACTTACTATTACAACTTTACTCCTTTTCAAAACAAGATCCAAAATTTCCAAAGTTCTCCTGGCGACCCGCTTTCCCCACTTTTATAATAAAAAATGGCCATGTGCCCTTTTGTGAGTTCCTAGGCATTCATTTCATATTTTCACGTGCCTTTCGCCATAATGTATCAAAATATAAAAAAGGCCCCCCTTCGCACAACCACTTGATTTATGACAAGTGTACACCTCTTGGGGCTGAAGTAAAAATTTTCTCACACCACTTCATAGTTTTGAATATCCAATTAGAATTCATCAGTCCCTAAGACTAATTCAGGAATTTTACAAATATAACAAAACGTGACAAGTTCATCAAATAGACCCGCCACGACGCATCCAATCAGAGATGACCATGTATCCATGAATTTTAGGACAAAATTTACAAAGGAGACATGATCGTGGAAACAATAAATGAAGGGAAAACCCCATCATTCATCCAAAACTACAAAAATTTTCCCCACAAAAAGAAAACTATAAATAATACCACGACTCAGCATGATTCATGACCATAGGAAAGGACTTACAACGAAACCTTAATGAAGGCAATTTTTTACTAATCCACACAGGAAGACAAAAAGTACATCAAATCAGGTGGATTGAAAATTTTTAAACGAAAAAGGGAGAGATTATAATTGATCACCAACATGTAGATGATATGATTATTATAGGATCTACTATGTAGGACAGTATTGAGCTTAAAGAAAATTTAGCTCATACATTTGAAATGAAGAATTTAAGAGCTACAAACAAAATCCTTGGCATGCAAATTCATAGAGACAAGACAAACATGAAATTGTATTTGTCTCAAGAACATTATATAAATAAGGTGTCAAAAATGTTTAAAATGTAGAATTTAAAACCTATAAGTACACCTACAGCTGAAAAATTTAAATTAAGAAAATATCAGTTTCGTACATCACATGAGGAGGTCAATTACATGACACGAGTTCCATATGATTCAATAATTAGAAGCCTTATGTATGTTATGGTTTTCACTAGATCAAATATTGCACAGGCAGTGGGAGTTGTGAGAAGATTTATGGACAATCTAGGTAAAGAGCATTGGAAATCAGTCCAATGGATACTTAGATATTTGAGAGGGATATCTAGCATGTAGTTATGCTATGGAGGGTCATATACTTCTTTATGTAGATATGTTGATTTAAATATGGTTGGAGAGTTGGATGGTAGAAGACACGCCACTATATATGTATTCATAGTAGGTGGCATGAAACTTATATGGATTTTGAGATTACACAAGGTTTTGGCCTTTTCTACTACAGAGGCCAAATATTTTGCAGCTGCAGAGGCTAGCAAAGAGATGATATAGATAAGTAGGTTCATGGAAGAGTTGGGAAAGGAGTAAGAGGATTGCAGATTGTACAATGATAGTAAAAGTGTGTTTCATTTGGAAAAACATGAAGATTTCATTCAAGAATGAAACACATTCAGTTGATATATCACTTCATATGGAAGGTGTTGGAGGATGGGTAACTGAAACTAGAAAAAAAATCATACAAATGATAAACCTACGGATATGCTATCGAAGCCATTGGAAAAGGATAAGTTGGAGACTCACTCCACTTTTGTTGGCCTTCAAGCTTGATACTTGAAGAGGTTTAGCTCAAAAACTCATAGAAACAACAAGGATCCAAGGATGGATCTATATGATACAATGCATCAATTTATCTCTAAGAGGGAGATTTTTGAGTTGTGGAACTAAACGGTTTCACAAACAGTATGATTTACAAAATTGCAGGTTTACATAGTAACCAACGTTACTTGGGTAACCAACATTGGTCACCTAGGAGCAACAGACATCAGTAGGGTAACCTACATCAGTCACCTAGTATCAACTGACATCGTTTAGGTAACCAACTTTGGTTAACTGTTTGTTAAGTTTTTTATTTTAAACATGGGATTAGATCTGACCCTTGGTTATAAAGGTGATCAGAGGGTTGTAAATGCATAGCTAAGTTTCTCTAATGTTTATATATGCTTATAAGCTAGAAAACTAGGGTTATAAGGTATGAAGTGTGATTATTGTAAGAAGGAATTCTTGTAAAGAGAAAAGAGAAGCTTGTGAGAAAAATGTACTATACATCCTGAAGAGGTGTAAGAGAACTCCCTCAAGGTTTTTCCAAGCCAACCCATAATCAGTTGTATTTTCTCTGTAAAGGAAAGAATAATAGATTGGTTGTTTCTTGGTAGAGGTAGCCCACACTGGGTGAACCAAGTTATATCTTGTGTATTCTCTTATAGTTTAATTTATGCATTTATTTATTGTATGCTTTAATTTGAATATAGATCTCTACAACACTAGTGTGTGTCTAACCCCAACATACTGCATGCTTCATGGCTAGGAATAGCCCAAAAATGACCTGACTCAACCATGAAAAATGATGAAATGACCAAATTTACCTCATATAGACTCATGGAAACATTTGAAACACTATACCAACCATGTTTGACCTCATGAAACCCTTCAAATCACTTGGGAGGACTCAAACCATGACTATGCACACCAAACCATGCTCCAGGAAAACATAGAACTCATCAAACTTGGACACTACCAATCAACCTTAATTTTTGAAATTAAATAACACATCATAGAGACTAATATGAAATCATGACACCCTTTTCCATTAATGGACTTAACATCAATGAAAAAACTAACACACAATGGTCAACAATCTCCCCCTTTTTCATTGATGGAAACCACCTTCAGGATTATTTATGGAAACCATAAGACAAAACACTCCTATAGACCTCTTTTTCATGTTTTTTATGCTTCTCTCCCCCTTTTACATCTATGATAAATGTTATATTGAGAACAAGACATGGCAAATGTCAACACACAATGAAAAAAATGGAAACAATGACAAGAGTCAACTTACTTGCTCAAATGTATCCCCCTTGCACTGTACTTTCTCTTCTTTATATTCAAACAATAACATTAGGATCCATGGACCTATCAAGAGCCACAAAAAAAATTCCTTTGAGTGAATCATCTCCACATTTTGTTTTCCATCAAGTTTTACATCATCCTCTTGGTCTATTCCATACTTGATAACAACAAATCTACCTTTAACATTGGCATTACCTTACAATACTTTTTTACCTTCTTTTCAAGACATTTGATAATTGTAGAAGACATTAAACTAATGCTTACCACTTATGCACATGCCAACAATTCGTGATTTTTGGAAAAATAATATCACGTTACCTTCTTCTTTGAGTGAAAACATCACACAATGTCAACATTACCCCATGGCTTAAGAAATTGTTTCACTTTCCTCATACTCTGTTTTTCCTTCATAAGAGCATTGTAGCAGTATTTGATAGGTGTAACACTCTGAACCTGTATCCATATGCCAAAAATCATGAATTCCAAGATAAAAAAACCAAACTTACCTCTTTCTTGACTTATCTCATCTTGTTAGGCTTAAACTTGGTTTATTTCTTCTATTCCTTAGCTTCACTCAACACCTAGGACTTAAATCCCTAAATTCATTCTTCAGTGTGCTTTAGAACAACTCTATTAAGCCCTAGGATCTCAATCACAACATTAAAGTCCTCCTTATCACTCCCCTTGGGCTAATGACATCCTTCTCTAATAGAAAGTACAAAAATTTGGTCACATACCTTGCATATAAGTCATAGAGATGACTACATATATTGTCTCTGCCATGAAGTTCTTTATTATTCATTTACAGTCTTCTTTTCAACCTTTTCACTTGTCTTTGGATAGATGACCTACACCCTAAGCTATTATACCTGTGATCATTATTCATTTTCTATGCAAGTCTTCTAGGCATCCTTCATGCTTGACCCAAGGTGATACATGATTCCCCTTTCTTGGAGGCCCCTAAAAAACTTGTAGCTAACAATTTTCATACTTCATCAAACCTCATTACCTTGGTTCAATGTAAAATTCACTAATACACAAGCCAACATACATACAACCCTATAATTTCGATATTTGTATCTTCTTTCTTACCTTTATGGAACCTTTTTCATTTGGATTGAGCTTAAAATTAGTTCTTCTTACATTAAAATGGCCTTATCTAACTTGTGAATCACTATTACAATGCTAGTACACCTGCTAAGTTCTTGTCAAGTTACAAATGTCTACACTCAACCACTTTACATGCCTATTTTAGATCGACAATGAACTCCTATTTATTAAGCCATCATACCTGTAACATATTATATTTTTGCTAAAACGTTTTCCTCACTCCATGAAATAACATTTGAATCAGTATAACAAATCATTACACAGATTTCAAAAATCTGCAGTACCTCATTCCTCTATTCTTCAAATAGTGAATTCAAGAGCATATTCCTCTTTTTCATGGAGTATCTTACATACTTTATTGAGAACTCAACTAAGTAGGTATAGGAAATTTTCTTGCTTAGGACACAATTTTAGACCTTGGATAGCTACACACAAACTTATCTCAGACTGTACCATTTTTCTTTGCATTTCTTACACTTTTAAGTTGCAAACAATTCAAACCATTCTTCATCTTTTAACAATCTTGTTAAGCCTTTGGCAACACCTATGCTCCTTAAAATCAGCATAACCCACAAAGTTATCAACATCAACGTCTATGTATAATACTTCATAACAAACATTGTTAGGGTCCTCAATGAGGTGTAACATTTTCTTCTCACCATACAACTTCACAAGGTTTCCCTCAATTGGTATGGTTGCAAATGATATGTCCATTTGTACGCTTCCACCTACACTAGCTTCCCATTTTCTAGACAATAACATTCCCCACTTAGTAGGATAGTCCACAATAACTACATTCATGGTTAAACAATTTCCTGGATAAGTTGCTAGTTGCACTACCAATCCTTTGACATATCCAATTACTGGAACTTATCTTGAATCCATAGCAGTACACTTCCCAAAATTTGTTGTTACTTTGATATTTAACTCGTTCATTACCTCAAGAGGCATTACATTACATGAGGCTTCTGAATCAAACATACAGTTATGTACCAACTTATCCTTAATAAGTAAAGTGGTATAAAATGGATCCACATCAAGTTGAGATTCAACTAGAGATGTACCCAAATATAACTCAGGTGATTCATCAAGTTCCTCCAATGCTTTTGGTACTTCTAATTCTGTAATAATAGGAGGAATCTCTACATTGTTTACACTTTTGCCCTGAGTAATCTTTCTTCCTTAAATCCCAAATATTCAAATGCCCTTTTCCTATGCTCATGAATCCTGAGTAATTCAAAAATGGGAAGAGTAACCTTGATCTGACTCAAGATTTGGGTGAATATATTTGGGTAGGACATTATTTGGAGGAAGATTCATAATTTCATCTGATAGTATAGGATTTTTCATAGTCTGGGCATGGGCAAAACTACAGGTTTTATTTGGGGTAATTAGGCCTTTGCCAGATATATCTTTCTTAGGGGTTTCCTTCGGGATATTGGTAAGAATTGGAATTTTTGGCTTAGTTTGTGGCCCTCCCCCTTTGACAACCTTACTTCTAGTATTATATTCTTTCTCCTTAGCAACTACTTCATTCATCAACAGTTGCATGTCCTCTTCAAAAGTGATTCCTCCATCATAATTTTTAATCATCAAGGCCCTTAATTATTCAAAATCATGATTAGGAAAATCAAATGCTTGTACCATATCGATTTCATAAGTATTAATAGGAGGAAGAGGTACTACCCAGTGAACACAATCCCAAAAATTTTCAGCAGTTATAGCATTTATCAATTCAGTTGAGGTTGTCTCTTGCTATGAGTTCTCAGGGCACTCCATCATACACACATCACCATATGCCTCATCATCATTTGTTTCCTCAACTTCCTTATCTACATCACATGGGGAATGTGGTAAGAAACACCTATCACACCACTCAATAACATTGGCCTCTTCTACGGTAGCAATCCTAGCAGTCAAAGGATCAAGAACCAATCTATTTTCCCTGGGTTGAGGATGTTTATTTCCTGATCCCATGGGACCTTTCCCTCTATCATCTGATCTGTGATAACCTCTGGGATGATTTATAAATCTCTCATGATCGTGTGGCTTGTGCTAACCCTGGGAACTTTGTCCTATCCCTTTTTCTACTTTGGCCAGTTTGTAGGATATCTCTTTAACCACTCTAGCCAAAGTCTTCACAACCTCTACCAGATCCACAGCTTTGTTTGATTGAGGCCTCTCAAGATTTATTAACTTGACACCCTCTGTTTTAGGAGGCTTTCCAACTACCTTGATGTTATTTTCTATTTGTAAGGCCATGGTGAAAGTCTACCTCAATGTTCCCGGGTTCTTATCTATCAAGTAATAAGCATCATTTTTATCAAAAGCGTCAGAATATTTTATCAAACAGGACTCATCACTTGGCCTTAGGATTATAGGTAACCTATTCAAGGTTTTTTTGAACCTAGTATTGAAATCATGGACAGACTCATTTGGATTCTTCTTTATATTTTAAAACTCAAATAGAAGGAACCTGGGATCAGTCTTATCCCCATATTACAGTTTAAAGGCATTTTTCATCTCGGGCCATGAGTCTATTGAATTATCTGGTAAATACTTGTACCCAACACGTGCATCCTCTTCAAGAGTATGAATGAACAACTTTATATACATGTCTTTAAACTCAATTTCAAAATATTCAATCATATTGACAAAGAGTCTTAAATGTTAGTCACTAGTGATGGTGTTATTCCCTTGAAATTTTAACAATCTATTTCTGACATCTTGTGGCACCATATTAGGATAACCAACCATACCTCTAAAATTTATTGGTCCAAAAGTATTGACAACAAAAGGAGGTCTAGGTGGAGGCTGAGCCATATCACCTTGAGGAGGTGATCTTATAGGAGAATCAAAATGATAAGGGATGAGGGGTCTTTGGAGCACAAGAGTATAAATCTCAAAGTAAAATATCCTCTGATGACTCAGTTTCTTGGAAAACACTATCAACCTTGGAGGCTTCTGTCGGTTCGCTATACTTAATTTTTTTGGGCCCAAAATTCCCCCTTTTTGACTCTAGGACACGCGAAATCCTGGCACTTATTTGAGTCTACCTTTTGAATTTAATCTTTGGAGATGCGCCACTTGGACACTTGGCAACTTCCACTAACTCTCTATACTTAGCCAATTTTGGGACTCGTTCTGAGTCATTTACAGAGCTTGAAGACTTCGATTTTTTTCCATTTCTTTTCCTTTTAGCCTTTGATTTCTTCCTTCCTTGACCATACTCATCCATTTTAGAACCTTCCTATAACCTACTCATTGGATTTAAAGCATGGGTTTGTTTGACAATACCGTTTCTTGAATTTCTTCTGGCACAGGGTCGTGTTTGATCAAATTTATCGGGAAACAAAATATAGATAACACAAACTATATATTACATTAGCCACACACTCCATGAATATGAGACACGTTACAATGAATCTAAAAAACTATGTTGTGCGTTATACTTTGCAACTTCCAAACTTTGAAATTATCTTCTTAATGACAAGACATATGTCATCACCATTTTTAACCCAATGTATGTTAAGTTGTACCATAATGATCGCATAACTTGATGGATTATCCTCATGACTTAATTTGACCTTGAAATCATATCTCAAAAGTCTATTAAGGGTCAAGCCATTACAGACCAGCTCCCCGATGCACCCCTTCTAGATAATTAAATACATCATGAACATTTTCCTGAAGAATCTATCAACAACATCAACGAATTCAATAACGATGAATCTAATTTCATCCCCATCAAAATGACCCTCTTCTTTTACGGTGTTATGTGCAAAGAAGGAGGAGGAGTCAGTGTCCTCATCATACCACCTTGGAACATTTCACTCCCATTATCATCCAAACTTAACTTCGAATGTACTACTAATATGGCAGAATATGAAGCCTTAATCATGGGTCTAAACATCACCATTATCCTAGGTGTCCACATCCTAAAGATCTACGGAGATTCACAACTTGTCGTTAGTCACATTAAAGGAGAATATCAATGTAAAAATGAAATCCTTTGGAAATATAAAGTTTTCATTGAATTTATTCTCAGCACCTTTGATCATTACACCATCCTAACCCGGCCCCTTTCGGCCTAGTCCCAGACATTCCCAAACCTAACTGTTCGGGTCATTTTTATGGGTGGGGCTATCTGTCTGATTCTGGCAACTATCTATATGCTTATCCAACCGAGCCATATAGATAGTCCAAATCTCTCTCTCTCTCTCTCTCTCTCTCTCTCTCTCTCTCTCTCTCTCTCTCTCTCTCTCTCTCTCTCTCTCTCTCTCTCTCTCGATTCAGGCCATCCCACAATCCTCTAAAAGGTTTGTAGATAATATGGCATCCCTCAGATCCCTCATCCCTTTCAAAGAAGAAAAGTCAAAGGATAAAACCAAGATGTTTATAGTTGTTCAATGCTTGGATCATCCTTCACATCAAAATGAGCCACCTTCCATCAATAATATGGATAATAACCCACCCAATTTATGGTACACACATATATTCAACTATCTTGCTGAATGTAAACTCCCCTCAGATCTATCACAATATACTAAATGATCATTCCTTCAACATGTCACCCATTTTTTTATCATAGGGGACATCCTTTACAAACACAGTTTTGATGGTATATTACTATGGTGTCTTAAATCACATGAACCAACCAGAGCGATTGAAGAGGTCCATGATGGAATTTGTGGAGGTCATTTTAGTGGTAATGTCATTGGTAAACGTGGCATACAACTAGGGTATTAATGGATACCATCGCTAAAGATTTTTTTGCATACGTAAAAAAGTGTGTCAAATGCCAACTCCATTTAGATCTTATTCATGTCCCTAGTCAAACATTACAACCCGCTCAAGACCTATGACCTTTCTCTCAATGGGGATTAGACCTCATTGGTGCAATCAATCCAAAATCATCTCAACAACATTATTCCATAATCACATCAACTGAATATTTCACTAAATGGGTTGAATCCATCCCTTCAACCTCGAATAAATATTGACCCATCATCAACTTCATATATCAAAACATCATATGTCATTTTGGCATCCCACACAAGTTTGCCACAACTAATGGAAAATCCTTCAAAAACAAGGATTTTAAATAGCTCTGTGACACATTTAGCATCAAACTCACTTTTTCATCAACATACTATCCTCAAGAAAATGGACAGGTTGATACCTCTAACAAAACACTTAACAAAATCCTCATGAAGATAGTGGATGAAGTAGGTAGGAATTGGCATCTCTAGATCTTGTTCGCTATTTGGGCTTATCGAACTAGCATCTGCACACCTACATGCACAACACCCTACTCACTTCTCTATGACTTTGAAGTCATTGTACCTCTTGAAATTAAAATTCCATCACTATGTGTATCCCTCAAAGATTTCATTCCTGACAAAGAATATCGCTAGGACCGTCTCACAAAATTGGAATTGTTAGATGAAAAATGTCAAACAATCCTTGAACATCATCAAGTTTATAAACAACAAATCAACAAAGCATATAACAAACATGTCAAAGAATGCAATTTTAAAATTGGTGACCTTGTACTTAAAGAAACTCAAAATGTCACTACATTGGAATGAAGTAAACATGGAAAATTTTCCCCCGATTAGATTGGTCCATATATTATCACACAGAAGTATGGGTCAGGAGTGTATCGTCTCACTTCTCTTGATAGGGAACCTAAGGTAGAACCCTTGAATTCTTCACACTTATGGCCTTTCTATTGTTAAATAACTAACTCAAATCCAATCACACTGTCATTTCCTTCCTTTATACAAGTCCCTTAAAATCATTCCACCTAGACCATGACATGGGACATGTGTATGTAGGATGCAAACACATTTATCCCCCTCCTCAAGACATTCTATTAGGGTTTTTTCCCCTCAGCTCAACAATATATGTAAAAATTCATTTGGATGTTTATCTTATCAAATATCAAATTGTAGCAAATTGATCCCTCGAAGGACAACTATTCACAAAGCATAAATAATTATCATTTTTTTTGAAAAAGTAGATGGCTCTTTCGAAGGACAGCTACCCATCAAAACTATGGACCAATCCCTTGAAGGACGTTCAGTCAGAAATCAAAATGTAGACCATACTCTCGAAGGATGGCTATTAGTATAAAAGGCTTCCTGTATTGATCAACCTTCAAAATAATGAGCATCTAGGAAAGCTTCCCACATCAATAAACTTTCCCATCATAGTAAGCTTCCCCCATCGATCAATTTTCTTCAAGATAACATAGGAGCTGGGGCATCAACTTCCTATGAATCTGTTGGAAAGGAGAACCCTTTCTCCCACATTATCTTATACACATAGGGATCACTTTTGTTATCCTAGTAAGATACAATTTCCCAAACCCTCATAGTTTGCATAACTACCCATTGATCATTTTATTTAACATTTGAAATGCTACAAGTGTAGAAAGTGTTCTTCAAAAGCCCATCACATATACCAATTTCATAGTGGAGCCATTTTTCCATTCTTACTCTATTTTATTTAGTTACATTGTTGATTTGGCATCATTTTTGGATCACTTTTTCAAAGTCATCTAAATAAATCAAGTACCAAAAACCACATTTGAAACATGTCTAATCAAATATATTAACATATATCACATCCATCAAAATTCATCCATGATATCAATAAAAAAATACAACATCTAACATATACAAACCAAATCGCAAGAATAAGTCATAAATAATCATCATCGCACAAACACACATATCAAAGTCTAGGATACATGAAAAATGTTTGAATAACCAATATGTCAAAATGGGCTTCAAACGAGCCTATAACATCATATATAATCATGTGGTAAAGTCAACATCTTCGAACATCGTGCTGGCACCACCCTCTCCTCTAAGAGTAGGAGTACCTCTAGCTGCACCTATATCTCTACGAGCACCCATAACAATAGCTCCACCACCGTCTCCTCCCTCACTGTCACCCCCTCTCTCTGGTGTCCAAGGTGGGTGTCCCACACTCACTTGACTATCACTAAGCCTCACTGCTACTATGGCTGCCCCTTGGGTAGCTACATGATCAACATACAAAGTGGCATCATGATAGCTCTTGATGATCATGTCCACATAGTAGTCTCTCTTTGCTTGCATAGCCTCGTAGTGCGCTACCAAAATCATGCCAAGAGGAGGTGCTAAATGTTTCTCCCTCTGTCGATCCATTGCTAACAACTCTTCGCTAGAAATGGAAGGCCCTATGATTCCCAAGGCCTTCCTCAGTGTATCCCTATGACCCTTGTACTTGTCTCTATCAGAAGATACCTATACAAGATGTGTCTGAAGGCTATCACACTCAACAATAAATCCATCCCTCTCTAAGATAAGGGTATCTCAAACTCCCACTAGATCGTCTCACTCTCATCACCCTCACCCCTCTCCTCCTCCAGTGCATGTGCTCCTCCTACTGCTCGAGCATGCACTTGTCACACTGTGTAAGCTTCCCTCTCTAGCACCCTATTCATATCAAAGGTCCTTAAATATCGGGACCACCATGAAGAAAATTTTGGAGTCACCTCAGTTTCATCAATCAGAACCATCTGGCCCTCATCATCAAGATCCATAGCCCCTGACTGTTCATCAATAACTACAAGCCTCACTACTACTTCTAGTGCAGTCTCAGTGTCCCAATCCTCTCATCAATAGTGTACTCGATCCTCAGTTATACCCTTAACTAGACCATACTGTCTTCAGACATGACTCAAGTTTAATAGCTCATCCTCCCTAGATCTATATCCCTAAATCTGAATATCCTACTGTAAACTCAAAAAGTCCAGAGGGAACTCGAGCCAATCATGAAAGTATAAGTATGACCTCTATATCACATCCCCCACCTGTAACCCTGATATCAAATATCTGTAATAACTAGGCCCCTTGGCCATCCTCACCCGACCAAGACTCTAAATCCATCTTATGAAACCAAGGTGTCTCACATCAATATCGCAAGACAACCCCAATAGACGAGCAATCACAATATGCTCATGTGCCCAGCACTGCAGTAGAAATCCAACGTTAATACCATAATGCTTGTGGGTTGTGGGTTGTCCAAGCCCACAAATCTCTGAAGGTCTATGCTAGTAAAGTAGGTGCCCACTCAAATATTGTGTGGTGCTCCATCATCTCTGCAACAACGTCAGTCATCATCCAAGGGAAACACACACCTCCTAAATCTAGTAAGGAAAAACATGAAACGCCTATCATCATCATGGTCATATACAAACAACCAGCTCTCCCAAGATCATATAATTCCTGGTAATCAAAGGAATCTGATAAGTATCTCACATCCCAAGCATCCCCTCCATATAAACTTTACACAGTGTCTTCCCTCTCATCCTCCTCAATACAATAAATGGAATGTCCATGAACTGGAAGTCTAGTAATCCGATGAACATCCTCAAGAGTGATGTGAAAGAGTTTATGAGAAACAAATCAGAAACAATGCACCATGAAGTAGTTGCACTCAAACAGAATTGTGATAGCTCTAGCGTAATCACTAAGATCGATCAACAATGAAAGAAATTGCTCAATATAAATAAAGCTTACACATAGAGGAAAGACAACAGAGTGTCTTGGCATACTCATAAATCAGAAATGAAAGGGTACATATAGGGTGTTGAGTAACCCTAGTGCATAACACATAAGAAAACCCTAAACCTGACCCATGTGAGATGAACCTCCATATGTGAGTGGAGGGCACATAGGATCCCACACACCAACACCCCCCTTCATCAAATCTAGGGTGGTGGCTATGATGAGTCAAACAGAACAAGAAGACGCTCCTAAAAAACTAAGAAAGATGTGTCAATGGGGCCCGGCAACTAAAGGCTTGATAAGGTGCCCATATACAAACAACATCTTCCTAGAAGAAGAAGAAGAAGAGAAGGACTATATAGCTCAAAGAAGATGAGTAGCTGCATAAGACCTCACCCTAGGAAGAGACCCCAAGTGAAGAAAATTCACTTCAATGAAGGGCTTAGTGAATATATCTAAAATTTGATCATTTTTCTAAATGTATTGAATGTTGATGATACCATCATGAATAAGCTCTCGTATGAAGTGCATATGGATCTTAATGTGCTTCATCTGCTGATGTTGAACTGGATTTCTGTAAATTGAGATAGTGTTCATGTTATCACAATGCATAATGGTAGGCCACCGAAAGTGGATGCCAAACTCTGTCAGAATACCTTGTAGCCAAACAGCCATTGTGGCAGCGTTAACTGCTCCTCTGTATTATGCCTCTGTAGAAGATATCACAGTTGCATTCTACTTCTTTCTAGACCAACTAATAGGACCCAAACCAAGAGAGAAATTGTAGCCAAAGGTAAATTTCTGATGATATAAGTCACCGACCCAATAAGAATCTGTGAACCCAATCAAGTCAATATCCACCCCTCCATAATAGTGAATGCCATCAGCATAGGTGCCATGAACATAATGAAGGATCTGCTTAGTTTCTTTCCAATGTAGCTCATGTGGCTCTTGTATGAATCTAGAAACAATCCCAATAGCATTAGATAAATCTGGTCGAGTGTGAGTCAAGTAAATCAAGCTCCCCACCAATTGTCGATAAAGGGTACCATCAACCAAGGGAGTAGAAAAATCAGAAACCAAGTTAACCCTAGAAAGAAAAGGAGTAGGAGAAGACTTGCAATCAGACATCTGAAAACAAGCAAGCAAGATTCTCGAGTCATATTGTGAATAGTAGTTGAACTCAAACAAAAATGATGCACCACGAAGTAGTTGCACTCAAATAGAATCATGATAGCTCCAGCGTGATCACAAGGATCGATCAACAATGGAAGAACTTTCTCAATAGAAGTAAAGCTTACACATAGAGAAAAGATAGCGGAGTGTCTTAACATACTCATAAATCAGAAATGACAGGGTACATATGGAGGGTCATCTCACATGGGTTAGGTTTAGGGTTAGGTTTATGGTTTTCTTGTGTGTCATGCACTAGGGTTACTCAACACCCTATATGTACCCTTTCATTTCGGATTTATGAGTATGTCAAGACACTCCATTGGCTTTCCTCTATGTGCAATTTTTATTTTTGTTGAGAAAGTTCTTCCATTGTTGATTGATCCTTGTGATTACGCTAGAGCTATCACAATTCCATTTGAGTACAACTACTTTGTGGTGCATCGTTTTCGATTCGATTCTCACAAAAATTTTCATGGTATCAGAGTTGCACGATTTAGCATCACACCAAAATCTCAAATTGATGGTGGAGAGGGATCTCATCATGTTAAACAGCTACTATGCCAACACCCTCCCGCACGATGGAGCCAGGTATACACCCAATCAGGCCCAATAACATTAGGAGGCACTGACACCAAGAATTTTCTGGGAGGTCACCCATCCCAGCACTACTCTGGAGTTGGCACACTTAACTACCTGGTATCAGAAGTAGATGCGAAGAAAGAGTGGGGTCCAATGAAATCTGAGTGAGTATGTCTCATATCTGAAGTATCTCCAGCACTTTGCAAGGTTTTCCAAGCCTAAAGAGGACTAGGAGGATCAGGCTCATAGTCAAAAGATTCTTCATTTGAGTGAGCAGGGACGTAATCCTCATCGTCACTACTATCAGAATTGGAAGACGCAAATGTCTGATGGTTGGGAGGATTAGGAAGAGGAGCACACTCAACAACATCATCATCTGATAAGTTAGAATCCGAATCAGCAAGCTGAAGAACCTCAATAGCCAGAGAAGTAGACGTTGAAGAAGACTCATTGAACTTAACACTTCTCTCAATATAAATCTCATGAGAAGTAGGATTCACCAATCGATATCCCTTCACACCATTAGGATACCCTAGAAATATACAAGGCTTGGATTGTGGATCCAATGCCTTGCATTTCTTCTTGGGAATCCGAGCCATAGCCTTGGATCTGAAAGACTCGAAAGTGCTCAACATCGAGCTTGCATCCAAACCAAGCTTCAAAGGGTGTCATCCCTCTTACTACCTTGTGTGGAACATGGTTTTGAATGTAATTAGAAAAATTCACTGCTTCAGCCCAATATTGCAGAGGAAGAGACTTTGAGTGAATGATATAAGTGGCCATCTCCTTAAGAGTAGGGTTCTTTCTTTCTGCAACTCCATTCTACGAAGGGCTATAAACAACTATATGCTACAAGGAGATCCCTTCAGAAGTACAGAAATCCATGAACCTATTGTTTACATATTCACCTCCATTGTTAGTTCAAAGAACCTTAATAGACCATTTCACCTGTTTCTCAACAAGAGCCTTAAAGTCCTAAAAATGTTCAAAGACTTCAGACTTAAGATTAATAAAATATACCCAAGTATATCGCGAATAGTCATCAATGAAGGTGAGCACATAAAGAGCTCTAGTAAAAGAAGGAGATGGAAATGGGCCAGAAATATTGTTGTGAACAAGATCAAAGGGAAAATTAGCTCTCCAGGCTTTTCCTTTGTCAAATTTATTTTTCAGGATGCTTTCCAAGGGTACAACCCTCACAAAGACCCTTAGAAAACTTGACGCAGGGTAACCCGTTGACCATTTCATTTTGGCTCAATGTTCAAGGTAACGATAATTTAGATGTCTAAAATGCTCATGCCATAACTTACTAACCTCGTTTGCATGAGTGACCAAGGAAGTGGGCGTAGAATCAAAAGTAAAGTGGGAAAAGGTATACAACCATGAACATTGATATGCCTTTCCCTTAGCCACTATAGTGTCATCATTAAGATCACGAATAATCACCGAGTTAGGACCAAATTCCAATCGCATTCCTTCACCATGGTGAGTAATTTGGTAAATTGATAGGAGATTGGTAGAGAGATCAGGAACACTCAACACTTGGTTGAATGTTCCCTCATCCATCTCTACCGATCCACTACCAGAAACCGACATTGTCGTGTCATTACCCATCGTGATTTGGGACATACCACAAGGCTTGATGTTGGAGAACTCAACATGCAAAGAATCCATGTAGTGCAGGGCACCGAAATCTATAATCCATGTCAATGAAGGAGCAACTTTGGCTACAAGGGCCTTTCCTTTCTTCTTATCAGATTTAGACCCTTTTGTAGTAGAAGACTTGGCCTTTGGAGCATTTTGTTTGATAGACTCAGGAAAACCTATTTGATTTTTCTCAAGTAAATGAGTAAGGTGATCAATTTGTTTTCTCATACACATTTTCTCTTTATGACCAGGCATCTTGTAATAGGAACACAAAAACTTGTCTTTCTGTGCTCCAGGCTCAGAAGTCGAAGCATTCGTGTTAAATTTACTTTTGGTCTTGGTTTCCTTCTTAGGTTGATCCTTTTTTCTTTCTTCTTTTTAGTCTTCTTTTTCTTACTAGTACTTGCTACAAGGGCATGTGACTTGGACTTGAGATACCCCATTTGAATGAGTTGTTCATGTTCTCGAATGAGTTGGGACGAAAAATAGTCAAAGGAGGGAATATTCCAATCCTTACCCAAGGCAGCTTTTATAGTGTAAAAATTTGACACAAAGATAGAATATTCAGGACCTAACATAGAGAGAATCGACAAGATCAATTGAGAATCTTTCTTCTCTACTTGACATTCCCTTAACAACAATCTAGTGGGACAAACTTAGAGAAGAATGCTTGTAGGTTTTCAAAATCACTAAGATTTAACCCTAGTAGTTCATTTTCCAACTCATGTGCTCTCATGTCATCTTGTTGTCCAAACATTCCATCTAACATTTTCCATGCAGAATTAGGTGTTTTGGATGACTCAATGTGGAAGAGCAAGTCGAGAGAAACAGGCGTGCAAAGAAGACCTAAAGCTTCATCACTACGGTTTAACCACTTATATTTTTTAGGGTCGTCATCTGGTTCAGTCTCAGTTCCCATGGTGATGCGGAATAACCCTTTAACTCTTAGTTTCATAATTATTTTCGATCTCCATTCGAAGAAGTTGAATGGCGTAAGAAAAGGAATTGAAATTGCATCCATAGGGAAGAGAGACAGAGAGAAGGAATGCAGAAAAGAAACTCAAGAATCATAACCACCCAGGACAATATAATGACCCTGCTGCTTTCGGCACTTTATAGTTTAGTGTATGGAATATAATCGGGTCCGAGCATGCGTCTTAAAAAAGTTGGTAACTCACCTTGTAATCAGCATAATAACATGCAAGAGAGGAGACCACAATCGTTTTTCATGGAGCACAGCAAAGTGACACCGTACTCAAGCACAATTTGTGAAAAGCTAGGAAGAAGGTGAAATCAAATCCTGGTTGTGAGAAAAAGTGTCTCACGTCGCAATGGATACCCCCTTGCTGCAAAAATGGTGGTGGAAGCGCTCACTCGTCGCAAGCAATAATAAGGGTAAAATACAAGTTTTAGATGAACTCAAGATGAGTCTCGATGATCTTTAAAACGTCGGAAAAGAACTCAGAAGGAAAATAGGTGCTTAGAGTATCACTACACACTTGAGCGCACGATTAGTAAAAATAATCAACAATAACGCCTAAAAATCATCATTTTGAAATGCCTAATTTAGCTAATTTTAAAGCTATAGGAGTTTAAAAGGAACGATAATTTAATGTTAATTTAAAAGACGATTTTAATTATTACTAATTGAAAAAAAAGAGATCGTAAGTAATATAAATATATTTAATATAATTAAATCTAATTAATTAAGAAAAACTAATTAAGATCTGTTAAAAATCAAATATACTTCCCTTTTTTTTAAAAGTCAAATTTAAATTGTTTCCCACTACGATTTAAAGTTTTTGGTTAACTTGCCTTAAAAAGGATACCTTAAATAGTTTTTTTAAAATACCTACTTTATAAAAAGGACCCGCCAAATTTGAAATTTTAAAAAATTTTACTGTAAATAAATTGTAACAAACTTACGGTTAAAACCCTAAATTAGAGGGAGACGCTGGGAAATCCATGTAACGACGAGCTTTGTGGAGGTTGGCTCAGCGTGGGTCTTGGAGAGATGTTGAGGAGAAGGATCCCGCGTTGGGTGAAAATGGCAGGGAAGGAGCTCAGGCTCCAAAAAATGACTTAGCCAAAAGCGAACCAGGGCACGGTCGAGGAGACACGACTCGGATCGGCAGAGCACAACCTCGCAGGGAGAAGGATGGCTCAGCCATGCATGAAACAATAGGTCTGAGGCTGTATGTCGAGCAAGAACATGGGCAGAGCACGTAGAGAACCAGAAGACTCAGCCAGGAGAGGAGAGGGGTAGAGAAGGGATTTCCCTAGCTAGTACATGAAGCCACAAGAAAAAAAAACACACCCACAGAGAAAAAACACACCCACAGTAACTCAAACGAGTTGGAAAATCTGAATAGAGGAGGAGCTCGCAGGTGTTGAAGGAGCTCTCCTGTAGCTTTGTTTAGAGAGGAGATTGCTTGGTGGAGAGAGCTCGGGGCTGAGCATCAAAAACCAAAACTTCAAACTGAAATGTTGACCTGAATCTTTGCAAAAAAACACCATGCAAACACAGAAAAGACCAAAAACAACAAAGATCTACAAATTTCCAGTTTAATAAAAAATTTAAAAAACCAGAATAAAGAAACTCTTATTTTAGTTGATCTGCTAAATTTATCCATAACTAACTAAATTTAGCTGCAAAACCCTTGAAAACTCAAGAAGATACTTGCACATGAACGAAGAACACAGCAAAACCGAAACTTTCCAAGAATAGTTTGTTAAGAACGTTAGCAATGAAATTCCAAAATCTAATGATCGAGAAACTTACATGAGGAGTACAAAAAATGAAACCAAGAGTAATCGTAACTCAAATGATGAATGCATGTTTACTCGATCTCAACTCTGATACCAATGGTCATCTCCCCTGTAGGAATCCAAAAAGTGTTGGTGGAAGGATTCCACCTCTCCAACAATGCCAATATCAAGCTACAACATCTATGAACCCATCGGTAAAATCTCATACCACCAAAGCCCACTACCTCCAGATGTTTCCAATCCTCATTAAAAAAATTCTCCCACACCTCATATAACATCAAAGGTATGCAGTCACAGATAGTAAACTATGCATCCACCTGCAAAGCACAAACACACAAAACAAACATTAATATTTTTACACTAGTATTGGAAAACAACATTTGTTTCCAAAAGAAATCAAAACAACAAAATATCCTGACAAAAAAATGACATTATAACATCAACACCAACATCCAAACACATATTTTGTATCAATAGAAATCATACACATTCCACAAAATTCAAAAACATTCATAAAAAAATATAACTTTCCATTCAACATAAAAATTGTTTTTGTAATATGAAAATCGTTGAAGATTCACCTCAATCACTAGTGATTATATGAATCATCAACGACCCCTTCTAAAAAAAATTAGGGCATCCACGTGCCCCCAATATGACATTACAACCCTAAAACCACAAAAATTCACAAAAATGAATTGAAAAATTACCTCGGCCATCACATGTTTTCATTTTCAGCTCGAGGATGCCATTCTGACAACCTTTTACCTCAAAACACATTTTTACACTCAACGGTCACTCTGACAAGTCACTTTCACTAGCAGTCACAATAAGGTAAATGAAAATACCTTTGGGTTATTTGTAACCTCGTTTTTCACACAGTGCTATCACTAGTGATTGCACTAATCACCAATGATTTACATGTTTTAGGCATTCATGCCCACATTGCCCTAAACCTTGCCATTTCCACCATTTTACACAATTATGTCATGTTATCAGTAGGCCTTAGCCCTTGAAATATTCAACCAAACCAACATAGTCAAATATCATGATGTATCATTCGTCTATGGTAGACGAGCCCTTTGGCCCCCATCACTTGGTTTTTCCCATTCATCAAGTTTACCCGATAAGAGTCATACGTCTATAGGTGTCGAGCCCTTTGGCCACCCTGTCAATTGACTCCCCGTTAACTCGTTCTATACCCCCTTCGACTGGGAAAACCTTTTGAAACAAAACACACTAGTGTTTAGTGTATTTCCTTACACTAGAATCACCCATACCAACACAACATTCTCATCGTTTTTGTCTAACGATTTGCTAAAAATCACCAAACAAAAAGGGGCAAATGTAGATATTGAAAATTCACACTCTCTCACTATCACTATTTAAACTCATTTCCAATCAATAATTAAGACACGTTGTTTACAACACTTCATAACCTAAGTCATTCATGCATACCCCCTTAATTAAATTAATTAGGCACGCCATCATATCCCTACTTCTATAATAAATAAATAATCAAATAATTAATTAATCCTACCCTCACACCTCACCATGTTAACTTGGACCCATTCACTAGTTATAACTAGCTAGTTTAGCAACTTTCTATAAATGACACCTAACTATCTCTAAACCTATCCCTAACCAACTCCCATCCCTTAACTAGTTATAACTAGGACAACTTTATAAACCTTCTAAAATAATATTTATCTTGATCCTAACTAACCTAGTCTTAGTTTGAGCTTCTCCCACTTAACACTCCAACCTCCTTTGAAATCCTCCCAATTCAAGATCAAAATAGTAGGAAAACCACTCCATTTGATCCCCTAACTCGAATTTTTTGAAATCGCCAACGATTATCCTAATCATCGGTGATCTATATAAACAAGTTTACTAGCCTCTTTAGGGGAGGATTTTTACATTTTGGAGGGAAATTACATTCATTCACAGGTATTTCAGAAATTTAACACCTTCAACAAAGCTCTACTACTGTTATGCTACATCGGAACAATCAACGTGATCGTCATATAGCCCATCGTTATTGTCAAGCCATCCTCATTCATTCAACATCCAATTCGATCAATCATCCAAGGTAAATTTTTATTGGTTTTTGTTCCTATTGTTAGGTAACATTGATCATCATTTAAATTTCATTTCATTACACTCTTAAAGTCATTTAAATAATAGAATAATCGGTTATAATCTCTGTTTTTGTATCTTGTTACAATTGACACCAATCGTTGGTGATTTTCTGAATCGCCTGCGATCCCTGCACAATGTTTTTCTGTCCCACATTTCATATAATATTCCTAACAATCGCAAATTTTTTCTATCATTTTCTAACATGTTGTCAAGAATGATGATGTCAGATAGCCATAGGAGGTGACAATTATCCTATTACCAGTTTTAATTCACTTCCCATTGTCCGTCATCCTTTGTAGTGGGAGCAATATGATTTGCTACATGACCTAAAA
The DNA here is from genome assembly GCA_019776745.2 of Taxus chinensis. Taxonomy (NCBI): domain Eukaryota; kingdom Viridiplantae; phylum Streptophyta; class Pinopsida; order Cupressales; family Taxaceae; genus Taxus; species Taxus chinensis. The sequence continues at coordinate 65,527,030 of CM034151.1, forward strand.
CTCTGTGCCATTTGCATTGCACCCCTTGATCATTTAGAGGCCATATTCACATCAACTCAACGCATCCACGAAGCAACCAAAGAATTTTGGGAGGCGTATTACGAGGTTCAAAGGATCCAAGTTGACCTCACATAGTTTGAATATAACTATGAAGCTGGCTAAGACATACCAGAAGATTACCGCATTGCATCTGAATACGAGTTCAAAACCAATAACCATATCAACATTCCATTTACTAACACCAATCTGACACACCTCTATGACGCTAAAGAGGAAGTATCTGACTTCTTCGTAGAGGATTATATCTCTTAGCCTAAGTCCTACTTCATTGAAGAAGAAGATCTAGTTTGCTCCATAGGCTCCAATTTCTCTGAAAAATTGTACACCAACTTAGAGTCCGACCTTTGATTCTAAGTTTGTCATTATACTCTTATGTATGTAATCACCTAAATAAGTGGTAACAACTAATCACATTTTCCATTTTATCATATTATACTTCAAAAATTTTTATCAATAAAGCTTAAATGTATTAAAAGCGGGTTGACATCCGCATAAGGGAGTCTCTTGACTTCTAGGAACTAGCTCTTGCCAGGAAGCATGCCCATCTTATTTTACTAACTCCATCTTGTTTAAGTGTTTTTTATTTGCAGGTCTACTTGTAGGGAAAGTAAGCTTTGTTCACATTCTTCACGGAGCACAAAAACATCATCACAAATTGCGGGTATCTTGAAAACCCCACCATATTGAGGTTGAGCTAAGTTTTACCCTCTTGACACATCAAGCAAACCCCCAAGGTAAAATTTTGCGCAATAGAAGGATTGTAAATGGGGAAGCTATACTATTAAACCTAGTTTGAGTGTTTCGAACCTGAGTAGTGGCTACTCTTATAGATGTGTTTCTATCTTAAGAATATTTATGAGAGCCTTGAGTGCTTTAGGAATGTTTTTTGCAATAGGTGCTCTTGATAATGTTAGGTTGGTTTTTAAGTGCATTAGACTTACTTATATAGGATTTCATAGGTTAAATGTTGCATTAAGGTTGGCCTATATAGGAAAGGAAATGACCCATAAACAAATATCAAATTAGGAAAAGAATCGTTAGACAGGAGGAACAAGATCACATGGGTTGACTTAGACCATAGTATAGCTTGGTCCTAATTCATAAGGTTTTGGACAAACACTTCATGGTGGCTGAGAAATATTATGGGCAAGATTCCTAGGAGTGATACACTTCTTTGGTTAAATGCAACTGAGAATATGAACGTACGAACAATGTGTGTAGTAAATCAAGTCATGTAAGATGTGTGTGTGTGTGCGCGCGCGCACGCATGCGCATGCGTGTGCGTGCGCAAGTCATAGTATAAAGAAAAATTCAAACTTGTTATTGCCAAGGAATAAGTTGCAAAATTTAAGTGTTTATACCATCTTTGATTCCACTTGGACTCATAGTCAAACTAATTTTCTAGCTCTATGATCTAATCAATAAGATCGCCCAAGATCAACCATCCACCATATCTTATTGTATCCATCTTCGATTATTTCTCATCCTTCCAATGACTCTCAAAATTATTTCTTCTTGTGCATCTCTAACATATTTTTTTTGAATATTTAGGGCCTACCCTTCATCAACAATTATTTCCCCTCTCCTTTTTCCACTCTCCATTTCATTCAATCCTACTTGGATTCTTCCTAGCATCACTACCAAGTCTACAGCTCTAAGTGGTCTTAATGCCCTTCTTCTTCCTCCAACAAGAGGTACTCCTCTATATGCTATATCTACACAACAAGCAAGCTTATCTTTCTCAACCTCCAAATGACTCAAGAAGAGCCTTACACACTCAACCCAATAAGGTGATATTTTCTTTTGTATGAATTGATGCATAAACGAATGAAGGGGCCAAGTAAATGGCTGCCAAAATCCCCAACTTAGGACTCATAACCCACATTCAAGGACAAAAACAAACTCAAAGTCATAGTTTCAGGACAAACACACTCTCTTTATTAATACTCAACAACATATAACATTAGAAATGTAAAAGTAAAACATACACAAACCCTACCCCTACAAACTATGAAGAAATCTTACTCTCAGTCCAATGACTAATTACAATTCATGAACATTACACTTGCAGGGCTTCGGTTCTAGTGTCACCCTTCTTAGAGCTAATCTCTTTGCATTTTCTCTATTCTTCTCTCTCCATTGGAATTATCTTAAAAATGACCCTTTTCCCTTAGCGTCCCCCTTTTCACAACCAACTCAAACTTTTCTCGTCCGACTTTGAATCTCCCATCTAAGACTCATATGTGTGCCTCTTGGAGTCCCAAAGATATTGAAGAAACTGACCAATGTGACAAATTTATGAATTTTTGGTGTTACAAGTTTATTTTGCATATTCGCGAGTGAAGCCGCCAATTTCAACAGATTGACGTTTGCACAAATGCCACCTACGTAACTCGGGGGTTTCATGCCATCATTTTGTGAAAAGCGAAAGTTTTTCCATCGCCCTCATAAATAGGTAACCTAATCATTGGGAAAACATTGAGACCGTCTTCTCATCCCTTTACCTTAACTTTGACATCTTTCTATGCTTTTAGTGATACTTTCATATCATTATACATACTTCTTATGCACACGCAACCTTTATTATAAGGATCAACAGATCACATAAATACAAACACATGCAGAAGAAAATCCTACCCATATTTTTAATTCATACAAAAAAAATTTAGCCCAAATATTTCTCCTCAAAATTGTTCTCTTCCTAAAATCATCTACCACATCCTCCTTTGGATCCCACTCCCAAAAATTCAATATTAATTTGTGAGTTGATATGATGTAATTAGTGTTAATGATGTGATTATGACTCGTGAATATGCACTTGCCTTTTTAATATAAACCATCATTTAGCCTTACGTTTCCTTAAAAAAAATAGAAAAATAATTATAGAAAGATGAAAGGTCACGTTTAAAGCCTTTGTTTCGTCAATTTCTTACATGTTTTTATTATTGCGAAATAGATGTACATTAATAATATATAAGTCGTTTTTGTGTTGACAGGAAGATATTAAAGTCTATCAAGACGCAATACCCACTTTATTCGTAACTCGATAAGACAAAAGTATACACGTGTCTCTCTCTCTCTAACAAAGGTCATTTGGGAGCCCTACTAAGTACGTCTAGTAAAGATAGTTTCTTAATTTCAAAACGAACATCACAAAAATTATAAAATTCTTATGTTATTTAAAGCTTTAAAAGCTAAGTTGCACTTCGCCTTTGGTAAACGACACATGCATATCACAATCATTCGAGTGACACGTAAGACACTACTACTCCTTTAAAATAAAGCATCCTTGACAATTCTTATTTACAAAATCAATTACGCATCTTTTACTTTGGGCATCTTTGACGGCCACTTATGGCCGTCAAAGAATTTATTGGGTGATGGCAATTTTTATTTATTCTAATCTATTAATATATTAGATAAATTATTTGTTTGGTTTAATGTGGTTATTGGTTATAGGAAATTGAATTTTGTTAATATTATATTGTCATATTAAAGGATATTAGTCTATATTAATTTTTTTTTTGATAATTTGAAGGGATTGATGAATAATCACTGACTTAGAGTTTTGAAGAGCGAAGCTCTAACACAAGGCAAGTGTTACTGATCAATTTCATTTGGATTAGCACACACCTAACTTTCAATGCACACTGTAAGTAAATTGCAAGATTTGAACTCACAATCTCGTCCACCTAAAGTAGTCACTAAAATATGTATAATATTATCTTTAACTTCTTATTTTTCTTACATGAATAACATAACTAAATATGATTTTTTTAAAAGAATTTATTCCATAATAAAATTATTGGAATAATACAAAATAAAAAGTTTGGAGTAGATGTCTACTCAAAGCACTAAAAAAAGACCCAACATTCTAAAATATACCTCTAAATCTGCAAGTCTTTAAGCAATTACAATTTTTAGTAGACATAATTAAAAATATTGCATTTCACATTACAATTGCTAATTCTTCGTCAATTAAATAACAACACCCCGACTATATGCCTCATTCCCCATGAGAAAGCCAATATCAAAAATATATATATATATATAAACGGCCGTCAACTTTAAAACCAGACCGCTACATCATATGAGGCGGTGCGGAACATTTGTGATAGATAAGTAATTCATCTGTGTGGCGGTGGAGTTACGAGGTGGTGATTTATCACAGAAGATAAACCGCAGGATTTGTTTGACAGTGCCAATTTTATATCAACAAATGAAGCCCACTCGAACAGCAGGACAGCACGTCGTTGTAACAACTACAGGCGGAAGTGGAACCCTGAGAGTCATTGGTAAGAAAAATAACCACTTATTTTTTTGTGGCTTGTATTTGCACAGGTGTCTTGCGACAAAACAGATTGCCACGCGAACATGTGGACGAAAATATAACACGTAGCATAGGATAAACCGTCAACGTGACTGGTCAATTATGCAAACATCGAAAAACAAATAGGAAGCGCATCATCGATTAAAATTTCCCATACACGTGTCCTCTTAGAAATGTTCAACACTTCTTACCTCCAGCTCCTCAACATCAGGAGGCCCGATAGAAACATCAACGGCGTTAAACCATTCCGCAAAACGTGGAATAGTTTCGCCACGTTGATGTTAAAATTTTCCGTAGAGTCTCCGTTAAACTACACGCGCGTCAGGTTCCTAGGGTCAGTTGAAGGTTCGAATCTCCACTTAAGAATTTCCGGTTAGGGAAACTATTTTGGCTTCAGGTGCGGTTGTCTGTCTGTCTATACAAATAATAAACGCAACACAACCCTGCGCTGTCGAAATGGCTTTCTGAATCATAATTTGTTTAACTGCAGGTGGAAACATATATTTCTGATTGTCGGCAAGTCCGTTGGAATCGAGCGTTCGCCACTTGTGGTGCATTATTCGCAGCAGAAATGCTTCTAGTTGGGGTTTTAACCGACAAAAGACCTTTTTCGCGGCGGCATCCTGTACCATAAAGCTGCATATTCTACAACAATGGATTGTTTTGCTGGTTTTAGTTCAAAGTAATGGGTAGGTTGAGTGCTTGGCTTAAGCGATTTGGAACATAAGCTGTTTAAATTCGTTGAAAAGGGAAAGAATTTGGTTGAACAATTGTTCTGCCGTGGTGTGAAGAGGGAAATATGCACCGTGAAGAAATCGGAATTATGGTCGCGCGGAACAGTACATAAAACATGTCCGTGCAATAAAACCCCGTTAACATTCTTTTCTTTAAATAGAACAAAGATGTAATATACGGTACAAGTTAGAAGGCGCCCAACGTGAACTTCTTTTAGCTTTAAAAATCGCCGTTTAGGGTTAAAATATGCAATAAGAAACTTCTCTGCTAGTAGGAGGAGGAATTTAAGGGTTTTGGTGGCTCGGCCAAGTATTTATCTAGGGTTTTGAAGCAGCTGCTCATGGTGAAAGTCTCAGCAGCGTAATGGATTCGCCAGAGTCGCAGCGTGGTCGAAAAGTAGGGATGATGAAATCTCGTGCCAGACTTGCAGAAGAGTCGAGGTCAATGAAACAAATTGAAAATTTTTCTCCCAAGGGCTTGAAGGTTTTGGTCGTGGATGACGATCCCTTGTGCCTCATGGTTCTAGACAGAATGCTACGCCAATGCGATTACAACGGTGAGTCAAATCCTTTTTGAGCCGTACTTCTTCTCACATTAATTCCTCGTTTTGTTGCCATCTTTGCTGTGTTTTAAACATCTGCTCATATTATTTCTTCATTTTCCTTGGTATTTTTCGGGTTTTTAAACATCTTCTCACATTTTTTCCTCATTGCGATTATTCAATCATTTTCTCACAAATTTCCTTATTCTCTATATGATGTCTTTGTTATTTTAAAAATATTTTCTCACATTCTCTCTTTCTAATTCGCGCTCTCTGCGGTTTTTGAAACTTTTCACATTATTTCGTCATTTTATTGCTGTCTACGCGAATTTTTCAAACATCTTCTCACATTAGTTAACATAGGGGCTATTCTTGCGGTTTTTGAAATCCAATTTTATTTTCTACATGCCTTAATTTGTCGGAATGTTATTTTGCCTTTCCAGACCATGGTTGGAATGAGACACTATACAGTAAAACTTCAATCGAAAAATTTGCAAATTTCAACCAGGAGTCGACCTGCCTTTGTTTTCTTCAATCTTTATTGATTGTACAGTGATTTTTGCGGCATTTTGGTACAGTAGAGCTTGATGTTGGAAACAGCATACATGGCTTCTGTGCCGACGAAAAATTTAACCGCCTGGAATCTAAAATGTTGGTCCTCATTTGTTGAAGACGCGCCTCGGAAACTAAAGGGGTTTATGAACGGGAACGCCCTTGCTTAGTTTTGGCAGCGAAAATTTCCAAAAGAACAACAAAAGGCCTCTATACGGTCTCCATTATTTCCTTGCAAGTTCAGGTTGCTTGTGTGAATGAGACAACCAGGCGATAAATTTTTCTTAACCAAAGAATTCATTTTTATGCAATATTTAAAGTTCTGAGCTTTGCTTTGTGTGCATTGTTTTTTTGTAGTAACAACTTGTACCCGGGTTTCAGAAGCAATTACCATGGTGATGGAAAAGAAAGATAATTTCGATATTGTGATGAGCGATGTCTACATGCCAAATGAGGATGGTTTCAGATTACTGGAAATCATAGGTTTAACGCTTGATTTGCCCGTAATTAGTAAGTATATTACCATAAAACTTAAAAGAAAAAATCCTATTTTTATTAAAGTAGCTTTGTTCTATTGCGAGTTTTCAAGCTAATTAGCTCTTATTTTTTGAGTGGTCGGGATGCGAGGAATCCAATTTGTGCACGGTCTTACATTTTTCTGGGGTATTGCTCTCAAATTTCGATTATGTACAGCTAAAAACCAGATATCGATTTCATGTTTTTGCAGTGATGTCGGGAAATGCAGAAACGAGTATGGTTATGAAGGGAATAACTCACGGTGCATGTGATTACTTGATTAAGCCTGTGAGAATGGAAGAGCTCAGGAACATTTGGCAGCATGTTGTTCGCAGACGAGGAAGAGAAAATCTGAGATCAGAGGAATATTGTGGGGAAAGTGACCATGAAAACAAAGTGGTGGAATCCTCCGACTCTTCCTCCAAAAAGAGAAAGGATTCCGAAAATTTGGAATACTCCAGCGAAATAATAGACGATATAAGTAGCCTCAAGAAGTCTAGAATTCACTGGACTGTGCAACTTCATCAACAATTCGTTGTTGCAGTAAATCAATTAGGAATAGATAGTAAGTCCCAGTTGTGAAATTTATCCTTGGTAAGCTAGCTCTACAAAGATAGTGGTAGGGTTAAGTCTGTGGTTTTGTCCGTTATTGTCCTTCATTCTGATTCTCTTCATTTTCTTACAGAGGCCGTCCCGAAGAGAATAATAGAGATCATGGGAGTACAGGGCCTCACGCGGGAGAATGTTGCGAGCCATCTTCAGGTACCTCTTCTATTTTCCTTACATTTTGCATCGTTGAGCTATGACTTGGGCTGTGATTAGACCACAAAGGGACGCCAACATATGATCCGCCAAGTGTTCCGTGTACTAAGAAAGGACCTTCCGTTTGCCCCTGAGGTTGCTCTATAACCCAATATTTGCTCATGGTTTTTCCTGGAGCGTGAAATGAGCATCCAAAAGTATAATAGGGGGTTTCACTTCTTTTGACGTGTTTGTTTAGACTTTACCTCAACAAAAACTAATTCCGAAACACACTTATCAATTTTGTTAGGAATTGTGGGTTTATAATGAGAGAATGATCGTTACATTCACACAATACACTGTGAAATGTACTAAGAACCGTGGTATATTATTCCCACATTCTCTAATGAAGTGCAACCCAATCCTGGAATAAATATGTAGAGTTTGATAGTTGAGACCAGCTAGGAAGTGATCCTCTCTCTTGTACTAAAATTCTTTAGTTTCAGTAACCACCAATTGCTACTCCCATTAGTTTTCAAGCTCTCCAATTCTTTTTCATAAGCATAATAATATACAAAAGGTGCCTACCAAATTTCCCAGTAATTTAGGTTGATTGTAATCATAGCAATATATAAAGACTTAAACTCCGGTGTGTGGATTTAATGTGTTACAGATATAGCAACAAACATTACCAAATACACATTAATTAAATATAAAGAGTTATAATTTTAATACGAGGGAATGTTAGATGTAAGTTCGACAAGGAAAGGAAGGCTACGTGGAAAGCAGATTCGGTCACAATGAAAAAGGAATCAAAACGTGTCCAAGAAGTACTGTTTTCTCTCTGTAGTACTTAGTTTAGATAAATGATATTCATAAATTTGTGGGGCTAAGTATCGTTTGCTGCTATGAAATAAACAAGAATTTTTTGTTTGTGTGGTGCAGAAGTATCGTCTGTACTTGAAGCGACTGAGTGGGTCAATCCCTGAGCCATACCCAGTAGCTTCGTTCCAGGCTGCTGAGGATGGAAGATCTGGCGGGACAATGCAGGTGCAACCTGGAGGAAAGGTCTCTACTGTCTCGCCCCCACCATTATTGAAGGGCTTAAACTTGGGTGCTGGAATAAATCCCAAGGCAGGCTTTCGGTTGGGCCGAATAGACCAAGCCACTCTCAAATCATTGGAGCAGTACCGAGCTTACGAGCAGAAACTGGCTGCAAATCGAGCTCAAGTCTTGGGAGGTATTGGAATAGTGCCCTCTAAACAATCAAATGTTGGTCAGTTACCAGACTCAAGAGGCAACGGGCTACAAAGAAAGGCTTCTCTAGATCTAAGTTTGCTATGGAAAGCTCAGCGGGATGACGAGACTGCTAACCAAAAACAACAAAAAACAAGTGTAGTTGATGATTCGGCCACCCAGAGTTTGAAAATGTCCGTGAAACTGGAGGATATTTCTACTCAGGTCGAGTCCTTTTCTGCTCCCAAGCATTCTAGTTCCAGACACTCAAGGGCACGCAGTATGAGCAACGAGCTCTCTAATAGCTTTCCCAGTGCAACTTTCGAGAGCTCAGCAGCAGTTGGATCCATGATGAACCAGGGCGTCTTACTGGAGGGAAGCACAAGCAACATAGAAGGCACGGAGATGGTAAATACTGATGTTGATTTATTTGATAGTTTTGTAGAAGACTATGGAATAACTTCTCTTGCTGTAGCGTCCGCTGAAATGCATCCACAGCAACAGGGCTTTGTTAATGCGGGCTTCCAGGGAAATCAAGATCCCTTGGCGTATGCAGCCGATGACATTTCAGGCTATCTCTTAGAAGATATTCTTCCCAAGCCTAGTTAGGATGATGATACTTAATTAGGGTGCTACGCATTAAAAACCCATGATACATATTTTAGATCCATAGAAGATGAAACATAATTAGGCATTTAAAAATCCTACTTTAGTTAAAGATTTTCTCAGTTGAATATGTATAAAAGACATTCTACATGTCACTTCAAATGCACTTGAAATTCAGAGATCATGTGGTCCGTGTCATTCAATTCTTCAAACGGGTGTGCGGATGATGGGCCATGGCTATACTTAGTTCTGCAAGGCTGCCATGAATACGAGGTGAGGGTTTATTTTGATGTACAGTTGCAGTACAGGCTTTATTTATTGTCAGAGTAGGCCCTCTTGTGGAAATTGGTAGAGAGAAGAACGTGGTTAGCAGTAGCGTGTCGAGTCACAGTTAGGTTGGAATCGGCTGTGGAAAGGACATGAAGTGGATGCATGGATAAGTTAAAAGGAAGGATGGTAGGGAAAGGACATCAGGCATATGTTTAATTCGCCTTTGTACTGTTCGCGACTCGCGAGCTTAAAAAAATGAAGACTCGGTGCCCGAGTGAAAAAGGTGCGAAGTGCTTGCTTCCGTATAATCCATTATTGAATCCGTAAAAAATAAATGATGAGTACTGTATTCGTCTTTATATTTTGCAGTGTTTTTTTCCCCCTTGGTGTCGAATGAAGTTTTATTTTTTTGGTTCGTATAAGAGAGGAAGGCAGTCCCTTTTATTATGACAAGAGAGGATATTATTGTTTTCATCAAATGCTGGTAATTGTTTTGAATCTATATTAGTTTCATAAAAATAAAATAAATAATTCGACTTTTTTATGTGGCTATTTTCTGAGGTACAAAATATTTTTTTTGCATAAGGAAAATTTATTAAAATTATGTTGTCAATACCAATAACCACACTCCCATGAATACACAAGAAAGCATGCATTTGAGTCTTTTATTAATATTTATTTTGCATAAGGAAAACTTATTAATATTCATGTGTATAGGTCAATAATCACACTCACATGAATACACATGAATACCAATAACAATGTACCTTTGTTTTCCTTAGGTATTCATGTGTTGTTTTCCTTAGGTATTCATGTGTATTAATGTACATTGTTATTGGTATTCATGTGTATTCATAAGTCTTTTATTAATATTTTTTTTGCATAAGGAAAATTTATTAAAATTATTATTGTTAATACCAATAATCACACTCACATGAATACACAAGAAAGCATGCATTTAAGCATGGATTACTGACCAACACAATTGTGAGATTTATGCTGTGGACACCAATACTAATGAATGTCAAAACAAAACATAGGTACATTGCCCCAACAATGACGTAAAGGTATATGAGCTTTTATATACAAACACTTCCATGTAAACATAAGTGAGCGTAGCTAGTGTATAAGGGGTCAATGTCATTAACAAAATGAAAGATGCTTAAGAGTCGACACATATTTTCTAACTTTTTAATAATGCACTCTTTATCTTTTACGTGTCCATTGAGTCATAACTTCCATGCACAATCTTACACATCAAATTATCCCCCTTTCCGAAGAGGCAAGCCTCCCGTTTGTAAGTCACCGTGGACGTGCGCAGTTTAGATTGAAGGTCGATACTGTAAGCCTTGCTGAAGAGTTGCTTAGCAGTACCGGTTGTGAAGTTTGGAGATCATGTCAATTTTCCTGCTGAAGAACTAGACCAAGATCTTGTAAGTTTATCTGACATATTTCCTGTCAATTCTTCTATTGATGTCCAACAAGAATCAGATCTTTTGCCGGCATGAAATTGCCTAAGATCCCTTACAATCGAGTGTATGATAAGTTAATTGTCCATCTTATTGCTGCTACTACATTAAAGACTAGAGAATCTATTATTCAAGTCTCTCAGACTAATAATCATGAGTATGATATTCCATTAATAGATTCTGCTGATATTTAGGCACTAAAGAAGCAAAAAACTTTTAAGTTTGCCCATATCGGATGTGTGCAAATAAGTATTACTCCCTTGTTTCGTCGAGGTCTTAATGCTTCTGTGTTATGTTGTCTTATGGACTTAAGATTTGAAAGTTTTAAAGATTCATTGTTCGCTGCTATCCAAATTGGATTACATAATGGCCCCATCTCTTTTGAAGTATATCCAAATTATCTAGTTAGTTTGCAGAAAGAAGACTTCCTCAAACAGGTCTTGCGCTTACACCTTGCTACTACAGGTCTGCACATGAAGCCTGGTGCTTGTCCTCTTGCTATCCATTATAAAATCATTTATAGGCTTGTCAATACCATGCATCCCGCAGTTAAACATGGTATTTCCAAAGGCAGTAGTGTGGTGAGTCATGCCAGCTTAGAAAGTCAAAAGATTGAACCTGAGCTGATTTTTTGGTCCCAAATCAAAGTTCCTAAAGAATGGACCTTGTCAAAGAAGTTTCTTGACAAAAGCCAGCCTAAGCTAGAAAATGCCACTGCAGTTAATGAATCAAAATCTAATATTACTTTATCTTTCCAAGCTAAGAATTCTATGTCTGATTTTCCCAAATCTAGTTCATTTAGATCTGATAGTTCTGTTTTCTCGTTGGGTGAACCTTCGAGAAAGTCTGTAAAAGAACAAACGTATATTTGTAGTGATAATAGTCTGGTCCATGACCCAAATCCTAACTATTTGTGGTGTAAAGATTGTGAACAACTTATTAAGTAGAAATATGTTCCCTCTAATGGCCCAACGTTCAGTATGGCCTCAAGAGCGTCTCATGTTTCCTCCTCATTTCCATCTCTTGACAGTAATGAAGTCTTATCCCCAGATGGATCCCAAAAGGCCGTGTTCTGGTATCAAAGATCTGTTAATAGACAAATTGATCCCTCCGAGTCCTCTAAGATGTTAAATTGGACTAAAAAAGTTGTTAAGAATGTTCATGATAGACTACAGTCTCATTAGTCTATCTTAGCTGAGATGGAGAAAACATTAAAATCTATTGAACTCCATCATAAAGGAGAAGTGTCTGTTGCTATTAAGTTGTTAAATACAAAAATTGAATATGTCAGTACCCATGTCCAGGAAGTTAATAAGAGTCTTGGTAAGACTTCTGCGTATGTGTCTACATGTCCTGATATCCCCAAGGTTGTAACTAGAAATGTTGTAGATATTGTGCAACCTCTTGTCATCCAAACAGAAGATATAAAAAAAGATACTTCTTCTAAATTAGGTACAACTCACAAGTTTGTACAGAGTAGTTTACATCAATTAAATGAATCTACCATTGATTTAGGTCATAAGGTAGATCTTATCTAAGAAACTGTTAGCCCTATCCCTAAAATGGTTCCTACATTGGAGAAAATTATAGAAAATACCAATGAGATAGATGAGCCAATACCTGATTGGTCTCAAAAGGTATCTTGGAAGGAAGTTACAAAACTTTTAGGATCCTCTACTCAACATAAAAATGTATTGTCAAAACATAGCCCATTATTTATTTCAGATAAAAAGGGTTCCGATAAAGGATCAATTAGTATGGTAAAAATATTTGCCGAAGACGCTGAAAGTCTATTTCTAGGAGAAACATCAAGAGCATCTACTGAGCCATTACATAATACTGCAAGAACTCAGACATTGCAACCTAATTGGTATAAGTTAGATTGTTCTAATCCAGAACAAGTAAAATATTTGATCCATGGAATGATTGGTTGGGCGAATTCACAACTTTTATTCTATAGAAAAGATCCACATCAAATTGCTGAGGTCATTGCCAATGGTTTTGTTGGCATAGTAAAAGAATGGTGGGATTCTCATCCACACAGAGAAGAAATTCTTACTCGAGGATATTCTACTTTGACTACTACTCTCATAATAGAATTTCTTGGTACAGTTGGTAATGATAAGTTAAAGAACACCTCATTATTTCTAAGAGCTAGACTATGTGATATGAGTAGAATCAAAGAATATCAACGTTATATACAGAAATTATACTATAATTCTGGCAACATCAATGATCCTACTATGTGATTAAGGTACATAGAATCTTTCCCTGCTTTATTTGCTACTGAATATGAAAAAGCTATGCATGGAAAGAATCCTGAGGGATTAAGTCTAGGTGCTATCAATCAGATAATTGATGAGACAAATGCTAGACTTTGTCAGGAGAAAAAGGATTGCAAAGAAGTAGCTAAGGCCCAAAAAGCCTTAGGCACTAAGTTTTGCCAGATGATAGATATTGACCCTTTTGGCTGCCAGCCCTCACATACTTCTCACAGAAAGAAGGTCTGTCAAGAATGTTCATATTTTTTAAGAGGGAAGGGTAAGGGTAAAAATAAAAAATACAACAAATATAAGAAAAAGTTTAAAGATGCATATTCAAACAAAGTCCCATATAGAAAGATATACTTCAGAAAGAAGAAATATATGGGTAAAAGGAGAAAATTTATTCCTACATGCTTTATCTGCAAGGGGAAGCATTATGCAAATGAGTGCCCGCAAAAAGATAAAGATAAAGGAAAGGCAAAGATAAATACTCTTGTTGCAAAAGGAATAACAGACCAAGAGTATTGTCTAGTTAGTGATTATGATTATTATTCATCAGATATTTCATATAACTCTTCCAGTAAGAATTCCAAGTAAATATTATCCAACATTCAGATACTGATTCAGATAGTATTGAGTCAGGATATGATTCTCTGCCATCATTTGTAAATATGATTGCAAGCTTTCCCCATCCTATGATGCTAGCATCTTCTAAAGTTTTTCTTAAACAACTAGAGCTCAGACAAAGTGAATTTGAAGACTGTCCCCCATGGGACACTGCAAAGAAGTTGTTTCTCTCTCAAAAGGTTAGAGAGCTCGAAAGAAAATATTCTCAGCAGGTTAGGTCTGAGAATGAAGCAAGAGAAAGAAGAGAAGAATAAGAACAACAAAGATGGTCCTCTTAGCAAAGATCACTTGCTATCCAAAGGCCTCCTATACAAGGATGTGTCCGACAAAGACAAACACCTTACAAAGGAAGAGGTCATGGAAGAGGAGGAAGATACTCTCCCCCAAGGAGAAGTTTCCCATTTCTATTCACTGAAGAAAATCCAGAAGAAGAGTTTCAGGTACCTACTTCTAACACTGACGTTGTTATTCCTAATCTTGAAACTATGAAAACATGGAGAAGAAACAGGATAGAGTTTCTTTAGAAAGTCATTACCAAGGCTACCAATGAATACCAGCATCTCATTGAAGAAGAAGATAGAGACAAGAAAGAAGCTGAAGGCAGAGAAGATTTTGAAAAGGCCTACCAGTAGATTCTGCACCAAGACGCAGAACCTTTAGTCTCAGCTGAAGAACTCAACACTGAGGTATGTACCATAAAAGGAGCACAAAATCCTTTTATTACAATCACATTTTGCATCCCTAACATCAAGTCATATTTCATTGATGCAATGATTGATACTCGAGCTGATATAAGTCTATTAAGGTCCAGAGCTATACCTCCTGACTGTTGGACTGAAACATATCTCAAAATAAATTTTGATAAAAAAGAAGTAATCTTTAGGTTCACAGCCTATGTCCTTATTAGAATAGAAGAATATGAGAGAACATTACAGTTCTATCAGCATGATATGCTCTCATACGATTATCTAATAGGAGTTGATGCATTACAAGAATGTGGTACTTTTAGCCTCAATAAAGATTTCATATCTTTGTTCAATCCAGATGTTCAAATCCTAAGAAAGTACTCATTCAAGACAATCATCCCTCTATCAGGACCTAGAAAAGAATCCAACCATGAATGGATTCATAAGTCAATTGCTCTATGTAAGAGTAATATAGATGATATCATAACAAAGATCAAGAAAGATCTTTTTTCTGAAAATCCTCATGCTTTCATAACCAGAAGAAAACATATTTGTTCACTTAACTTGTAGCTGGTAAAATATGAAAAAGGGAATGATATCATTCCTAAGTTCAAAGCTCATCACAAGGGAATGATCCCATCAGAGAGAAAAGAATGCCAGGAAGAAATTAGAAAGCTACTCCAAGGCGGTTTCATACAAGAATCCAATTCTCCCTGGGCTTGTGCTGCATTTTATGTAAATAAAAGAAGTGAGTAGATTAGACAGAAGAAAAGGCTTGTGGTAGATTATAAGCCTTTGAACAAATTTGTTACAGCAGTCCAACATCCAATTCTAGCCAGAGATGATCTGCTAGCAAGAATTAAAGGTTCTAAAGTCTACAGCAAATTTGATTTGAAAAGTGGATTTTGGCAGATATTTCTGAAGCCTGAAGATATATACAAGACAACATTTTTGGTGCCTGGAGGACAGTATGAATGGTAAGTCCTTCCTTTTGGTCTGAAAATTGCACCTTCCATATTTCAAAAGAAAATGGATTCAATCTTTGGTGAGTTATCTGAATTTTTGATAGTATATATTGATGATATACTAATCTTCTCTAAGTGTCCAAAGGATCATATAGATCACCTTGAAAAAATTTATGAGACAGTTTATAATAATGGCTTATGTCTATCTCCTACTAAAATAGAAGTTTTCAAGGATGAAATGAATTTCTTAGGGATTAAAATCAAAGATGGGTCTATAGAGATGCAAGGTCATATTGTGTTTAAAATTCAAGATTTCCCATAAAAAATTATAGAAAAAGAGCAATTACAGAGATTTCTGGGATGTGTTAATTTGTTGCTGGTTTTTACAAAGATATAGTTGTAGACAGAATTCTTCTCAATAAAAGACTGAAGAAGAATGCACCTGCCTGGTCTGAAGAAATGACTCAGGCTATACGAAGAATAAAAAAGCAAGTTTAGAATCTTCCTTAGATGTCTCTACTTGGACAGGGATTGAAGATTATTGAACTAGATGCTAGTGAGCAATTCTGGGGAGCTGCCTTAAAAGAAAGAACAAACAAAGGAAAAGAAAAGATTTGTAGGTATGTATCTGGTTCTTTTCAAGGCTCAGAATTAAAGTATCATTCTAATCACAAAGAGATCTTCGCTGCCAAGAAAGCCATCAAGACTTTCTTATTTTTTATTCAGAATGAACATTTTGTTCTACACTCTGATCTCAAAGATTTTAAGGCCAAACTAAGCAATGGAGATCCTGCAAACAAAGTTGTATTTAATAGGTTACAACGATGGGGTATGTGGTTCGAAAACTTCAACTTTGAAGTTAAATATATAAAAGGAAAAGAAAATTCTCTTGCTGATTTTGCTAGCAGAGAATTAAATCAACCAAAAAAGGTAAATATTACTCATGTGTCTCATGAGTTTGTTGAAAGCATTTGGAATACTTCCACCTGCCAGAATTATCTTAAATCTCTCAAAAGAAATGATAATGAGATGTCTTATGAAGCACAACACTTGCTGCTCTCTCGAGGAATTATTTCAATTTCTCCTTATCAGACTACAAAGGCAACATGTAGATTTGATGATCTAGAGATTCCTACTAGAGGAATTCCAAACTAGGGAAGAACATATGGTATTCTATACTCTACAATGGCAGTAGAGACATTCAAGATATGTGGAGCCACCTCCTGATGACATTCCTGAAGAAGGGCGTCAGTTAAGACAATTGGTCCCAAGACCAAATACTCTATGGAGATTTGAATTTTCCAAGCTTTGGCCTGAAGGTCATCCTCTGGAGAATGATGCATGGAACCGACCTAGCCTTCCTGGAGATAGGCAGTACATTGCAAATCACTTTAAGTATTTTCTCTATAAATTTATGCCTACTAAGCTTTCTAACAACCCATTATTGAATATAGATCCTGACACTGTTAGAAATATTCTGATTAATTGTAAAATACCATGGTATGTAAAATTTTTATATTATGTTAAGCCTAATTCTATACAGGGGCATCATGCTCATCCTAATGGACAGCTTTGGAGAAAAGTCTTCCTTCATCATACAATGAATGTGCATCCTCCTGCACCGAGTCACTTTCTTCGTATTCCAGACCATTATCTATTTCCAACAAGAAGGCATCTTGTAAGAGATAATGATGGGACTTCATCTTTATCTAGACTACGGTACGAAAGGAACACCTGTGATATCTACTTTGCAGAAAGACATGAGTGAGAAGAATCTTCCAGTTCATCAAATGATGATATTGGGCCCAGTGTCCACTATAGTCGTAAAGCTATGATGACAGACTTGTTGTCATCCTTTAAATAAAGTCTGAAGTGACTTTACTTTAGTCATTTCGAAAGCATGGTGGACCTCCCCACTATCTAAAGGCACTATGTTGAGTGGTGTGTACTCAATTGTCTTTTCCTACTTTTTCTTAGTGGGAATCTTCTTATTTACCTAGGTTACCGGTTTTCGGTTTCTAGGTTGCCCTTTGATCCGGTGAAAAGCCTCTCAAGTCCCTATATAAGGAGATGTTGAGACTTATTCACTACATCAGATTTTAGAGGCAAGTCTAGGGGTTTAGGATATTAAGAATCTTATAATACTTTTGAGTCTTGATTCTCTGGTGTGAGAAATAAGTGTAAAGAGTTTCATATGTGAATCAACACTTGGTTTAAGAATGGTTTTATTATTGCTTGCTCTCTTCTTCACTTTTCGTGTATCAAGTTATATTAATGAACAATCCGCGTTATACGAAGTGTTGTTGGTCCGTGTTTAAGTACAACTTAGTAAACTTGTAATCATCGCTCTCCTCCATAACCTACAATATGCAAATTACTTTTTTTTAAAGTAAGTTTTGAAAAAACGCTCTAAGGATAAAATAGAAAGCATGAGAGAAGAGTTGTCGATATCAAATTTTTTTAAAAGAGAGTTCGTCTCTAAAATTTAGGTAGAAAAAAAGAGTTTGAAGTTGAATCACGAAAAAAAGAGTTGTGCTAACGATTCTAATTGAGGAGAAAAGCTCTCTATTTTTTTTAATTGTTAAAAGTTTTTTGTCATAATTATAGACCGGAATTGTATTCATAAAAAAAAAGAATATGCATGTCTTTGTTAAAATAAAGCGAAAGATGGTAGTTCACACTTCTATAAGAAAACAAAAAACGACCTAATTCTATTATCAAAACTATGAGAAGAAGAATATAAAAGCCCTTTATTCATAGCGTACACCCCAAAACCAGATCTTACCCTACTATTCCGTAGAGCATATTTGCAGCAACCAATACAAATCCATCCACAACAATAAGTAAGACTGCATCTACAACACTCACCTCTACTACCCAATTCATCTAAACCCATAATTGCAATCTTACAAATAGATTTGAAGTCGTACTTGGATACTGAGGGAGGAGTATGTGGTAACAAAAAACTTTTGGCTCTATCTATCTCCCACCACTTCTCAACCTCAAATTTTTCATCCATTAGCATGACATACACAGTCTGACACGACTTGTGAGGTCCGAGGCATTGCCTCGGTAAGTGTGTTTAGGGGTCGGCCCCCAAGATTTTCTTTGGGGTCCCCTTTATAGGATTTTAGACCCATATAGGTTTTCTTAGCCTATGATATTTATGGGTGGTTAGATAATTCATGTTTATGGCAAACTGTTATAAGTTGTAATCTTGGCCCATGGTTTTTACACCTATTGTATTATAATACTATTATGAAAGCTACCTATTGATGTGCTTATATATAGTTGGACATGAAGTAGGATAGAGTTGAACTGAGAAGTACATTAATGTATGGTAAAACAGTTTAGTTACTACAATAAGGAGACAAGTTATTGTGTTGATATTTTTCCTGAAAGGATTGGCCGAAATATATCTTTTATACTATGTTATTTTTTGTAACACTAAAATTTTGTAAATTTTATCCTTGTGTAAAGCCAAGTTTGACCTTGTATCCTTGCTAAAACAAATGCTCACATTCAGGGTCCACTCTCCTCATCTCTCTAGTCATTCTAAAACTTGTTTAAATCTTTACACTATGCTTTGTCATCAATTTAGGAAATATTATTAAATCAAAATAACATAAAACATATGATATTTAAGACGTGTTTTTCAGTTTAGATGTTTATCTCTCTTGTCCAAAACCATATGGAAGCGTGGGGATGTGGGGTTTGGTCTTAGCTGAGCTATATGGTCCCACCCCTTCTCAATCATAGACTTTGTTTTCAATTCTAAACCATTCTTTGAGTCATTTAATATTTCTAGGGTTGGCCTTATCATAATATCTCACCTATGGAAGACTATATAAGCAATTCAATATCACCTTAAAACTCACATGACATTCTTACAGGATCATATTGCAAACATCATTTTGAAATCACTCCAAGGGTTCCTAAATCTGCTCAAATAAATTGCACATGATATAGAACATTCCCTACTACAAATATGAAACACTTAACTAGGTACAAGAGTTTAGCTTCATCCATCTACAAACATTCAAATATCATAGAGTCATGTCCTAAGTTGCACAAGTGTTCTCAATTAACATAAGGGTTAGGTTACATAGACGAGGCACATCATATCTCACTACTACTATGTTGGGTACATTTTATACTACGCAGTTAGCCACTATCTTGATGTTAAGAGACCAAAGGACACTACTAAGGGATTACTTACCTATACACACTTGCACATGCACTTAGAATAATTACATGAGACTTGATTTTGGCAATGAGAATATGTACTGTAACATTGGGATTGGTGTGTCAAACAAACTAACTGGGGTAGACCATGACCACTTCGGTAGCCATCCTTAATGCACACCATTTTTTTA